>JAGDYQ010000009.1:4660245-4689765 GCA_021962125.1 Bulinus truncatus | reverse complement strand
TTAACGCACTTTTTAATCGACACAATATAACACATTTTGTTTCTATTCAAACATGTAAGTTAGAATATCATAGCATAAAATAGGTATAATAAGCAATTCAGATTAATTTACGAAAGAGGTATAATTAATTGTAACAGATTTATTAAGCATCAGCACTAATGTCTGTTGAATTAGTTATTGAGACCAGTTTATTGACATGTATCAATCACGTCAAGTGATGCGAGTTTTTTTTTTAATCAACAACATTGCCAAAAATGTGTTTTTCTCGTACCATAGGTTCCGAGCTAATGACGTATTTCAACCTCTCTCCTCTCTATCCCTGTCATATTTTGCTAAACTTTGCCCCCACATATGTCTTGTTCATTCAACCCTCCACTACCGTACTTACCCACTTCCCATTCCAAAACAAAATACACACGTCATTTATATCTCATATGTGCCTTTTCCTTCATAAAATAATAGTATAGCCAGAAAGTACTTACTTGCTCACTTATTATTAACGCGTTTTTTTATTCCCCCCATTCCCACCCTGTTAGATATTTGACACTCTTAGCAGCTTTTCTCCCCACAAAGATGACGTTACTACCAACCGTACCGTACCCCCTCTGTCCCATTTTTCCAAATCATGACACCTGTCAATCAACCAGATGTTCACTAATGGTATCATTGAGTGTCATAATTATTATTAAGAAAAGGCAATCCTATTGTTTCAAGGTCATGTCGCTGCTATGATTTTACGTAAGCGTGACAGTTTCTGTATTCGGTGGATTTTTTTTTTCTTTTTTTAAAATCTTGTCTGATCTAGTTATGGTTATAGAATTGGATTATTTACTGATTACTGAAATGACAACATTTGGCTAGAATTTAACGCATTTAGGTGTTTGCGTTAAAAATGTAATCGCGTATGTTTAACGCATTAATTACGCTTTAATAGCAGTTAAAAAACAGCCCGATATAAAATATTAAATTTAGCACAGTATCACAATGATTCTGAAAAATACAATCACTGTCTCGTGTACAGTCTAGACCTTGATTGACAGGTGTCATATATATGAAACTATTAGTGCAGCTGTTGCAGACGTGACCGGCCTAATGCTGTATTATCAAAATGCGATAAAAAATTTGCGAAAAAAATGATGATACAAAATGTCTAGCATCTCGTTATTTTGATCTAGTTTTAACCTGGCTCATTATACGCTTAATTTTTTTGTTACCTTCAAGTTGACTTCAATAATACACTACAGTATATAATGTAAACTAGTGAATGAAACATTTCTCTTTTTACATCGACCGGGAATGGAGCAGGAGGTTTACTCGTCGGAGGGCTATATAACAAAAACATCTTCATTTATATTACAAGTGGGGATTTTGTCGACATTTCTGGGGTAAAGGGTGTATGCGGATTGCAACAGTGTGGGGTGATAGATCTACTTAATAAGTGAACAAACCTTAACTTCAAATTTGTTGAGTGAAATACTGTTATTTATCGATTTCTTGAACTTGTAATATTTTGGTCAAATTAACGCATTTAGGTGTTGCGATAAAAAATTTAATCGCAAATTTTATTTGACGCGTTAATCGCACATTAACGCAGTTTAATCAGCAGCCCTAATTTTTTTTAAATTTTTCATTACTTTTTTAACTTAGAAAAACAAACTTCCTAAAATACTCTACGTATACTTAAAACTCTTTAACTTTTATAAAGTTTCAAATTTAAAAAATTTGTTATAAAGAATGAAGACCAGTTATAAAACTATAAATATATCATATTTTTATTTTCATAATTTGGATTTACTTCAAAATAAATAGCATTTATAGAGTTTTCTTAGAAAAATGAAACTGAAAGGGCGGCATTTCTGTCCTTGCCTATATCACAAAAATGTCTAAGGCCGGCACTGCACATTTGTGTGTGTGGGTGAGAGATAGGTGTGTGTGTGTGTGGGTGTATATGAGGGATGGGTACACATTTCATATTACCTGTAGGGGGAGAAGAGAAAATCAGTTTTGTTCTGTGCGACCTTCCGGTAGAGCTTTGGCGAGAACTCTGTAGCTTCATGAGACATGAGCCACTGGTGTCGGTTCTGACCATTGACTAGCTGGCCACTGACCTGCTGACCAAATGCTAGCTGAACGCTGAAGATTAGGGTAAATGCAACAGGAAACAGCATGCTGTCTTCTATTCTTTGATCTCTACTTGAACGAAAAGAAAAACCATGTAAACGTGAGTGCATTTTCTTATAATCTATCAAGGCTCACCAAAGAAGCTCATTTTCTTTTCAACTGTTATTCAGTAAAGTAGGTCAGATTGTTATAATAAAGTAGGTCAGATTGTTATAATAAAGAAGTAGGTCAGATTGTTATAATAAAGTAGGTCAGAATGTTATAATAATTTAGGTCAGATTGTTATAAATAGGTAAATGTTGAAATTAAGACATTGCACTAACAATGTAAACAAAAAAAAATCATCCAACATACAAGAATGTTCGTCGATACAATGAGATTCAGACCAGCTGATGTGTTACTTCTCGCTTACCACGAGTGAGTAGAACTTCGAACTAATGAATACACCTGTAATGACATACAGCGAGAATAAATATCTATTCAATTGTAAGGCTAACACTTACAAATAGATCGAACTTTTATGGTGTTTTTTTTTTGTCCCTCTTACGTTGACTACTGATTTGGGTTTCACATTTCCCGTAGTTTTCCCTATCCCGTAGTTTTACCTATCCCGTAGTTTTTCCTGTCCCGGAGTTTAGCCTATACCGGGATGCCGGCAACCGGCGAAAAAAAAGATATTTTTTTTTAAATCGGAAATAAAAAAAAAAAAAACATGAAAAATAAATAAATAAAAAAGAGCTCCGTTTCACAGAATTCTGAACACTACAATATAAAAAAAAATGCTTGAAATTATCAATTTCTTATTGCATTAATTACAAATGCATCTCTCAATCTCTCACTCACACTCACAAAGACACACACATACACACACACATATATATATATATATATATATATATAATATATTTATATTACAGTATATGTACATTATATGTATATATGTATATGTACAGAATATAAACATTATATGCACAGTATATGTATAATATATATATATATATATATATATATATATATATTTATTTATATATATATCGTTTAAATGTTTTTCTTACCTATCTATTGTTGCTATTGTTTCTTTCAAGATATTCAAATATTTCAAATGAAAAATCCTTTAACATGAAAATGAAATTAATTATCGAAATGGATAACTTAAAATTTCAAACATGCCAATTGACATTTGTGTTAAAAATATATTTATTTCTCTTTTTTTAAACAACATTTAAGACTGAAAAGTCACTTGTTTATTTATAATGTGGTACTTCTTTCTTTTATTTCAAACCCTTTTTTAAAATCATTTGGGAATTTTCTTTAAGATGAATGGAATGTTGTAGGTATTTGAACTTCCGTTTACCTGTTTACTTACTTGGCTTACCACTGTTATTTTTATTGTGTTAACAGGAAAATGAAACCTATAATGACGATCCATTGAAGGTGGAGACACGATACAGTTGACAATGCCACCACAGTAAGTGTTTTCAATAGACCTTGTGCTTCCCAAAGTGTGATACGCGTGCTCCAGGGTACGAAGAATTGGGCTTGGGTGAGGGTGGGGGGGGGGAAGTACCGTGTTGAGAACATACACACGGCTAAAGCAAAAACATTGAAAACAGTGGAAAGCATGACCGTAAATAAACGATAGGCAAGTTTTTTTTTTTTTATTTTTACTTGGGGTATACTCAGGCTCGTAGCGTGCGGGGGTGGGGCGTTTTGTCTGGTCCCCTCTGCTTATTTGCTCTACATAGTAAAATGTATTACCTGCCCCCCCCCTGCTCTTGCCTGGCCCCTGCTGTAGAATTTTCACGCTACTGGGCTGGGTATACTGTATTAAGTAAATAAAAAAAAGTGTGCACTAATGTCGAAAGTTTTAGAACCACTGGAATAGACTATTCGAATCACGTGTCACGACACCGTACATCTAAAACGTGGTTTGGTTTTCATTCAATATATATATATATATATATATATATATATATATATATATATATATATATATATATATTGTCCTTTTCAATTTTGCTTTGCAACTATTTTCCAATAGTCTTTAAACCCATTAGCATGTCCCTTTTATATATATATTAAAAACTTGAACTTTTATAGATATTTACACAAAGATTGTTTATCGTTCTAAACGGAACTATTCTTTTTTCTTTTTTTTTGTTTGCGATGTCCCATGATCCATATTTAAATGTATCAGCAAGTGATCAAAATAGACAAATTGATTGTTTATAGGAATAATACAGGGCCGGGCTTAAGCAGATATTTTTTTATCTTTTAGGGCTCCACATTTAATTTTTTTTTTGAGAGATTTTTTTTTTGAGGGGGGGGGGAGGGGGTTAGGGTTGCTTTGTTTTTAAAATAATCTCCCGCCTTGTGAAGTTTATGTAACCTTTGAACTGCAAGTCAAAGTGATTTGCATTGTGCCCCAAATCAGATTCCGCACTTCTTGAGAACTGGCCTATATACAAACATGTCTAAATGTCTGAGTGTATTAATTGAAAACAATGATTATTATTATTAAAGACCAATGTAAGGATAACGTTTTATCTGATGAGACCAGTGTAAGGATAACATTTTATCTGATGAGACCAGTGTAAGGATAACATTTTATCTGATGAGACCAATGTAAGAATAACATTTTATCTGATGAGACAATGTAAGGATAACATTTTATCTGATAAGACCAGTGTAAGGATAACATTTTATCTGACGAGACCAATGCAAGGATAACATTTTATCTAATGAGACTAATGCAAGGATAACATTTTATCTGATGAGAACAATGCAAGGATAACATTTTATCTGATGAGACCAATGCAAGGATAACATTTTATCTGATGAGACCAATGCAAGGATAACATTTTATCTGATGAGACCAATGCAAGGATAACATTTTATGTGATGAGACCAGTGTAAGGATAACATTTTATCTGACGAGACCAATGCAAGGATAACATTTTATCTAATGAGACTAATGCAAGCATAACATTTTATCTGATGAGACCAATGCAAGGATAACATTTTATCTGATGAGACCAATGTAAGGATAACATTTTATCTGATGAGACCAGTGTAAGGATAACATTTTATCTGATGAGACCAGTGTAAGGATAACATTTTATCTGATGAGACCAATGCAAGGATAACATTTTATTTGATGAGACCAATGTAAGGATAACATTTTATCTGATGAGACCAATGTAAGGATAACATTTTATCTGATGAGAACAATGTAAGGATACCATTTTATCTGATGAGACCAATGTAAGGATAACATTTTATCTGATGATCTATTATGTGGGCCATATTTTCATCTCCCGCCACAGTCTAATGTGCAATGGCTAAGGGAAGCACTACGGGAGACCATAGGTAGGTTATGAGACACTGTGGGGTTTTGAACCCGATAACCTACAGCGTGCAGAACAAGCTCACAGTGAAAAGAGAAACGAGTTATCCTAACGAACCGATAACGTCAGGCAAAATTTCCGACCAGTTATACTCAATAACAAAGAAATGATAAGATCGAACAAATTATTTTTCGAAAATCTGTGTAAAAAAAAATAAAATAATGAAAACACCCGTTTACCTAGTTTATTTTAAATCTCACATATTTTTTTTTTAAATGTAAATTACTCCGCGAGAAAATGTAAACATCAATCAAAATGACATTGCGTTGATTTAAACTAAAACATTATCTACACAGTGAACTAATTATCAGTTCTTGCAGACGACATCGTTAGGGGAGTCTCATCAGGAAAGACATAAAGTCATGGCCAGGTTTTTACAAACCGTGACTCTACTTTCTGGGGTATTGCTTGCGATTCATTTGCCAGGTAGATACATACTTTTAAAAAAAAATAATTTCCGTAAACTTTTTAACTGATATATAAATCGTAATACGTGAAGTTTGTTTTATTTGGTTCTTCATTACTTTTGATTTTTTTTTTTTTTACATTTTGGCAGGCCGGCATTGCCCCACAATCAGGTCCACCACAAGGGCATGCTATCTAAAGTATAATACATTATGTATCCACCCGAGGTCAAGGGCTAAACTGACTTAGCAGTGACTGGGATATCACAACCCCCACCCACCATCCCCAATTGTTAAAGATTATTGGCAGGCCTCGGATTTTGAAGGGCTTAAAAATAGTTAGAAATATGTATGCACTAGATGTACCCTTGCAAAACCTTTGCATAGAGTTTTATTCCCTTTGGCTTGATAGGTAGGCTATGTTATTTTTTGGTTTCGGGCAGATCCGAATTTGTCATGATTGTATTTTAAACTTGAACACTGTTGTATGAATTCTTTACTTTCGATTTAGCGCAGAACCCAATCGCTTATATATATATATATATATATATATATATATATATATATATATATATATAATTTATGACATAATAAAACCGAAATATGACTGTCATTTAAAGCTTAAATCAAATAAACACGGGAATAATCTCTTTGAATTTAGCCTTATTAGTTTTGATTGTAAGTAATCCTATACAAAATGTGTTTTCTCTAGGGGTCGCATTAAGGCCGATATAGGCCGCGGGCGCAGACAAAAATATCGTGGTCCCTGAAACAGAGAGAGATACATCAGAGAGGGCCTAGAGTTGAGCTCTGCAGGCCCCTTAAAGTCGGGGGCCCCAGGAGAATCCCCGTTGTGCCCACAATTTAATACTTCACTGGCTAACTGCATCTCCAACAATTTACGTGGTAGGTAACAAGGAGATATTCGAACCATATTTTCATGTCTGAGAGTGCTCAAAACATGATCCCCCCCCCCCCTCATGAGGAGTAAATGCCACATGCACTGGTTTCGATCAATAGAAAACACGTTCATTTCTCCCGACGACTGTTTCTTATTTGTAAAGGAAGCAACTATCTAGCAGTCCTTCAGTCAATGAGAAATCATAGTTTGTCTACACTAAAAATTAAGATATATATATATATATATATATATATATATATAATCATTTGATAAATGGTTTTAACGCAAAATAATTCGTATTGTTAAAATCTCTAAGGAATCCACTATAGCACATGCGTGGGTTCAAAAAACACAGGATTTAATCAGTTATTTACAATCAACAACTACAATGACCACGAATCTACACTGCCGGCTTCATCATCACAACTCTGCTGCACTTACGTCACAAAGTCACTGCATACAATACGTAAATAATACGGCGCGGTGGTCTTCGGGAATTCCGTGTTCATAGCGCACCGCCGAGGGCAAGGAGAGAATTATAACAGTGTTATGTTTTTATCTGACAAGATCTGTCATGCTACATTCATCTTCATTTTTATTTTACAAACACTTAACTGCGTATACCCTAACCGTTTAAACGGCATTTTTTTACTCTTCCACCGCCCCCCCCCTCCACGACCCAGGGGATGAATCAACCATTAGGCTAATGAGGTAAAGGCTACAGACATTAACCTTGGACGAAAATTTGTGAAACGTTTTGTCGTTTGGTTCACAATTTTTTTTATCTCTCTTAGGCTCACAATAACCTTACTACGGCCCTTCCCTCCACCGTGCAGACAGCCAGTGCATATCTCCCCCCCCCACCCACCCCCAAACCCCAACCCCACTAAAAAAATAGTGATTTATACCTAATCCAAAGAAGCAAGAACCCTCTTTAAATGTCTGTAGGATGCTGGTCAATTAATTACCCCGGCTGAGAGAGATCTGTTCAACTCTAGCTATATACTACCCGTTGAGCAGTTATTGATTATTTAATCCCTTTGTTTTTTTGTGTTGACTTTACTTAATCCCAGTCATTGCTGGCCAACGTCCCATTTGATTGACATTCTATTAACGTCTCAAACGGGAATACATCTCAACACTATGACTAGTAGTAAGTGGTAAGTCTACTGGGTCAAATAGTCAAACGAGTAAAATAAATATGTGAACATTGGGCACTTTCCATTGTTAGCCCAAAGAGACCAGCAGGGCCACATGCGGGCCACACGCTATATATTTTTGATACTCATTTAGGTTTCGGACATATATATATATAAATATATTAAAATCAATATCTATCTATCTATCTATCTATCTATCTATCTATCTATCTATCTATCTATCTATCTATCTATCTATCTATCTATCTATCTATCTATCTATCTATCTATCTATCTATCTATCTATCTATCTATCTATCTATCTATCTATCTATCTATCTGTCTTTCTGTCTTTCTGTCTATCTATCTATCTATCTATCTTTCTATCTATCTATCTATCTATCTATCTATCTATCTATCTATCTATCTATCTATCTATCTATCTATCTATCTATCTATCTATCTATCTATCTATCTGTCTATCGGTCTGTCAGCCTGCCTGTCTGTCTGTCTGTCTGTCTAGCTACCTATATATCATCTACCTGTCAGTATTTTACTAGTCGGTCCATAACGTTTTATAGAATAGTAAAAATACTTCAATGGGCCACACACCATGGACCACACCATGGACCACAACATGGATCACACACACCACGGTCAATTTTATCAAGACGTTGTATAATAGAATAGAATTGAATAGAAAAAACAAGCAATTAAGCCTGTTCCATTCTGGACACAGGACGTATTAGCGCATTTTCGTGTTATGTATCAGTACGTTTGTTAGCTTTCAGTAAAAATTTGTATATTTTGGAAATGTTTATAAATTCAATTGTGTAATGCATATATCTGTAAAAAAAATATTATAAAGACGTTTCTTTATATTTGAAAAAAAAATTATTTTCTCTTAAATCTAACTACAAGTGGTTTGTGGTTACTGAAATAGGACTCATAATTGAAAACATTCGAAATTGTAGTCATTTAATCGTCCGAAAACTCCGTCAATTGTTCCATAGCTCTGATACTTTCAATTAAACTCAGAACACAAGCTTACTATTTCATTTAATGAGTTTCTTAAAAAATCTTGGTGAAACTACGTGCTGCAGTATTTCGCACCAAATGAATGGGTTATTGAACGTACAAGGTATAGAATGGGGCCATATATATAATATATAAGCCCCTTAGGAGCCCTGAAGCCCGGCTCTAAGAGGTCCTATCGCGAAATGAACTTTTGATGTACACTTGACAGGCCAAGAACTACAAAATGATATATACATCATGGGTCTAGGACTTATGGTTGCTGAGATCTAGGGTGCTCCATTATTAATATAGCTTATATAGTAAAAAACGGTACTTTCTAAGGCCCCTTTTACGGCCCTCAGAGGTCAGATCGCGAAATGGAAAAAGTCATTTCTTGGCAGGCCAAGACCTACAAAATGATATATACATCATGGGTCTAGGACTTATGGTTGTTGAGATCTAGGGTGATGACGGACAGACAGACAGACAGACAGACAGACAAAACGGGAACAATAGAGCATTTTTTTTCGAAAATGCTCTAAAAATGGACCTTTGGGAGCCGTGTTGAGCTATTTATTGATTTTTTTTTTGGGCTCCCAATAAGCTATTTTTTCCTATCATTTATTTACTTAGTTTAGTCATATTTTATTTTTTAGTACATTGACTTCAGTGCGGCCTTTTTTTTTTAAAAAAAAAAAAAATTTAAAAAATTGACTAAAGAAAGAAAACTGTAATGTGACCCTAATTGACCTCATGTGTGATAACTCCTGTTCTTTAATAATATATTGACAGCATCCTGCGAATTTTTTTTTCTTTCGACTAAACTATAAAAAAAACCAACACGAAAGGATAAAATCAGGCACCAGGCCTGTAGCGTGCTGGGGGTGGGCTCCCCTGGCCCCCCTCGTTTTGTCTGGCCCCCAGAACAAGTAATGGGTCACTGAGCTTGACCCATGACCCATATGACTCATCTAAATTCTTGACCCAAACCCATCATGACCCATGACCCATTGAATATTGTTATTTTCAAGATGGCGGCCGTCGCCATAGAAACCATTTTGAAATAAAAAAAAAATCGCGCGACGACGGGTTTTTTTAGGGTCGGGCGGAGACTAAGGATGGGTCGTGGATCAGGGAACATTGACCCATGACCCATGTGACCCATCCAATTTTGCAACCCATTGGACCCATTGGACCCATTGACCCATTACTTGCTCTGCTGGCCCCCTCTACTTGTTTGCTCTACTTAGTAACATTTATTTCCTGCCTCCACCCCCGCAAAGAAAATGATATCATCAATACGCCACACCGAGTTTAATTCAAATGCAACACAATTTATTGAACTCTATTTCACCTGTCAGATCGATTATATGACCGATAATTCGAAATAGTGAGCGGAGAGATAACCGATCGGCGTACTAATCAGATCTGGCAGGCTTGGCCTTTTTGAGAGGTCAAACAAGAAAGACAAAAAAAAAAACAAACAAAACGAAACAACCAATAACAACAACAACAACAACAAACATGGCGATTTCCCCAGGGACTGTGATTCTACTTCTAGCGACTCTTTCACTTTATATGTCAGGTATATATATAGATAGATAATGGGATGGATCGTCGAGTAGTGTAGATACTCGTCTGTCGACCTGAGAGTCCTGGGTTCGATACTCGGTGAGAACCATGGTAATTTCATCCAGGTGAAATTTTTTTTTCAAAGTCGTCCCAACGTCGTTTTAAAAGGGTTTCGGACGTTGTGCTAACCACACATTCCCTTCATAGGCCGAGGTTATAGAAACATGTGAACTCGACACTTCATCTGTCCCGATGATACAGCTAGACCGGGGAATGTATTATGTCCAGACGATGCAACGTCCACAGGATCTCCATTGGCTGGAAAAATAATTACATGAGTTGATAAATTACGTCTGATAGATAGGTCAATTGAAATCAATTAATAAAAGAAGTGATAAAATGCGATTTATATGTGAAATTATAAATATACATAACATATAATAATACAATCATCAGAGTGACAAGCTGATGTTTTTATACATATAAACATTCTTCAAAATATGCTTTCCAAATAAATTTTTCGTATCAAAGCCATTATGTGTAAGGAATTCATAAATCAGCACTGCCATGAAGGTAGAGTGTAAAAGAAACATGGAAGCGACTCCACAGTACATTGTTTCGCTACCTAATTATTAACGACAAGGTTAGCCTTTATACAAATCTTTCGTTTCAACGAACTCTTTATAGGATACATTTATTTTTTTTTGTTTCAGGGCCATGTACGGCAGAGGTTAATGGAGGGATTAAAAAAAATAACTGCTGTAGGATAAGTTAATCTTTTGAGATATTTGGAAAGGAGGGGGAGGCGGATTGCCGTTAGTTAGCGTACCTATTGTTTGTATGTCTTAGATCCTATTTTAAACCACTGATGGGACTGTTTTATGATGCCCTTCTTTCACCCCCAACTTGGGACGGTTTTATGATGCCCTTCTTTCACCCCCACCATGGGACGGTTTTATGATGCCCTTCTTTCACCCCCACCTTGGGACGGTTTTATGATGCCCTTCTTTCACCCCCACCATGGGACGGTTTTATGATGCCCTTCTTTCACCCCCACCATGGGACGGTTTTATGATGCCCTTCTTTCACCCCCCACCATGGGACGGTTTTATGATGCCCTTCTTTCACCCCCACCATGGGACGGTTTTATGATGCCCTTCTTTCACCCCCACCATGGGACGGTTTTATGATGCCCTTCTTTCAACCATATGGACACCTCGGGAGACATAGACAGGTGACTGGACACACCGGGATTCGAACCCGTAACTTACATCATGCAGAAAGCATGAAGATCCGGCTCGCTACCACCCGGCTACCCAATGTATCTAGCCGTGGTGCTTATTTAGGAGCTGAGGTAAAGTTTGCCCAAGGCAAGAGCATGCGACCTATAACTGAAACAGAATTTAACGACTTTGCGACTTATAACTGAAGCAGAATTTAACGATATTGCGACTTATAACTGAAGCAGAATTTAACGACATTGCGACTTATAAGTGAAATGGGATGTCATGCATTACACATACATTTCCAATCTGAGCAGCGTATCGAATGTAAAAAAGGAATGCAGTCCAAAGAGCAGTATGTCAACATCTACTCGACCGACTGGGGTGTTGGTTTTCTGTGCGACACAAAGACGGACGGGGGCGGTTGGATCGTTATACAGGTCAGTGCTTTAACTTGCCTACTGAGATCGTGTTTATCATTACACAGAACACTAGGTGGCAGCGAAAGGGACCCTCCCTTCGGCTTGGGGGGAAGGGGGCCCATGTTGGAACTCTTTTTAAGCCACAATGTAGGGCAGTCAAAGTACTTCCCATGTGGCCCCAGCTTAAAATGATTTAGTAGTTGGGGAGGGGGTGAGGGAGGGGGGTTATGAGCACCCCCCCAGATATAAAATATTATTAGGGCCTAATATTTGCAGGCCTAGCGCCCACAAACACATATTTTTTGGTGAAAAACAGCCATTCGAAAAGCTATTCATCATTGTATAACTATGAGAAAGAGTCTCTCTTATGTTTCAGGAGCCATAAATTGAGACTTATGCAATATATATATATATATATACTAGTTGCAAGTACCCGGCTTTGCCCGGGTTTAAAATAAGGTTTTCTGTTTACCTTTTGTTTTCTCCCTACCCCCTCTCTCCCTTTCCCTCCCTCCCTCTCCCTCCCTCTCTCTCATCTCTCTCCGTCCCTCTCCCATCTCCCTCTGTCCCCTCTCCCCCTCCTTCTCTCCCACCGTCCATCCTCCCTCCCTCCTCCTTCCCTCTCTCTCCCTCCCTGCCCCCTCTTTCTCTTTATCTCTTCCTCCCATTTCTTCCATCCTCTCCCTCTCTCCTTCCCTCCCATCTCTCCCTCCCTAACCCCTCTCTCCCTCATTTCTCCCTCCCTCACCTTTCCACCTCTCTCCTTCCCTGCCCCCCTCACACTTTATCTCTCTCCCTCCCTCTCTCCCACCCTCTCTATCCCTCCCTCCCCTCTCTCTCCCTCCCTACCCCCTCTCTCCCTCCCTTCCTTTCTCTCTCCCTCTCCCTCTCCCCCTGCTCCCTCTCCCATCTCCCTCTCCCCCTGCTCCCTCTCCCATCTCCCTCTCTCCCCCTCCTTTTCTCCCCCCTGTCCATCCCCCCTCCCTCCTCTCTCCCCCTCCCTCCCTCCCTCCTACCCTCCTTTCCTCTCTCTCCCCCTGCCCCCTCTCTCTCTCTTTATCTCTCTCTCCCTCCCTCTCTCTCTCTCTCTCTCTCTCTATATATATATATATATATATATATATATATATATATATACTTATTATTATAGCTTCACACTTCTTCTAAAATCCTTCCTCATTCATTTACCTTCCTCAAACTGTACAAATCGGGGAGCATGAAAAAATATCAACAATTCTTCGCATCACAAAGGCACAATACAGAACCATCGCGCAAGTTCTATTCGATCATCGGGAAATGACGTCACAGAAGAGTTTTATCTATGGCGCCGTCGAGATTACTTTTATATAGTAAAATATACTAAAATAAAAATAATTTATTACAATTAAACTACCCATCGAGATGAAACGAAACCTGTCTTATAACCTTCCCCATGTAATTATCTGTACTTGTACCAAATTTCACGTTATTTGATTTTCTGGATCTTGAGTTATAAGGGAACAGACAGACAGACAGACAGACAACAAATGCGTCTTATAAGTATATATATATATATATATATATATATATATATATATATATATATATATATATATATATACTAGTTGCAAGCACCCGGCTTTGCCCGGGTTTAAAATAAGGTTTTCTGTTTACCTTTTGTTTTCTCCCTACCCCCTCTCTCCCTTCCTCTCCCTCCCTCCCCTCTCTCCCCTTTCCTCCCTCCCTCCTTCCCTCTCTCCCTCCCCTGCCCCCTCACTCTTTATCTCTCATCCCTCCCATTTCTCCCATCCTCCCTCCTTCCCTCCCTTCTTTCTCCATCCCTCCCTCTCCCATTCCCATCTCTCCCTCTCTCCCCCTCCTCCCCTTCCTTCCACCCTAGTTTCCTCTCTCCCTCCGTGCCCCCTCTCTATTTATCTCTATTCCTCCCTTTCTCCCACCCTCTCTCTCTCCCTCCTCTCTATCTCCCTCTCTACTCCCACTCTCCCTCCCTTCCTTTCTTTTTCCTTCCCTCCCTTTCTCCCTCTCTCCCTGCCTCTCTCACCCTCACCCCTTCTCTCTCCCCCTCCCCCTCTCCCCCTCCCCCCCTCCTTCCCTCCTCCCTCCAACCATCCTTTCCTCTCTCCCCCCATCCACTCTCTCTCGCTTTATATATATATATATATATATATATATATATATATATATATACATATTATTATGGCTTCACATTTCTTCTAAAATCCTTCCTCTTTCATTTACCTTCCTCAAACTGTACAAATCGGGGAGCATGAAAAAATATCAACAATTCTTCGCATCACATAGGCACAATACAGCACCATCGCGCAAGTTCTATTCGATCATCGGGAAATGACGTCACAGAAGAGTTTTATTTATGGCGCCGTCGAGATTACTTTTATATAGTAAAATATACTAAAATAAAAATAATTTATTACAATTAAACTACCCATCGAGATGAAACGAAACCTGTCCGTTAACCTTCCCCATGTAACTATGTGTACTTGTACCAAATTTCACGTTTTTTGATTGTCTGGATCTTGAGTTATAAAGGAACAGACAGACAGACAGACAGACAGACAGACAACAAATGCGTCTTATAAGTTGTGGTCCTGGCTGGACTTAATGATCCCTCTACGCCTGAAAGAGAACCCCACTTTTTTAAAAATTGTGTAATGTTCCCCCCCTTCCCACAACAATCCATCAATTGATTTGGAATGTGTTTTTTTCCCCTCCGATAGAGAAGAGTCAACAAAGATACGTCATTCACCCAAAACTGGGAAGCGTACAAGAATGGGTTTGGAACAGTTTGCAGTGACTATTGGATGGGAAACAAGTACATCCATGAAATTACAACTTCGGTAACAACTAGGAATTTATACTTATTTTATATTTTTTTCCCCTTTTTTTTATACGACACTAAATTTCATCTCTTAAAATTTCTTTTTTTTCAATAAATTTCGTATTGTTTTACATGGGCATAAGTACTTCAATTTTCTACGCTATATTCTAAATATCTACTTGATTATTTCGTGAAACTATTAAAAAAAGCTTTTTTATAGAAAAATAAACCTAAAAAATGTCGATACATGAATCAATAGTAATTAATTAAAACAATTTAAAAGACTACTATTACATTAGAACTAGGATACATCAGCCTTATAAAAGAAATTATTTACAGTGTATTTAGAAGGGTAATTTTCTTCTAATGCTCAACTTTTCTTGCATATATATATATATATATATATATATATATATATATATATATATATACAGTGGATTCCGCTTAATTGGGACACCGCTTAATTGGGACAGCCGCTTATTTGGGACAAATCTCAAAGAAACCAAACCAAGAAGCCAATAGTAAATGTGTATGTTTAATTGGGACATCCGCTTAATTGGGACAAAAAGCCTCGGTCCCGATGTGTCACAATTAAGCGGAATCCACTGTATATATATATGTATATACATACATATATATATATATATATGTACCTCATATATTGGTTTTACAAATATATATGTATAATATGATTGTGTTTTCCCATACAGGGCAAATTTGATTTAAGGGTCGACATGCTCTACAAATTCACGCAACACTTCGCTCATTACATTCTGTTCTCCATCGAGGACGAGGATAACAATTACGCGCTGCACGTCGACGGATTCAACGGGACCGCCAGAGACAATCTTGCGTACCACGACCGGCAGCCGTTCAGCACCCCGGACAGGGACAACGACGCGACCCCTGAAGGCAGCTGCGCGCACGAGTACAATGCCGGCTGGTGGTACAAAGACTGTCACGAGACCAACCTGAACGGGCGTTTTGAAGACGTAGATGACGTTGATGGTCAAGCGGTCACTTGGGAAAGTATAACGGAGGATCTGGACACGCTGTCTGCCGTCGAGATGAAAATACGGAAACATGTTTAAATACAGGAGTGAAACAAACAATAGAGCATACACACACACACACAGACACACACACACAGACACACACACACACACACACACACACACATATATATATATATATATATATATATATATATATATATTAGGGTGGCTCACTAAAAAATGGAAAAAAATAAAGTTGATTTTTTATCATGAGCATTTTAGTTTCTGGTTCACTGTGATTTAAAACATGTATATACAAAATTTCACACCATTTGAGCACCTATAAATACTGCCTCGGTGCACTTGTTATCTCATGTTATATGGTATTCGGCAGTTGCATTCAATGAAAATTTTGCAAGATTTAAAATGCTGTTTTTTTAGATAGAAAGAACAATTATATTACACAGTAGGAATTAAACAGTAAATTAATACTAGTTACATGACACATTAACCTGATTGTATTGCAGAGTAGTTCTAAGTACACCATTAAAAAAATACGCTGTAAAAGTTTTTTAGTCTGTGCTCTCTGAGTCCTGAAGGTCTTCAAGTTGCGATCTCTTCAGCACAGTTGATTTTTTTTTGCATCTGGAAACACTTTGCGATGCTGTTCAACAATTTGGAACAAGTACTGATTTTCCTACTCTGATTTGTTGAGAGATGAGTTGAATGATGGCGCCAGTGCAATTCCCCGGTAGGCACAGTCATTTACAACATTCAAGGAAGAAACCGCTGCTGTTGCCTTCTGAAAGGATGGAGTTTTTTGCCAGGTGGAAGCACCAGTCATGAGAAAATTTGCGGGAAGCAGAAGAGCATTAAAGAAGAGCAGCGATGACGAGGTCGCAAATCCTTTATTGTCACATTATGATGTACTGAAAGATCATTTGTGCTGCGGATGCACCTTTCTTCTTTCTGATCATCAGAAGATTTCTCAATGAATTGGCTTAAACAAGAAGCAAGGCTGTTTTCTCATCTACTAAGACACGTTGAGAAACGGGAACCACAGGAATTAGTTCTGCACTGAGGTATCAGAGATGTCGGCCAATCGTTTTCAATGCAGTCTGAGAAATGAAGGGAGAAACATTCTTATAATCAATAAGGAGCTTGATGAAATCCAAATCATTCAGAGGTGCGTCTGCTAGAATGGGACACTGAATCCAAGCTTTAATGTAAACTGATGATGCAAAGATACCAAATTCTGCAATTGATTGGTCTTCATGCTTAGTCCGCTTGAATTGATGACGGAAGAGATAAATCTTCATGATGTAGATTATTTTAGACATCGACCTTGCATGGTGATAAGCTCCTGGAACACGAAAACGCATCCCAAGGGGGAATTCCTCCCAGGAAGATTCAGAGTCAGATGTTCTTTGTAATTCTCATGTGGCAAATATTTTGAGTTGTCTTTCATTTGTGGGATATTTGAACAAAATGTGATGACTTCTTCTTTTAATGACTTGAGATTTTGCTCCACTCGAACATCATGGCATATAATAGATTCTGCCTGTCTGGCCAAAACGTCTTAAATCGCTTGAATAGCAGCACATCCAATCCAGTTGTACTACCCCCAAATGTCTTATTAAAGACGGCTGTGTTTGTAAACATACCATTGGCCAGTAGGCTCAATTAGGGGAAGTACCTAGCTCAATAAACATTAGCATGTCCACTGGACAGTATACAAGCAAAGAAATAGGGCATGACAAAATTTTACCAACTGCCAGACGGCTGTGTTTGTAAACATATCATTGGCCAGTAGGCTCAATTAGGGGAAGTACCTAGCTCAATGGACATAGTATATCCTCATGTGTAAACATACCATTGGCCAGTAGGCTCCATTGGGGAAGTACTTTAGCTCAATAAACAGGAGTTGTGTCAACTTCTATGCCAGTTAAATGAACAAAACTTTTCGACATAGTAGTCATAACTAAATAAATGCTATTTATATAGCCGCAACATTTGATCTTATAACACTTGACTTTTATAACTAATTTGAAATGCACTGGTGAAGCTGGCTATTTATAAGAAAATCAAAACTTCTAGAGATTTGGTTACGCAGTTTCCTCAGCAATCGTACTATCATGACACGTGTTGGGAGCAGCGTGTCGAGGAAACGGACCCTTGAACAGGGTCTCCCACAGGGCTCTGCCCTCAGTTGTACATTGTTCCTAGCTTTCATCAATGACCTGCCTGAGTTTCTGGGTTGTAAAAGCCTACTGTATGCCGACGACTTAGCGGTCTGGAAGACCGGAAAGAGTGCCTCAGTCCTTGAGAGAGCACTCCAGAAGGACCTGACTACGGTCGGCTGTTATACTAGGATGTGGGGGCTAGAGATTAACGTCTCGAAGACCGTCTACTCGCTGTTTACCATGGGCACGAGTATCCTTAAGGAGCCATTTAGACTGGAGGTAGAGGGTGAGGTTCTTGCTTTGGAACCTAAGCCTAAGTACCTGGGAGTTACACTTGACAGAAAGCTTACTCGCTGCACACATCTTTCAGAGGTTGCCCGCTGCGCCTCTGATAGACTGAATATTGTCAAAAAGTTGGCGAGCACGTCCTGGGGGGCTCGAGCAGATGTCCTGAGGTCACTGTACATGGGTGCAGTAAGGTCTCAGATAGATTATAGCCAGGTTGTGCAAGTCTATGGCTCTAAGTCCTCTCTAGAAGCCCTAGATGTTGTACAGAACCAGGCTCTCCGGCTGATCACAGGCACTTTTCGAACGGCACCCACAGCAAATGTGCCACCTCTGGGTATCCGTAGAGAGCAGGCCGTTATAACTGCGTATGAGCAGTTTAAGCGGCAGGAGGAGACATCTGTCCTAAGGGAGATGGTCGATGGCTGGGTGGAAAGGAAGCGGCTCTCGATGCAGTCTTTTATGCACCACGCAGTGAGACTTGCCTCCGAGATTAAGCTGCCGACTGACCGTCTAATGCTAGAGACAGTCTCTAAGGTACGCACGACCCTGGTCGAAACCAATGCTGGGAACGCAAAGGATCGCCGAACCATCACTGATGTGGCTTTGGAGATGATTGGAACCTATTCGGGGGACGCTATACTAGCCTATACTGATGCTTCTGTAACCAGTATTGATGGTAGGACAAGCTCCTCGTTTGGGGCCCATATCACTCTCCCACAAACCGGCTTTGTGAAAGACCATGCTGGCCTATGTGGGTCGCTCTGAGCTTACGAGGCAGAGATGACAGCCATTGCTGAGGCAGTGGACCACATACGAGAGCTAATCGGTGAGGGTACTTTGCCTGCTACAGACATTGTCATCTTCACTGACGCGCTCTCTGTTCTCCAAGCTGTAAAAGGGACGGGAGAATGGCCGCTTCTGCTGGAAGCCATGCTGATGGCAATACAGGGTCTTGCGTCCCAACATCACGTGCATGTGACCCTTCAATGGGTTCCCGGGCATGTGGACGTGCCTGGAAATGAAAGGGCAGACTGCATTGCCAAGGCAATCCAACAGTCGACAGATTCCCAAGTGCTGCCCATGAGTGCAAGAAAGAGCTCATTTGAGGCAGCACGTTCCAAGATCTGTCTCTTTGGACAATCGAAGTGGTTCTCGGGCTGGGCTCATGGGGTGAACGGAGTCAACGTCCGAAAGTTTCTAGAGCGGCCGTCCAAAACTGACCCGTTGTGGAAGCTTAGGCGGTCGAGCAGGCGCTAATTGCCCAGTTCCGAACTGGGCACTGTCCTATTGGCGCGTACTTTGGGAGGTTGAGGCCCAATGTCGACGCCCTTTGCAGACACTGCAGGGAAGTGGAGGAAACCGTAGATCATTTGCTTTTCGAGTGCCCCGGACTGGCGGACCACAGGGTGGACCAGTCCGGAAGCTTGCTGGCCATCGGGCTCTATGGCAGTCTCCAAATGTTGAGAGACACAGCAAGTCTGATCTCACGGGCTCTAAGAGACTATGTCTCAGCCCGCAGTTTACTGAGAGTTCAAAGAGAGAGAGAGAGATTTCTATAAATTCCTGTAACCTTCTCAAGTTTTCCATAGAATCTTCCAGAACCTTCTAGAACTGTAAAGATATTTCTAAAACTTACCAGAGCCTTCTAGCATTTTCTGTGTGCTTTATATATTTCAAAATTTCAGTGTCGATGAGGCAATACTAAATAAAGTCATATATTCATGAAATTTTTTCTGTGCTGTTTTGAAGTCAAAGGAAACACAAAAAACAAAATGATCCAAAAAATTTTTACAACAAGTTATTTTGGGCCACCCTAATATATATAGCTATATATATATATATATAACTATATATAACTATATATATATATATAACTATATATATATATATATATATATATATATATATATATATAACTATATATATATATATATATATATATATATATAATCCAGCGATTTGAGCAAACATAACCAGAGACCCTCACTCATAAAGCATGTGACACACAAATAAAAACAAGCGACCGTCACTCACAAAACAAGCGATTGACATACCCAAAACCAGCGACCGTCACTCACAAAACAAGCGATTGACACACCCAAAACCAGCGACCTTCAATCACAAAACAAGCGATTAACACACCCAAAACCAGCGACCTTCAATCACAAAATAAGCCAATCACACCAACAAAAAAAACAACCCAAAACCATTTGAATTCGTAATTGATTGAAATCTAAAAAAAAAAGTAATTAATTTAATGTTTCTTGTAAAGAAATCATCTGCTAAGATTTTAGTTGCAGATATTTATGTTTATGTGACACATCTATGATACCATTGACAGAACCATGCAGTTTTCTTTTGTTTTTATTGATTATGTACAAATATAAAGTTATTAAAAATATTTTCCTATGTGTGAAACACTTAAATAATTCAACGTAACCGCCTTGTTGTCTATTTACTTTCACTTTGCTATACGTTTACATTTTCGGATCTTTTGCGCCTTAAAAAAAGTTCCCTTCTTAGCCCTAATGGGCCATCGGGGCAGTTGAAGCGTAGAATTCATCTGTTTCTATAACCTCGGCATATGAAGGGGTTGTGTGGTTAGCACAACGCCCAGCCGCCTTTTACTTCCCCAACTTAAAGTCAGGTACCCATTTAAAGCTAGGTGGACTTGTAGGACGATTTTGAAACACATTTCACCTGGAAAAATTCCCATGGATCTCACCGAGGATCGAACCCAGGACTCTCAGGTCGACAGTCGAGTATCTACACCACTCGACCATTCGTCCCAATTTTACACCTTTACTTACGAATAACTCTCTTTCTCTCTCTATGTCTCTATTTCTATATGTCTCTCTGTCTCTGTCTCTCACTCTCTCTCTGCCTCTCTGTTTCTCTCTGATTCTCTATCACACACAGTAAATATATATGTATGAATGCATGTATTTTTGTGTGTATTTATGTATGCAGTGGCGTCACTCGGGGAGCGGGCCGCATCGGGTGACACCATTTTACGGATTACACCCAAATGAACATGAGCAGTAGCACAGGGTGTCGTCATGCAGAGCAGTAGCACGGGGTGTCATCACACAGAGCAGTAGCACAGAGTGCCGTCATGCAGAGCAGTAGCTCAGAGTGCCGTCATGCAGAGCAGTAGCATGGGTCGCCGTCATGCAGAGCAGTAGCACGGGGTGTCATCACACAGAGCAGTAGCACAGAGTGCCGTCATGCAGAGCAGTAGCACAGGGTGCCACCACGCAGATCGTCTTAGGTAAATGAATACAGTTCAAAGCTGCTCGGATCAATCTAGAGTTTTTTTTTTCAAACGTTCTAAAAAAAATGGACGCATGCAGTCACGTGGTTTCATGAAATTGGAGACGTAGTTTACAAACTCAGTTTACTGAAAGTAATATAAACATCTTTCTGAAATACAAATCAGTAATACTATCGTTAACTAAAGTATTTTAAAGTAAATTCTCTCAGGTCTACTACGGGAAAATTTGAAATATGTACCATTGCTCATGGTGGAAGTCTTGAGGGGAGGGGGGGCACCCAGAGTTTTCCCCCACCGGGTGATACTAACATTAGTGACGCTACTGTATGTATGTTTGTCTGTATGTATCTATGCATGCACGTATTTATGTATGTATGTATGTATGTATGTGTGTGTTTTTGTGCATGTATGTACGTGTGTATATATGCATGAATGTAAGTACGTATTTATGTATGTATGTGTGTGTGTGTGTGTGTTTTTGTGCATGTCTGTACGTGTGTATATATATATGCATGAATGTAAGTACGTATATATATATATATGTGTGTGTGTGTTTTTGTGCATGTATGTACGTGTGTATATATATATGCATGAATGTAAGTACGTATGTATGTAAATACGTATTTAGAAATATTTTCAAATGAGTGAAGGTAAAAATCTTCACAACTAAGTGAACATTTTTTTTTTTTTTACAAAATCGCCTCCTAATTGTGAAGGTGTGTGTGGGGGGGGGGAGGGGGGGAATCTACTGTTTCCTTTTTTTTTGTTTCATCTGATTATCCTGGTTACTTCTTCTTAAATTCTTACGCACCCCCCCCCTCCCAAAAAAAAAAAAAACAACTTATTGTGTATAGCAAGGCCGTAGCCAGAATTTTTTTTTTGGGGGGGGGGGCTGTGCGGTTTTGGGGGGGGGCTGTGCGGAGAATTTTATATAAGAAAAACTTGGAACGCATTGATAAAGAAGTATATTTTATAATAAAATTTGATTTTTAGAATTAATTTTTTTTTGGGGGGGGGAGGGCTGTAGCCCCCTAGCCCCACCGCCTCCCCGGCTACGGCCTTGGTGTATAGGTAATGATATGGACTTGTACTCAACACTTCGCCTTCACAACAGTCTAAGTTTCAATAACTGATGAATGTGCCGACCATAACACACCTTACGGTGGTCAGCAGGAGCTACTAACACGTAAGCCATTAAGACCTGTCGATATTAAACAAGGGAAGGGAACTCTACAACGAGGTTACTCCCGTTCCTCATAACCACGATAGTAATGACAACGACAGTTTAGACAATTTATATAAGATATATGATTTGGCAAAGGTTTGACGGGTAAGGTAACAAGGGAGGTAGAACAAATTGAAAGCAGCAAAGAAGTACAACAATTTTTCTGCAGCTATTTCCATTCTTTCTTTTCGACAGTTTATATTAGATATATGATTTGGCAATGGTTTGGCAGGTAACAAGGGAGGTAAAACAAATTAAAAGCAACAACGAAATACAACAGTTTTTCGGCAGCTATTTCCCTTTTTTCTTTTCATTCCAAGACATTTTTTTTTTGATGACATATTTATTTAGTCTGATGCCACGTCATTCCTCATGTAAACTATCAAAAGTAAACTAACCGACAAGTGTCATAACTATTTCTTTATATGGCATTTGTAGATAGTATTCACTATAAATAGTAACAGAAGACTTCAGTGTAACTTTGAACTTTAATAAGGCATTCGGAATCCAAGTAAAACTAATAAAAAGAAAAGGAAGAATTTAATCACAATATAAAATAATAATAAAGAGCTTAAATTTGTTAACCAGTTTCACAACTCATGCATCAAATGTGTTGTCTGTGGCAGCGTGTATGAGGGGGACACTACAGTGGGATCATGCCACCGACAACGATGCCCTTTTACCCCCTTCCCCCCACACACCTTAACCCCCTCTTCATATACCATACCATCTTTCCTCTTTCTTCCTCTCTGCCTCCTCCTTTTCTCTGTCTTTCTCTCTGTCTCTCTCTCTCTCTCTCTCTCTCTCTCTCTCTCTCTCTCTCTCTCTCTCTCTCTCTCCCTCTCTGTCTGTCTGTCTGTCTGTCTGTCTCTCTCTCTCTCTTTTCTAAAGTTGTGTCTTTCTTAGCACCAAAAAAGTATGTGGGGTAAACATAGGATGAGGGAATATAATAACAGGATTGGTTCTTAAACTGGCAGCTTTGCGAGCCCACTAAGAGCACTGTTTGGTTTTCGCGACCACGCTTTGAGATTAAATGAACCACTAACAGGTGATTAGGTCTCTCTTTGTCATTGTAGCCTATGGCTGTAATAAGTATTAAGAAACTGCATGTGTTAAGAAACTACATTCATTAAATAAACTATATGTATTAATAAACTATGTGTATTAATAGACTATATGTATTAATAAACTATATGAATTAATAGACTATATGTATTAATATACTATGTGTATTAATAGACTATATATATTAATAAACTATATGTATTAATAAACTATATGTATTAATAAACTATATGAATTAATAAATTATATGCATTCATAAACTATATGTATTAATAAACTATATGCATTCATAAACTATATGTATTAATAAACTATATGCATTCATAAACTATATGTATTAATAAACTATATGTATTTATAAACTATATGTATTAAGAAACAGTCTTGCGGGCCTTATCTAGCCCGTGGGCCGCAGTTTGCCCATGATTGGTCTAAGCAGTCTAAGCCTTCAACTATACTTAGCAGCAAGTGAAATGCGAGAGTTGGCAACAAAAAAAACCAATATGTATGACTCTATCGTCCACTACCTGATGGTAACCGAAATGCAATTTGGTGTTTGGCAAAGGAGGCCGGGGGAGGGGGGGAGTCTAGCTTTGAAAGCTGTGAGTCAACTAAATGCTGTCAATAGTTTATTTGTTTTTTTTTTTTACGGCTGGCCAGTACCAAGAAAAGATGGATGAGGTTTTTGTATAAATGAATCCACTTTTTAAGTTTTAAGCTTCAGCGAAGTCAACGAACAGATAGGGTGGTGGTGTGGTGTGGTGCTGGTTAGGGATCAAACCGCTCAACGGGTCATTCTTAGCTCGCGGGCATTTAGTTTCCACGTGACTGATCTACGGTCAACAGCGGGTGTGGCCAAAACAAACATACAATAGTCCAGCTCTTGTTGACATCATCCATGGTGGCAACGCTGGTCTCCGGAACACTGAGGTCAGGTTGACTTTTTCCAAAAAAAAAAAGAAAAAAAAATGAATGACAGAAAGTGAAGAAGGGGGGGGGGTGAGGTGAGGAAACACTGACTTAATGTACAGGGTTACCCTACCCTGACCCCCTCCCCCGCCCCACAGCTCGATGTGTAAATCAAGTAAGATTTACAGATTATCCCATACATTTGGTGTGCGCTTTTATGAGTGTGTGTGTGCATGTGTGTGTGTGTAGACTTTGAATGACATTCAATTACCTGCCATGAAGACATATGAACGAGCGGAAGATATCATCGGTTCACCAAGTTCATTAAAAAATGTAAATACATTAAGTGTGGACGTCAATGACATTGGTCAGTAATGGCTTTATTTTTAGCCATGAGATATGTTTCCTACACTACTGCCCATCATCTGAGGTGGATGATTTCAGAAATGACTCCCACATATTTCTATCACCCTCAGATATGGGCTCGTTCGCGCAAATGACGTAACGCAAAAAAAACGACATTTTAGACCCCCCTCCCCCCCTTGTCACAAATTTTTCATCCCCCCCCCCATTATGTCGCGTCATAAGTTAAAATAAATTAACATACCTCAAATTACTGATTTATTTTTCTTTCGTTATTTTTGGAGACAATCATTCTTTTTACATTTTCCCATAAAGCATTCAGATGCTGATCGATAGAGAAAATTTCAATAGCTTCTTCTTCTTCAAAAAGTAATAACTATCGAAATTTTTAAGATACAAAATTTTCATAACGGTCAATTTTCAAAATTTCAAGTTGAGAAGAATTATGTAATTTGGGCAGAACATTCAACCAAATTTTGGATTCCCTCATAGATAATTATTATTTTTTTGTGACATCATAATTTCTGAATCCCCCCCCCCCCCCCGTCACTAAATCCTAGACCCCCCTCCCTCCCCTCCCTAAGCGTTACGTCATTTGCGAACGAGCCCTATGGAGAAATATGCAGAAGAGTTCCACTTTATACAACTTTCTTGTTTTAAAAATTTAATAGCCGTATTTTAAATAGAATAAGGTGCTAAATATGACTGATAAAAAAACATATCTATTCAGGGTTAAATAAAATTTTTATAAGTACACATTACATGACTATGGTATCACCGGAAGTTTTGCAGGGACAACCCAGAAGTTGCGCACTATTGACTCTGTTGCGCTAATAACGGCATTGAGTTACGTAATATAAACTTTGGCAGAGTAGACGCTGAGCTCCAACAGACTTCATGTTAATCTAATATTTGCTGGTCTCTTTGTTTACTGCTACTCATTTTTAAGAATATTGCTATTTAGTTTTTTTTTGAAGGTTTAGGTTATTAATAGTTAGAAAAAAAGAATGTTAACAATATGGCGATAATCATTCCGACGTCTTTTTGTTACACTCTCTACCAGTGTTAAGTGAGTGTGAGGTTAGCAGGCTCTAGCGGTCATTACTTACAGTTGGCTCTAGTGGACATTACTTACAGTTGTCTCTAGTGGACATTACTTACAGTTGGCTCTAGTGGACATTACTTACAGTTGGCTCTAGTGGACATTACTTACAGTTGGCTCTATGGACATTACTTACAGTTGGCTCTATGGACATTACTTACAGTTGGCTCTAAGGACATTACTTACAGTTGGCTCTAGTGGACATTACTTACAGTTGGCTATATGGACATTACTTACAGTTGACTCTATGGACATTACTTACAGTTGGCTCTAGTGGACATTACTTACAGTTGGCTCTAGTAGACATTACTTACAGTTGGCTCTAGTGGACATTACTTAAAGTGGGCTTTGGCTGACATTACTCACAGCTAACCACAGTAGACTAGAAGACTGATATCAGAGTCAGACTGAAATTATGGGATGACTTTCGCATGAAATGGATCATCTTGTAAGTTCTGAGACACCAATTGTCACATTATGAAACTCAGCCCTCATGTTTTCCTCAACAATTTTACTAAACAATGACACCTGATTTTTTTTCATAATTCAAAACTCTGACCCCCCGCACCCCATCCCTTTCAACAACAATTACTAAACGCTAGCTAAGTCACACCATCCTAGAAACTACACATCTTTGCGGCTTATTAAGAGTATTAGATTGACATTCAATTTAGTGGTTTACTTCGTGAAAGTAATTGACACAACTATTAATTTCTTTTTTTTCATCAAACCCCATCGATTTTTAGTATTTTCATTAACTATTAGCGCAGATAGAACAGAACGTTGGCCAAAAAACAACAAGAAAATTTGGTTTATCTGAATGTAATGATCCAACGCCACTAAAAACTGTTGACAAACCAAATCTTTGTCCCACCTGACAATCCCCCCCAACCATCTGGTAGCTCTGTGTCCACCACCCAACCCACTATCTACTGTCCATTTTTTTTATATTGCAGGTAACCGAACCCGGTTGGATCACAAAGAAAAAAAAGTGGGGGGTGGGGTTCGGGGGGGGGAAAGGGGGTAGGGAGGTACTTCTGTTGATGTGTTTTGGGCTGTGACATTTTGAAATGAATGATTAAAAACAGGCCTTGCTTTCAGGTAGGCGTACATATATCCATCGAACCATTTGTTTTCAGGGGAACTGTGCAGCATCCTCTTAGTGGCCTGGCAGATGTTGTGTGTGTGTGTGTGTGTGTTTGGAGGGGGGAGCGGGGCGGGGCGCTCAAATGTATGTGATGATATAAGTAGGGGGGAGGGGGGAACGTGATCAATTATCCCACTTCTATTGGTGAAGCAGATGTCTATCTTTGATCCAGGACGTGCACACACAAACATAAGCAAAGAGCTATTAACACTGCCGAATCAACCAATGAAGTTTTTATTTACAGACCTACTTCATTGTCTTCTGTTCAAACTCACTTCACTTAACATATCCTATGGTCACTTAGTATTATTGAGGACCAGTCATTACCAACAGAACCCCCCCCCCCCACCCGTTGTTTAAAATAACAACAACCGCGCATCTTAAATACAATGTTTACACAATCTAATTCCATCCTTTCCTCTTATACACCTCCCCCCCAACCGATACGTTTCCCCCTAACCCCCTTAAGTTAACCTTTGCCCCTTTACTTTTTCAGGCCACAACCCCCCCCCCATACCAGCACCAGAACGATCTCCACGAGGTGCTGTAACCTTTCATCAGCTGGGCTCGATTTACCGCCGGCACTGCAAACTGTCATCCCCGGCTCTGCTTTAGCAAATATATCCCAGTCCGGGGAAGAAACCATTAGACATTTATCCCCGGTTCTGCAGACATTTTTTTTATCCCCGGCACTGGTTTTTTCTAAAATCGAGCACTGGCTGGGACACAGTTTCTGATTGGCTAGCTTGTGGAGATTGATGATGAAGCTTCTGATGGTATCGCACGATGACAGTAAAAACAAGTCATCTTATGACAGATGGAATCGGCTGATGACAATCACATGAATACACATCTGGTCCATTAAATTAGATATTCTCGAGATATTGTGAGGTGAGTCGAGAGACACGTTGTAATATTCACTTCATCTAGAATGTATGCAGACAAAATTTAGCTTTCCTTTCTTTTCGTTGTTTTTTTTTTAATTAAAATTCTTTCTGTACAATGTGTCGCAAAAACCGAATGTAATGAGTCTTGGTGTCTCGCCAATCTGAAAAAGTTTTAGAACCACTCTAATCAACGTTACTTAACTTAGATGGTGTCCTAGTATTTCTAGTGGTGCCCTGGGGTGGTTGGGGGGGGTGAGAGGGATGGGATGGGGGCAGTAGCAAACGAAAGGTACTGCGACGGGGGGAGGGGGCTCCGAAATAGGAAAGGGTGCCGGAAGAGCTCTGTTAAATGTTTTTTTGCCACAAATGTTACTAAAACCTAGCTACGGTTCTGCAAGGTGGATTTGAGTGGGACAAAAACGTCACAGGCTGGGACTTTTTCAAACAGAAGCTGGGATAGGACATGCGAAAACTGGGACTTGTTCAGGGTTAAACTGGGACATGTTCAGGGTTAAACAGGCACGTGTTCAGGGATAAACAGGGACGTGTTCAGGGTTAAACAGGCACGTGTTCAGGGATAAACAGGGACGTGTTCAGGGTTAAACTACTGGAACGTGTTCAGGTTTAAACTTGGATGTGTTTAGGGTTAAACTGGGACGTGTTCAGGGTTAAACTGGGACGTGTTCAGGGTTAAACTAGGACGTGTTCAGGGTTAAACTGGGACGTGTTCAGGGTTAAACAGGCACGTGTTCAGGGATAAACAGGGACGTGTTCAGGGTTAAACTACTGGAACGTGTTCAGGTTTAAACTTGGATGTGTTTAGGGTTAAACTGGGACGTGTTCAGGGTTAAACTGGGACGTGTTCAGGGTTAAACTAGGAGTGTTCAGGGTTAAACTGGGACGTGTTCAGGGTTAAACAGGGGCGTGTTCAGGGGTAAACAGGGACGTGTTCAGGGTTAAACTAGGAAGTGTACAGAGTTAATGCGGTCAAACAAAACGTATTGCACAACAAAGGTCAATCATCAGGATCAAGAGTCCAG
>JAGDYQ010000009.1:4644834-4659745 GCA_021962125.1 Bulinus truncatus | reverse complement strand
TAAATTATAGCTAGGTGGTAGTGAGACCATTGTAAATATATAGCTAGGTGGGTAGTGATACCATTGTAATGTAACTGGAGATATAGCTAGGTGGGTAGTGAGACCATTTGTAAATATATAGCTAGGTGGGTAGTGAGACCATTGTAAATATATATGCTAGGTGGGTAGTGAGACCATTGTAAATATATAGCTAGATGGGTAGTGAGACCATTGTAAATATATAGCTAGGTGGGTAGTGAGACCATTTTAAATATAAAGCTAGGTGGGTAGTGAGACCATTGTAAATATAGCTAGGTGGGTAGTGAGACCATTGTAAATATATAGCTAGGTGGGTAGTGAGACCATTGTAAATATATAGCTAGGTGGGTAGTGAGACCATTGTAAATATATAGCTAGGTGGGTAGTGAGACCATTGTAAATATATAGCTAGGTGGGTAGTGAGACCATTGTAAATATATAGCTAGGTGGGGTAGTGAGACCATTGTAAATATATAGCTAGGTGGGTAGTGAGACCATTGTAAATATATAGCTAGGTGGGTAGTGAGACCATTTTAAATATAAAGCTAGGTGGGTAGTGAGACCATTGTAAATATATAGCTAGGTGGGTAGTGAGACCACTGTAAATATAAAGCTAGGTGGGTAGTGAGACCATTGTAAATATATAGCTAGGTGGGTAGTGAGACCACTGTAAATATAAAGCTAGGTGGGTAGTGAGACCATTGTAAATATATAGCTAGGTGGGTAGTGAGACCATTGTAAATATAAAGCTAGGTGGGTAGTGAGACCATTGTAAATATATAGCTAGGTGGGTAGTGAGACCATTGTAAATATATAGGCGGATGGGACCATTGATATCCATACATATATAGAAGTGCTAACTAAAAATGTATGTTTTAGACAATGAAAAAGACATGTTTATATTACAGTGTTGAAAATCCGTGACAGATGTCAGTTTATTCTAATTTAAGATGTGATATAATTAAGTGATAAAGTTCATTTAATCATGTTTCAGACTGGCAAGCAGAAAACTATCACACCGGAGACCCGAGGCATCACACAGCCATATTTAGCCATTCTCAACATTTGCTTCACCATAGCTTGGACCATAACATTGACCATCAACAGATACAGGTAGATCTCAGTTCATATGTAACGATTGGTTGATATGTAGTCTGTTTTCTCAGTTCATATGTACCAATTGGTTGATATGTAGTCTGTTGTCTCAGTTCATATGTAACAATTGGTTGATATGTAGTCTGTTGTCTCAGTTCATATGTAACGATGGGTTGATATGTAGTCTGTTGTCTCCTCAGTTCATATGTAACGATTGGTTGATATGTAGTCTGTTGTCTCAGTTCATATGTAACAATTGGTTGATATGTAGTCTGTTGTCTCAGTTCATATGTAACGATGGGTTGATATGTAGTCTGTTGTCTCCTCAGTTCATATGTAACGATTGGTTGATATGTAGTCTGTTGTCTCAGTTCATATGTAACGATGGGTTGATTTGTAGTCTGTTGTCTCAGTATTATGTAACAATTGGTTGATATGTAGTCTGTTGTCTCAGTTCATATGTAACAATTGGTTGATATGTAGTCTGTTGTCTCAGTTCATATATAACGATTGGTTGATATGTAGTCTGTTGTCTCAGTTCATATGTAACGATGGGTTGATATGTAGTCTGTTGTCTCAGTTCATATGTAACGATGGGTTGATATGTAGTCTGTTGTCTCAGTTCATATGTAACAATTGGTTGATATGTAGATTTTTTTATCATAAGACAAATTAGAGCTGAGCCGGTTAAAAAAATATAAACCTAATGTCAATTACGTCATAAAATGTACATTATTTATTTCAGCTGTCCAGTTTAGGTCAACTTCCTGTAGGCATTCACAGTGGACATACTGGCCTTAGTGACGTCAGCACCCTGTCCCCTCCACACGACTCCCGCACCATGGCCAGCATGGCGTACCCCCCCTCTTCTCATAACCACTCCCATGTACATGGGCATAACCACACCCTTTCACATAGCCACTCCCCTAAGCCCAGTCCTTACAGTGTCAATGGATTGTCGTTGAGCAGCCCCAATGTGGATTTACTCCACCCATCTATGAGTTATCAGAATGACATGTTCTGTAAGTAGTTCAACTTTAATTTCTTAGTATTTCACAGTGTTACGCACAAAGCTGTTCTAATATACATGCATACTAGCCCCCCCCCCTCCCCCACTGTGCTGAGCCATCATAGCCATATGATATTTTTATATATGCCTCAATCTAATAAACAATTAATATTTAATGTTTTTTGGCATATATATTGTTATCATACCAACCATAATAATACGCAATCAGAGGCAATCAGAGCTCTTGGTTGGGATGGGAGGGGGGGTCAGAGTGGCCGTGTCAAATGTACCATTTCCTAGGATGTCAAATGTACCATTTCCTAGGATGTCAAATGTACCATTTCCTAGGATGTCAAAATTTCCTAGGATATCAATTGTACCATTTCCTAGGATGTCAAATGTACCATTTCCTAGGATGTCAAATGTATCATTTCCTAGGATGTCAAAATTTCCTAGGATATCAATTGTACCATTTCCTAGGATGTCAAATGTACCATTTCCTAGGATGTCAAATGTATCATTTCCTAGGATGTCAAAATTTCCCTAGGATATCAATTGTACCATTTCCTAGGATGTCAAATGTACCATTTCCTAGGATGTCAAATGTATCATTTCCTAGGATGTCAAAATTTCCTAGGATATCAATTGTACCATTTCCTAGGATGTCAAATGTACCATTTCCTAGGATGTCAAATGTATCATTTCCTAGGATGTCAAAATTTCCTAGATATCAATTGTACCATTTCCTAGGATGTCAAATGTACCATTTCCTAGGATGTCAAATGTATCATTTCCTAGGATGTCAAAATTTCCTAGGATATCAATTGTACCATTTCCTAGGATGTCAAATGTACCATTTCCTAGGATGTCAAATGTATCATTTCCTAGGATGTCAAAATTTCCTAGGATATCAATTGTACCATTTCCTAGGATGTCAAATGTACCATTTCCTAGGATGTCAAATGTATCATTTCCTAGGATGTCAAAATTTCCTAGGATATCAATTGTACCATTTCCTAGGATGTCAAATGTACCATTTCCTAGGATGTCAAATGTATCATTTCCTAGGATGTCAAAATTTCCTAGGATATCAATTGTACCATTTCCTAGGATGTCAAATGTACCATTTCCTAGGATGTCAAATGTATCATTTCCTAGGATGTCAAAATTTCCTAGGATATCAATTGTACCATTTCCTAGGATGTCAAATGTACCATTTCCTAGGATGTCAAATGTATCATTTCCTAGGATGTCAAAATTTCCTAGGATATCAATTGTACCATTTCCTAGGATGTCAAATGTACCATTTCCTAGGATGTCAAATGTATCATTTCCTAGGATGTCAAATGTACCATTTCCTAGGATGTCAAATGTACCATTTCCTAGGATGTCAAATGTACCATTTCCTAGGATGTCAAATGTACCATTTCCTAGGATGTCAAATGTATCGTTTCCTAGGATGTTAAATGTATCATTTCCTACGATGTCAAATGTATCATTTCCTAGGATGTCCAATGTATCATTTCCTAGGATGTCAATTGTACCATTTCCTAGGATGTCAAATGTACCATTTCCTAGGATGTCAAATGTACCATTTCCTAGGATGTAAAATGTACCATTTCCTAGGATGTCAAATGTACCATTTCCTAGGATGTCAAATGTACCATTTTCTAGGATGTCAAATTACCATTTCCTAGGATGTCAAATGAACATTTGCCATGGATATCAAATGCAAATTTGTCTAGGAAATCAAATGCACATTTGTCTAGGAATCAAATGTTTCAGACATGTCTTGATATAGTGCTTCGGTGTTGGGTCGTGACTTCGGAATCTGCTTCGAAGTATCAGAACTTTAGTGTATATTATAATCGGCAATAAGAATCGAATAATTAAAGACTCATTTGATATTCCTAAATTTATTAAAAAAATTGAATCTTGGGATTTCTGCTAATTTTCTGAAATTTCTATTACGTCCGGATCGGACATTGTTGTGGAGGTTTAGATAAATATCGGACATTGTGTCGAGATAGGTGGAGGAAACAAACATTAACATATTGGCATTCTATGACATAATTTATTTCATCTAGATTCTAACTTGCTGATTTATTTGATCTAGATTCTAACTTGCTGATTTATCTGATCTAGATTCTAACTTGCTGATTTATTGATTTATTTGATAGAATCTAACGTACTGATTTATTTGATCTAGAATCAAACGTACTGATTTATTGATTTATTTGATCTAGATTCTAACTTGCTGATTTATTTGATCTAGATTCTAACTTGCTGATTTATTGATTTATTTGATAGAATCTAACGTAGTGATTTATTTGATCTAGAACCTAACGTACTGATTTATTGATTTATTTGATCTAGATTCTAACTTGCTTATTTATTGATTCATTTGATCTAGAATCTAAAGTACTGATTTATTGATTTATTTGATCATGATTCAACTTAATTTATTTATAGATTAGCCACGTGATCGATATCAGAGTTTTGTCCGTCTCTTTGTATGAATATTGCTGTACTGTCTTACTTCAGTTTATTGCAAGTGTGCAAGGCACGTACATTGCAATTAGTTCTGTACATATGAAGACGTCATTGTGACATGTAGCTCAGTACATTACACATATTTCAGTAGACTAGTTCAGTTCTAGTCACATTTAGTTAAGTACATACGAAGACATGTACTTGACAATTAAGTTTATCTGTCCAGTGGTTTGGTGGACTGTACTGCCATCTGCAATAAACTTGACCAGCTTTTCCTTTTTTCTCTTCTTTTCTTTCACAGCCCCCTGGTCAGGCGAGCTGGACAGTAAGTCGCTAATGTTGTTGTGTCCGTTTTTTTAGCATTTAATAAGTTTGACTTGAGTCATCTTGACTTTAGGACAAATCACAATAAAAATCTTCTACTTACAGGAGATATCTTAACTTACATATGACTGAACTATTTACCTGTTAAATTATGTATTAAAGCAGATATCTTACCTCGCACGTGACTGAACAATTTACCTGTTAAACAAAGTACAAGAACATGCTTTATTTCAATCAGTTGTTTATTTCACTTTTAAACAATGTATCCAGAAATGTTTTTGTCTATTTTTAAACATATGACTATTATCTCCATCTCCACATACGGGGGGGGGGGCAGGGGGCATGCCCCCCTACGTTACCGCAAGTTTAGGTAAGACATTATTAAATTATCGAAATATTTTTTGTTCTAAGTCAACAATGAAAACATTTTTGGCCCCCCCACCCGTCAAAGTTGTCTAGATCCGCCCCTGTCCACATATCGGTATAATTGTACAGATGTAGTCTACGTATTACCTCCATCTCAACATATCTGTATAATTGTGCAGATGTAGTCTACGTATTATCTCCATCTCCACATATCTGTATAATTGTACAGATGTAGTCTACGTATTATCTCCATCTCCACATATCTGTATAATTGTACAGATGTAGTCTACGTATTATCTCCATCACCACATATCTATATAATTGTACAGATGTAGTCTACGTATTATCTCCATCTCCACATATCTGTATAATTGTACAGATATAGTGAAGGGAAGAAAAATATTTTGTAAAGGATGTGCCGTTTGAATTTTACATCTCAATGTATTAAAGAGAGTTGTATAAATCTGGATAGATTAGTGTCAAGACAGTATTAATCTAGATAGATTAGTGTCAAGACAGTATTAATCTAGATAGATTAGTATCAAGACAGTATTAATCTAGATAGATTAGTATCAAGACAGTATTAATCTAGATAGTGACAAGACAGTATTAATCTAGATAGATTAGTATCAAGACAGTGTGAATCTGGATAGATTAGTGTCAAGACAGTAATAATCTGCTTAGATTATTGTTAAGACAGTATTAATCTGGATAGATTAGTGTCAAGACAGTAATAATCTAGATAGATTATTGTTAGACAATATTAATCTGGATAGACTAGTGTCAAGACAGTAAAAATCTAGATAGATTATAATTACGACAGTATTAATCTTGATAGATTATTTTTAAATCAGTATTCATCTTGATGTATTAGTTTTAAGACTGGAGGAACGTTTGGACATATATTTCTCCATAATTGCCTATACTGAGCCACTGTCTTTAATTCAAAGACTATATTATATCTAGATATATTATTACATATAGCGTTAAGACTGTATTTATCTAGATGTATTGGTGTTAAGATTGTATTACATCTAGATGTATTGGTGTAAGACTGTATTACATCTAGATGTATTAGTGTAAGACTGTATTACATCTAGATGTATTAGTGTAAGACTGTATTACATCTAGATGTATTAGTGTAAGACTGCATTACTTCTAGATGTATTAGACCTATGCTCGTCAAGTCATGTGCTGAGTTTCAAATTTCCGTGGACATGACGTCACCAGTATATATTTGCTCTGCTTTACACAACATACAAACAACTCTAGCAGACATTATTTATACGGCATGCCTTAAGCCTATCAAGTAATTCAGGAATAGACAGACAAAAAAAGGAGACACAGAGAGATAGAGAGACATGAGGACACAATTCTCCTTTTCTTTAAACGTCCACCCCCCTCCCTTCCCCCCAACCCCTTCCACCCCACCATTCTCTTTTTCCAAACTTGAGATTCTGTTCTGACTGAGTTTCCTGCCCATTCTCAGGTCGTGTCTCGTTCTTTGACCTGGGAATGTCTCCGGTGGTGTCCAGGCCTTTCGTATTCAGTCACGAGCCCCAGGGCCGTCACGGTTCTTTTCGCTTCAATGGGAAAATCGAATTTTAATATGAGATTGTCACTTAGACCTTCTCGCCGTTAGACTGGCGGGGTGGGGTGGGGGGGGGGACACTGGCGTGAGGCAAATAAAATAAAAATGACAAAATGAAACAAAATATTACATACAAGAAACTTCAATAGTTTCGTCCTTCTTCAGTCTATTTTCTTCGTTCATGTTTCTGTGTATTTCAGTCATCAATTTTATGAAGTACATGTACTTCAGTCATTTCACTATCTACTCCAGTCATTTCACTACCTACTCCACTTATTTCACTATCTACTCCACTTATTTAACTATCTACTCAAGTTATTTCACTATCTACTCCACTTATTTCACTATCTACTCCACTTATTTAACTATCTACTCCACTTATTTAACTATCTACTCAAGTTATTTCACTATTTACTCCACTTATTTAACTATCTACTCAAGTTATTTCACTATCTACTCAAGTTATTTCACTATCTACTCCACTTATTTCACTATCTACTCCACTTATTTAACTATCTACTCAAGTTATTTCACTATTTACTCCACTTATTTCACTTACTCCACTTTATTCACTTACTCCACTTAATTCACTTATCCCAATTAATTCACTTTTTCCAGTCATTTCACTATCTACTCAACTTATTTCACTATCTCCTCCAATTGTTTCACTATCTACTTCAGTCATTTCACTTTTTACTTCATTCATTTCATTGCTAAACTCACATTTTTAAAAAAAATTACGATGCTGGGACCAAAGAAATAAAATTGTCATATTTATAAGTAAACTTTTCAACATATTATGTCAGTTTATCATAATAGATCAACATATCATATTCACGTCAAACATAGGTCAACATATAATTCATTTCAAAATTAGGTCAGCATATCATAATTCCCGCCATACTTAGGTCAGCATATCATAATTCCCGCCATACTTAGGTCAACTTATCACAATTCCCGCCATACTTAGGTCAGCATATCATAATTAAAATCATGCAATGTGTTGTTTTTTTAATATGGAAATAACTCAATAGTCTACAGTTCTAAAGGTTGATCATCAAGTAACATAATCGACTTATTCAATAGTCTACAGTTCTAAAGGTTGATCATCAAGTAACATTATCGACTTATTTAATAGTCTACAGTTCTAAAGGTTGATCATCAAGTAACATTATCGACTTATTCAATAGTCTACAGTTCTAAAGGTTGATCATCAAGTAACATTATCGACTTATTCAATAATCTACAGTTCTAAAGGTTGATCATCAAGTAACATAATCGACTTATTCAATAGTCTACAGTTCTGAAGGTTGATCATCAAGTAACATAATCGACGTATTCAATAGTCTACAGTTCTGAAGGTTGATCATCAAGTAACATTATCGACTTATTCAATAGTCTACAGTTCTAAAGGTTGATCATCAAGTAACATTATCGACTTATTCAATAGTCTACAGTTCTGAAGGTTGATCATCAAGTAACATTATCGACTTATTTAATAGTCTACAGTTCTAAAGGTTGATCATCAAGTAACATTATCGACGTATTCAATAGTCTACAGTTCTGAAGGTTGATCATCAAGTAACATTATCGACTTATTCAATAGTCTACAGTTCTAAAGGTTGATCATCAAGTAACATTATCGACTTATTCAATAGTCTACAGTTCTGAAGGTTGATCATCAAGTAACATTATCGACGTATTCAATAGTCTACAGTTCTGAAGGTTGATCATCAAGTAACATTATCGACTTATTCAATAGTCTACAGTTCTGAAGGTTGATCATCAAGTAACGTAATCGACTTATTCAATAGCCTACAGTTCTGAAGGTTGATCAACAAGTAACATTATCGACTTATTCAATAGTCTACAGTTCTAAAAGTTGATCATCAAGTAACATAATCGACTTATTCAATAGTCTACAGTTCTGAAGGTTGTTCATCAAGTAACATTATCGACTTATTCAATAGTCTACAGTTCTAAAGGTTGATCATCAAGTAACATAATCGACTTATTCAATAGTCTACAGTTCTGAAGGTTGATCATCAAGTAACATTATCGACTTATTCAATAGTCTACAGTTCTAAAGGTTGATCATCAAGTAACATAATCGACTTATTTAATAGTCTACAGTTCTAAAGGTTGATCATCAAGTAACATAATCGACTTATTCAATATTCCACAGTTCTAAAGGTTGATCATCAAGTAACATTATCGACATATTCAATAGTCTACAGTTCTAAAGGTTGATCATCAAGTAACATTATCGACTTATTCAATAGTCCACAGTTCTAAAGGTTGATCATCAAGTAACATAATCGACTTATTCAATATTCCATAGCTCTAAAAGATGACAAACTGAGGTAAGAGCGGTTCTCTCAGTGTTTTCATTAGCCCCAAGGGACAAGGGCTTTCCTCGAGTTTGTTTAATGGCTCAACAAACACATCTTTGTGTGAGGGTTCAGTCAGCGAGCTAATGAATGGTGCCAGTATTTTTTTTTCTTTAATAGAAACAAACACAGGGAAATGTTCATTTAATTGGACCGGTCCATTTGACCCTGGGGGGGGGGGGGGACCCCGCAGAGTTTCGTGTTTGGAATATCTTGAAAAATGCCGGATTGAAACAATAGTCAACAAAACAATATTTTAGTTCATTCTGTGATGAAGACGTTAACAGATCAATAAAAAGGTTTTTACTTTTTATACTTTGTAGCGTATTACTTTTTTTTTTTAATGAATCTATGTAAAGATAATTGGCTTAATAAATCTTATGAGATGTCAAAACTTTAATTGATTAATAATTTTATATATAAACTCACAGAATATATATTTCACCGCACACTCTGTTCCAGCTCTATTTACATCTGCAGATTGCTGGGAGACCGTGTGGATAAACTCAAAAAATGATTGTCTCTGTGACTGTGTCTCCACATATCTGTATAATTGTACAGATGTAGCCTACGTATTATCTCCATCTCAGCATATCTGTATAATTGTCCAGATGTAGTCTACGTATTATCTCCATCTCAACATATCTGTATAATTGTACAGATGTAGTCTACGTATTATCTCCATCTCAACATATCTGTATAATTGTACAGATGTAGTCTACGTATTATCTCCATCTCAACATATCTGTATAATTGTACAGATGTAGTCTACATATTATCTTCATCTCAACATATCTGTATAATTGTACAGATGTAGTCTACGTATTATCTCCATCTCCACATATCTGTATAATTGTACAGATGTAGTCTACGTATTATCTGTGACTGTGTCTTTGACTGTCTCTGTGACTGTGTCTTTGACTGTCTCTGTGACTGTGTCTTTGACTGTCTCTGTGACTGTGTCTTTGAATGTCTTTGTGACTGTGTCTTTGACTGTCTCTGTGACTGTGATTTTGACTGTCTCTTTGACTGCGTCTTTGACTGTCTCTGTGACTGTGTCTTTGACTGTCTCTTTGACTGTGTCTTTGACTGTCTCTATGACTGTATCGTTGACTGCCTCTGTGACTGTGTCTTTGACTGCCTCTTTGACTGTGTCTTTGACTGTCTCCGTGACTGTGTCTGTGAATGTGAACAGACATTCAAGTCTACCCAATTTCGCATTGCCAGTACGGCGCCCCGAAAGGGTCATGAACTGTCTGGGCATGTCCCGTTTTACTTTGTCCATTTTCATTTATCCATTATGATTCAAAGTCATATCTTTAGCACATTATAATGTCAGAAGTAGAATAATAGTAGAAGTCGATCGTATGTTTTAATATTTGATTCTGTTATCTTTGTAAAAGTATTATTAGAAATGAAAAAATCAAAATAAAAGATCCGAAAAACGATATGTATATTATAAAGTTAACTGCGCAAAGATAGTAAAGTCATTATCTTCATTCATGATCCCTTGTCTCTATTTGACCTCAGAAAAAATATGTTCACTTTAGTCTACTCCAGTATATATTACATGTTTGTCTTTTTATTTGGGATTTGACGGTTTGTGTTTTGTCTCTATTTTTTTTCTTCTTTTTAATATGATTAATATATCTCTGTATGTTTAAGGATAAAAATTTAAATAATATCGTTTGGTTATCAGGGTCTATTCAATTTACTTTAAATATAATTCAATTGTTACCTCTCTCTCTTGTAATAAGCAAATAATATTTAGTTCATTGTTACAGACAGACATTATTTAGTTCGCTGTTAAAGATAGACATTATTTAGTTCACTGTTACAGACAAACCGTCTTTAGTTCACTGTTATACCAGGGATTGTTTTAGTTCACTGTTATAACAGGGATTGTTTTAGTTCACTGTTATACCAGGGATTGTTTTAGTTCACTGTTATACCAGGGATTGTTTTAGTTCACTGTTATACCAGGGATTGTTTTAGTTCACTGTTATACCAGGGATTGTTTTAGTTCACTGTTATACCAGGGATTGTTTTAGTTCACTGTTATATCAGGGATTGTTTTAATTCACTGTTATACCAGGGATTGTTTTAATTCACTGTTATACCAGGGATCGTTTTAGTTCACTGTTATACCAGGGATCGCTTTAATTCACTGTTATACCAGGGATTGTTTTAGTTCACTGTTATACCAGGGATTGTTTTAATTCACTGTTATACCAGGGATCGTTTTAGTTCACTGTTATACCAGGGATCGCTTTAATTCACTGTTATACCAGGGATTGTTTTAGTTCACTGTAATACCAGGGAGTGTTTTAGTTTACTGTTATACCAGGGATTGTTTTAGTTCACTGTTATACCAGGGATTGTTTTAGTTCACTGTTATACCAGAGAATGTTTTAGTTCACTGTTATACCAGGGATTGTTTTAATTCACTGTTATACCAGGGATTGTTTTAGTTCACTGTTATACCAGGGATTGTTTTAGTTCACTGTTATACCAGGGATTGTTTTAGTTCACTGTTATACCAGGGATTGTTTTAGTTCACTGTTATACCAGGGATTGTTTTAGTTTACTGTTATACCAGGGATTGTTTTAGTTCACTGTTATACCAGGGATTGTTTTAGTTCACTGTTATACCAGGGATTGTTTTAGTTCACTGTAATACCAGGGAGTGTTTTAGTTCACTGTTATTCACTTAATTTGCAGCTAACCCAAGAAAACAACGCCGTGAGAGGACAACGTTCACCAGGTCTCAGCTGGACATACTGGAGAACCTTTTCTCAAAGACCAGATACCCAGATATTTTTATGAGGGAGGAAGTAGCACTCAAGATTAATTTACCTGAGTCCAGAGTTCAGGTAAGTTTCTTTATTCAAATAAACCATTCAATGAAATCCAAAAATTTATGTATTAATATTAATAAGAAAAATTCAAATCAACTTATGACTTTTGTATCTGTGTGAGAGAGAAACAAACCAACCAATAGTGGTTCGTACAATACGTTTATATTGGGCAGTTACATCACATGCATTTTGGATATGACACAAATGTGTTTGTCTTCCATGAAAAGGTAACCGTTCCTGCCTTCCCACCTTCCACTCCAATTCCTTGACCAATGTTTACCCAGTAGATGGCACAGTCAGCTTTAAAACACCTGACCGACTAAATTAAAAATAGATTTGGTTAGGCTGAATATTTCCATCAAAACGTCATACCATAGGTACAGACCCATTCATTAAATTAAATCATTACATGTACATAAATTATAAATATTTGTTCATAGCTTTTTATAACTTGTTCAGTTCGCGATAATACTAATAATTTTATAAAGATTTTATTATGTGCATTATAGTAAAGCATTATCGGTTAGTCTTATACATTAAGGCGTTTCTCCTTGATAGAACATTATTTCCGGCTCCTTTATGTTTGATTGAATAGTAGTCTGGGATCCCTAAAATAGTAGAAGTCTGGGATCTAAATAGTAGAAGTCTGGGGATCTAAATAGTAAGAGTCTGGGATCTGAATAGTAGAAGTCTGGGATCTAAATGGTAGAAGTCTGGGATCTAAATAGTAGAAGTCTGGGATCTAAATAATAGTAGAAGTCTAGGATCTAAATAGTAGAAGTCTAGGATCTATTTCGTAGAATTATTGGATGGATAGGCTAGACGACTGGGATCTACAGAGTAGAAGTCTGGGATATACAGAGTAAAACGTTGTAGAATTAGCAACAATATATTTTGACTGAAGGTACATATATTGGTAAACCAAAATAATCCTGCATTAGGCCAAAAAAGTAGACATTGAAAGAATATCCCATGACGAGTTGGAAATAAAGTTAGTATTAGCAATTGGTCATGTTCACATGCTTAGGGACATCAGGTAATGTTGCTGATGAGCAAGTTCTTTAATGCCATAGTTAATTTTATTCAGTTCGTTCTTTTAATGCCAAAGTTGGTTATGGTATGTTAGTTCTTTAGTTGGTAGTGAATTCCACTTTACATTTGAGTTAGATAAGACTGATTTCCGTCCTAGGTGGTCAGCCTGAGAATGTGTTGGTCAAGTCTTGACCAATATTGACATAATCATTGTCCCCTAGGCTATGTTGACCCAATCTGTTGTCTGAACTAAGTTAATGTAGTCTTTCTAAAGTTTGCCATGTTCCGCTCTAACCGGAAACAGACGTGGTTACAAAATGTCTTTTACATCGTCGGGTACATGGCCCTACATAAAAGTTTGCTATGATAACAATTTGATACGATAGAAATAACAGGCTTGTACAACATTCAGAACGAGTCATTTCTTGATACGATAGAAATAACAGGCTTGTACAACATTCAGAACGAGTCATTTCTTGAGCTTTAAAAAAAAAATTCATTTCTACCTTTTTAGTTCTTGTAAAAAAACATATAAATTTGATATTTCTCTTCTTAGTTCTTTTTAAAGCGATTAAACAAATTCCGACAAAGAAAGACTCGGCAAAGACCTGTTTTCAAAGATTTAAAAAAATGTAAGACAGTGAATATTTGTAATTATGATCACAAATGTATCTGGGTTTTGAATTTTAATTACATAAATGAGCTCAAATGAGAACACACGTCAAGAAGGAACAACTTTCAGCACAAACAATTCTTGTTCCGACTTTTCCTACCAATAAATTAGCGCGCTAAATATTCATCGTATGCAGTTGTCATTCACATTGTCATATACTCACAGGTTCAGATTGTTTTGTTCATTGAAAACGAACTCTCAAACTCCAAGTGAAAGTTTCATCGGCCAGAATGTGATCCCAAACTCCAAGTGAGAGTTTCATCGGCCAGAATGTGATCCCAAACTCCAAGTGAGATATTCATTGGCCAGAATGTGATCCCAAACTCCAAGTGAGAGTTTCATCAGCCAGAATGTGATCCCAAACTCCAAGTGAGAGTTTCATCAGCCAGAATGTGATCCCAAACTCCAAGTGAGAGTTTGATCGGCCAGAATGTGATCCCAAACTCTAAGTGAGAGTTTCATCGGCCAGAATGTGATCCCAAACTCCAAGTGAGATATTCATCGGCCAGAATGTGATCCCAAACTCCAAGTGAGGAGTTTCATCAGACCAGAACAGTGGCGATCCCAAACTCCAAGTGAGAGTTTGATCGGCCAGAATGTGATCCCAAACTCCAAGTGAGAGTTTGATCGGCCAGAATGTGATCCCAAACTCCAAGTGAGAGTTTGATCGGCCAGAATATGATCCCAAACGTCTTTTATATTCTAAATGGGGTCAGCAGATACAAACCATAAGCTATTCCATCTCTCCTTTTAAACAATGGAATGCAATTTAAATTCAGATGTTCCACCTTTAAGTTATTTACTAATTAACGAGTCCTTGGCAACATAAGTTGGATGGTTCGTAGTTAAATTTCTATACTTACACGTCTTGAACATAGCCCACTGTCCCTGATTAGGACTTGTGATTAATCGTTTCTTCCTCACTCCATTATCTCTCAAATCAGACCTGAACTAATTAGTTGAGCCTAATGAATCTGCTGTGCTGTAGCTGAAACTCGTGGCTCGTCCAATACTGGCAACAAGTGGCAAGGAAAGATACTTACAATTTAAATAAAGTCTCAC
>JAGDYQ010000009.1:4134612-4644334 GCA_021962125.1 Bulinus truncatus | reverse complement strand
CAATACATTTCAGTAAGTATGTCTAAATAAAAATAATAATGCTAACAGAATTGTTTTAACAACATCCTGAGCTTCCAGGAAAACCATTTTGTCTGGGCAGGACCGCAGTCATAAATTCCAAGGCTTGTGACAAATTTGAACAAGTGGGACTCTGACCTGATTTATCACCAATATATAAATACAAGCGAATAGGGCACTCTCATTGTAGAGGCTCTAGTTGCGTCCTTAAACAGTGGTCCCCAACCTTTTTCTTACCGCGACCGGTCAACATTTGATATTATAATTTCACCGCGGCCCGCTCGGGGAAGTACGGCGGATGTTGATGTTCATAGATTGTTTAGATGAAACATGTCCAAATGTCTCTGTTCACGTGCCGTCCACACAGCTCCAGTTTGGCTTTTAAATGCAGCTACTATGTCTGCCAACTTGAAAACAGTTGTCATTTCCCATAAAGAGACAGCTTGAGTTCATTGGCCAAGCTGAATATGTCACAACGGTAAGCTAGTTTTGCGAACTGAAATGTGCTGCCAGCGGTGACTTCTGTTTTGAGAGAAATCTTTGCAATGGTTCTCGTTATTCAAATACTCTGGTTAGCTATTTTCCTCTGGATAACCATCTTATTTCTGTATACGAGAAATGGCATCTGTGCTCTGCGTCCATCTCACAATGCTGTTCAAACAGGCACAAGTTAAGGGCGTGTGCTTTATGTGGTTAATAGTTTAACGCCATCAATCAATAGGCCGTTAAATTCCGGTGACATTTTTCGACGCCAACATTTCCATGTTAAAGATACAATGAGAAGACCCACTCTTATATGCAACGTCCTTAATCCGAGCAGTTATATTAGGCAGTCTTCCAGTAATGGCACACATAGGACCATTTTGTTGTCCTGATTTATAACCATCCAGTGACTAGAACAATTCAGCTCCTTTGGTGTTGGGTGGCAAAGATAGTGCACATAAACAATCCTCAGTCCTTATAAAGATATCGCACAGAAACAATTAGTATTGCCTTGTGTTCGATATCTGTAGATTCGTCAATCTGGAGTGCCTCAATACGGAAATGTATTAATCTTCTCCAACTATTGTGTCTCAATGTCTTCAGTTATTTCCTCAATGCGCCTGGTCACAGTGCTAGCCGACAGTGCTATCTTTTAACAGCACCCTCTTCTATTAGTTAAAGGCACATGTCTATAGAGGTAAAATCAATTACTCACCGATAGTGAAAGGCTTTTTAACCTTAGCATTACGGTTAGCCACCACGTATGATGCTGTCAGTGCATTTTTCTATGTTGATATGGTGGCCCTGAGAAATTTCTTCTATCCTTCGTGCTCCCGGTTGTTTTTTTTTTTCAAAATGCTACAAAATTTGTATTTTAATTCAGGGTGTGTTGGCGTTTAAATGGCGGGGCAGTTTGGAAGTTTTCATTGCTACTTTGGAGGGCGAGGTTGATGTGTGCCTGATAAATCCACATTTCAATTAGGACTCATGGTATTGTCTTTTAAAAGTTTTATTAGTTGGGGTTGTAGACAATAAATAAACCTATTGGTGGGGGTCCTAGAAATAAATAAACCTATTGGCAGGGTCCCTAGACAATAAATAAACCTATTGGCAGGATCCCTAGACAATAAATAAACCTATTGGTGGGGTCCCTAGACAATAAATAAACCTATTAGTTGGTGCGTAGACAATAAATAAACCTATTAGTTGGGGCGTAGACAATAAATAAACCTATTAGTGGGGGCTGTAGACGATAAATAAACCTATTAGTGGGGGCTGTAGAAAATAAATAAACCTATTAGTGGGGTCCCTATACAATAAATAAACCTATTAGTTGGGGATTTAGACAATAAATAAACCTATTAGTTGGGGATTTAGACAATAAATAAACCTATTGGTGGGGTCCCTAGACAAACATCTATTGATGTTTAAGTCTTCTTTTGTTTAAAGGATAACTTGATCCACTATGTTATTGTGAAGTACAGCACCCATTTTCCGGTTGACCCGTTTTAAACTGCAATAAAAAAACAAACAACTTTATTTACAAAGAAACATTCCTTCACGATATACAACACAAGTAATAATAAAGAAAATTAATTCAACAGCAAAGATTTAGGTTAAACGCAATCCAATATGATTTTTTTTATTTACAATAAAACACTTTTTTTTCCATTTAGATAAAAATTTAGATATTTTTTTAAAGATATTTCTAGAATTTTTTTGTCTATTTCTGGTAGTTTTTGTGGAAAACAGTTTGCAGCCCTGGTACTTGCAGCCCTGGTACTTGCAGCAAACCGGTTTATAGAAAAAATAAACGTAACATAAGAGATGACTATATACATATATCCAGTGGTTGCTCGTGAATAGGCACTGTGAAACTGCAGCACCCCATATTCCCAATTGATAACATTCATTATATTTTTTTTCTTTAGTTCTTTCTATATTCTCCATACCTAATGATTTAGCCATCCTTCCAGTTATCAACTAAATTCTTTGCATAATTGCATTCAATCATTACTTATAAATTATGTACACTGTATCTGATTCAACCAGCCACAAGTCAGCTTACTAATCCCCTTACACAGTATTTAATTCAATCAGTCACTCCTTACACTGTATTTGATTCTATAAGCCACTCCTTACACTGTATTTGATTCAATCAGCCACTCCTTACACTGTATTTGATTCAATCAGTCACTCCTTACACTGTATTTGATTCAATCAGTCACTCCTTACACTGTATTTGATTCAATCAGTCACTCCTTACACTGTATTTAATTCAATCAGTCACTCCTTACACTGTATTTGATTCAATCAGTCACTCCTTACACTGTATTTGATTCAATCAGTCACTCCTTACACTGTATTTGATTAAATCAGTCACTCCTTACACTGTATTTGATTCAATCAGTCACTCCTTACACTGTATTTGATTAAATCAGCCACTCCTTACACTGTATTTGATTCAATCAGCCACTCCTTACACTGTATTTGATTCAATCAGCCACTCCTTACACTGTATTTGATTCAATCAGCCACTCCTTACACTGTATTTGATTCAATCAGCCACTCCTTACACTGTATTTGATTCAATCAGTCACTCCTTACACTGTATTTGATTCAATCAGACACTCCTTACACTGTATTTGATTCAATCAGTCACTCCTTACACTGTATTTAATTCAATCAGTCACTCCTTACACTGTATTTGATTCAATCAGTCACTCCTTACACTGTATTTAATTCAATCAGCCACTCCTTACACTGTATTTGATTTGATTCAATCAGTCACTCCTTACACTGTATTTGATTCAATCAGTCACTCCTTACACTGTATTTGATTCAATCAGTCACTGCTTACACTGTATTTGATTCAATCAGTCACTGCTTACAAATACTTTACACTGTATTTGATTCAATCAGTCACTCCTTACACTGTATTTGATTCAATCAGTCACTGCTTACAAATACTTTACACTGTATTTGATTCAATCAGTCACTCCTTACACTGTATTTGATTCAATCAGTCACTCCTTACACTGTATTTGATTCAATCAGTCACTGCTTACAAATACTTTACACTGTATTTGATTCAATCAGTCACTCCTTACACTGTATTTGATTCAATCAGTCACTCCTTACACTGTATTTGATTCAATCAGTCACTGCTTATAAATTATGTACACTGTATCTGATTCAATCAGCCACAAATCAGCTTACTAATCCCCTTACACTGTATTAAATTCAATCAACCACTCCTTACACTGTATTTGATTCAATCAGTCACTCCTTACACTGTATTTGATTCAATCAGTCACTCCTTACACTGTATTTAATTAAATCAGTCACTGCTTTCAAATCCCCTTACGCTGTATTTGATTCAATCAGTCATTCCTGAGACTGTATTTGATTCAATCAGTCACTGCTTACAAATACTTTACACTGTATTTGATTCAATCAGTCATTCCTGAGACTGTATTTGATGTATTCAATTACTGCATTGTTCATTAGGTAAAGACGCCCCCTCAGCCAGCTGTTACACCTACAGGAGGGTCATCTGGGGGCTCCACTCAGGCAACATTTCTGTACTACCAAGTGAAGACCCCACCACTACAGGCACAGGACTATAGCAACCAAGCAGAAAATACTTCAGTTGAATGTGATAAATGTAAGTATTATCATGAAGGTCTATTGCATTACTTTATTGTTAGTTCAGACTTTATAAATATACTGTCAAAATCTAAATATATTGTCTAATAGGCGTATTATATAAGTCATTGTTAGCTCTATACATCAACAGGACTGCATATTTCGTTACTTTATTGTTAGATCTATACTGTATAAGTATATTTTATTAATTAGCTCTATACAACATCACTAAACTGTCAAGTAGGTCCATTTTATTATTTCATCTTTAGCTCTAAACTTTATAAATATAGAGTCACGTAGGTCAATTTAATGAATTTAATGTCACATCTAAACAACCTAAATGTTTGTTAACATTAGTACAAAATTAGTGATCGTGACTACACGTGTCTGTAGTAAATTTGTAATTTTGTATGAATGTACGTATACCAAAGGTTTCGTATGTGTAAAAAAGTAATTATGTAGTATAAGTAATGATGGAAGTATGTAATATGTGAAATGATGTATGTGTTGTGAATGTTGTTTGATTCATTCCCATGTGAGATACACAGATGGAGAAATACAAAAAAAAATTGCCCCAATCTTTCAGAGACCAAGAGCAGAAAATGTCGATGAGATTTAAGCTTCTTAAGTCACATCTGGAGGGGGGGGGGTGAAGATCTCCAATACAAGAAAATGGCCAAGGGATATGTGTGTGCGTGTGGAGGCAAGACGGGGGAGGAGGGCAACATACCGCCTGGGTTGTAACAATTGTGTGTGTGTGTGTGTCTACAGTGTGACGTGACGCGCTACAACTACATGTGGGTGTGCGGTGGTGGTGGTTGGGGGGGGGGGAACCAGGAATGTGGCTGTTCAATCCGAAGTTTCAATTCAATAGTGGGAGACGTCACAGATTGGGTTTTATTTCGTCTTGCATTAACTAGTGTATGATAGCTGCAACCATTGGTCAGATATATTTCCATGTTAAGAAATACTATGTTTTATTTCTGTTCAAAATACTTTCTGTTCATGTATCCACATATATATCTTTTTATCCATAAATAAAAACAGAAATATTGTATAAGTAGTTACAATCAGAATAAGTCAACAAACACATTTCATAAACACATTTCAAACTTAACAAAAACTTTTGAAGTCGAAAAGAAGTTCAGTATGAATTCGACCCAGTTGGACATCTGTTGACATTGATTGAAGAAATAAAGTTTTGATTTTACACACTGGTGGATCTGTGTACTTGTGTACTGACTAATGGTTATAATATATAATTCAGTGTACAATTTGTACACACTGGAGTGAATAAAATATAATTGATTGTACAATTGTGTACACACTGGAGGTTACAAAATCTAGTTCAGTGTACAATTTGTATACACTGGTGGTTAAAACATATAGTTCAGTGTACTATTTGTACACACTGGTTGTTATAACATATAGTTCAGTGTACAATTTGTACACACTGGTTGTTATAGCATCCAGTCCAGTGTACAATTTGATCACACTGGTGATTATAACATATAGTCCAGTGTACAATTTGTACACACTGGTGGTTATAACATCTAGTCCAGTGTACTATTTGTACACACTGGTGGTTATAACATCTAGTCCAGTGTACTATTTGTACACACTGGTGGTTATAACATCTAGTCCAGTGTACAGGTATAGTTCTACATAGTTTTATGGTTCTCTGTGCGGTCTTTACTAGCGCTGATATAATGACGAGTGCGAAAAAAGTCTGTAGTCGCAGATGGTCAATTACACCAATGACCTACACAATGAAAGTGTGTCCACTCGGGTCACTATTTGTTCTTCTGTTGTTTGACCTCCATTATCCACTCTGTCCTCTTGTACTGGTCAACAAAATGTATCATTTGGTTATATTGACATAAAATCTTACTAAAACTAATCTGTCCAGTGGCCATTCTGTTCCTACAGTTTCACAGAGCCAGTCCAACTCCACAGGTGGGATAATCTTCATCTCTATTGACCCGTAACTTTCAAGTTCATTCTCAGCCTTCAATGTACCTGGTAGCATGATGCCGGAGGGGAAGTCTAAAAAAAGAACCACATGTATAAGAAATTGTTTCATTTAATACACTGCATATGAGTTGTTTTTTCATACCTATATATCAATGTGTTTTAAATCTGTCCGCTTATTTAACTTATGCATGTCTATCAAAGTGTCACTCTATTTATCTGTCTTTACTATTCTCGATCTATGATTATCACTCTATTTTTGTGTTTATCTGTCTGTATGTATATATATATATATATATATATATGACTCTATTTCTCATTCTGTCTATATGCTGCCTGTCGGTCTGTCTCTTTGCCTGTATTCCTGCTTGTCTGTGTGTATATTCAATGTACATATTATTTTTCCATCCCAGTGGTGATACTGAAATGTCCGATGTGACGGATGGTCATGTAGTAAAGCGATCGACTGTCAACCTGAGGGTATGCGGTTTGGTCTCTGGTGATAATCAATGGATATATCAGGTCATGGTTTAAGTCCCCGCTATTTCTCCAAGGCCAGAGCACTATCGGCTATGTTGGGGATGAATGAATTGCACTGCAAAAACCGTCCCACTAGTGGTTTATAGGATCTAAGCAATGTCATGGACTTCATACACATTATGTGACATTATTCTAAACCCAGATCTCTTGTCATCAGTCTCTAAACATGAACTTTGACTTCTAAAATGTGTGTTCACTTTTTAGAATATCCAAATTGGCCTATCCGCTTTCTATGAGACGAGACTTAGTCTAATGGGCACCAGTCTGGTCCATCCAGTAATCATAGAACACGAGACTTAGTCTAATGGGCACCAGTCTATTGTTCCCTCTACCTCCTTGAAGTGTTAGCGCCGGGAGTGGTTCTAAGTCTACAAAAATGCTCGTTTCAAAGATGGGTTTCATTTGGTTTTGGTTTACTCTCCACTGGTCATTTTTTTGGTAAGACTGACGAAATTTCGCCACACATTTTGTCCTGTCTGACCGTTGTCCCAGCTAGATAACCATTAATAAACAAGCAAAAATTAAGCCTGTAAAAACAGGGCGTTTAAAGCATTTTCGTGTATAAGTAGAGAGGAAAGTAAGTCATGTTTAATAAATGTTACAAAAATAAATATTGATTACGCTCCTTTCATTAGTTTATAATCTATATATAAAATATAAGCCATATATAAGCCCCTAAGAAACCCTGAATCCCGGCCGTTAGAGGTCAGATCGCGAAATGAACTTTTGATGTACACATGGCAGGCCAAGACCTACAAAATGATATATACATCATGGGTCTAGGACTTATGGTTGCTGAGATCTAGGGCGCTCCTTTGTTAATATAGCTTAAATAGTAAAAAAACGGTACTTTATAAGTCCTCTTTTACGGCCCTCAGAGGTCAGATCGCGAAATGAACTTTTGATGCACACATGGCAGGCCAAGACCTACAAAATAATATATACATCATGGGTCTAGGACTTATGGTTGTTGAGATCTAGGGTGATGACGGACAGACAGACAAAACGGGCCTGAGTAAATGTGAACTTTTCTCGCAAAGTCTGAGAACTGCATGTCCTTTCATTTCCGGGAATTTACTGAAGTCTCTCGCTCTCTTTCTGTATATCAGTCTTTCTGTATACCCAGCTCTCTGTATATCAGTCTTTGTGTATACCCAGCTCTCTGTATATCATTATTTGTGTATACATATAGCTTCGTATATCTTTCTATTTGTATATCAGTCTCTCTCTCGCTCTCTCTTTCTCTCTCTCTTGGCATTTTATATGTATATCTTTCCGGTGGTGTAATTGGCTATACCCCCGCCATCAATGGGTAGCAATTTCACCACTTTCACTTTAGAATTTTTAAGCACGTAATAGGGGTGACCATTTTAGAGTCCGCCGCGTACGCCACTAATTGCTACAGTTTATTTCTCTGTCTTTATTTCTATTTGAAATAATACATACGGAGTATGAATACATTACATACGGGGTATGAATACAATACATACGGAGTATGAATACAATACATACGGAGTATGAATACATTACATACGGAGTATGAATACATTACATACGGGGTATGAATACATTACATACGGTGTATGAATACATTACATACGGTGTATGAATACAATACATACGGAGTATGAATACATTACATACGGAGTATGAATACAATACATACGGAGTATGAATACAATACATACGGGGTATGAATACAATACATACGGGGTATGAATACATTACATACGGGGTATGAATACAATACATACGGGGTATGAATTCAATACATACGGGGTATGAATACAATACATACGGGGTATGAATACAATACATACGGGTATGAATGCAATAAATACGGAGTACGAATACAATACATACGGAGTACGAATACAATACATACGGAGTATGAATTCAATACATACGGGGTATGAATACAAAATCAATACAAAGTAAGAATTTTTTATTTAATATTTTAATTAGAAATATCAATCGGTAGATGACAGTTTGTTTAAACACCATCAAATAGTTTCATAAGGTCGAAATGTCCTTTTGAAAAAAGTGTGTGTCAATGACCGTGTTATTATTGGAATGTTAAAATGTCCATCACATTAATACCAGAACGTTGAAAGATTCAACAGATAATTGAGTTTTTTGTTTTTGTTGTTATATAAATAGCTTTATGCAGCATCTAATTGTTTTATAATTATTGTATTGTGCTACATAATTGTTTTGGAAATAAAAATTATATAAAGGTGGTTTCATTCAGTAGCAATACTGTACCCTGCATTACTAGCCTCCAGTTTCTTGAGGCGAGTCCTACTGACCATTGGTCTAAATAATATTATCATGATCCATTTAGAGTTTGTTCCCTCTTGGCCATTGTTGACTCGTGATTGTTGACACTTAGCCAGTGATAAGACAAAGGTAGTCATCTCGATAAGAACACATTGGTCAACATCAGTGATTTCATTGTTCTAGGTATGTCCGGACCAGTGTTATACATTTGGAGGACTCTGTCCCCTCAAAACAGGATAGTAACAAAATTGACATTGACCAGGTGTGGACCTGGGAGAAACATTGTTTGCTGTCTAACGATCTTTGACTTGAACAACGAACACACTTATCAAATCACCTCTCCAACAAACTGTTCAAACCATCTCATCAACAAACTTTCAAACCATCTCTCCAACAAACTGTTCAAACCATCTCTCCAACAAACTGTTCAAACCATCTCTCCAACAACCTGTTTAAACCATCTCATATCTCCAACAACCTGTTTAAACCATCTCTCCAACAAACTGTTCAAACCACAGAAAATGTTGAACATTTTTCTTTCATTTATTTACTATACTTATGAAGAAATGACAAAATAGTCTAATTTATTGTTGAATACATGCTAAGTCTGCTTGAAAATATTCAAAAAGCAATAAATGTCACCAATAAATGTCGCCAATATATCTTAATTCTTAGTATTTATACTTTTTGTTTATTCAAATGTTTCATAATGAAAATCTACGTTAACGGGCACCACTTTATTGCAGCAAATCAAAATAATTGTAAATAATAAATAATTACATAAATAGACTTTTTAGTAACAGATTTTTAAATAACTGACAAACACTGTTTACTAAAGAACAGAAAGTATTGTGCTGAATAAAAAGTGAAACCGACATCAGCTTTGTTCAAATTTGATTTGTTTCGTGCAGAGGATAGGTAATTAAACAGCTGTCCAGTGCCCTCTTTGATAGGGGACTAAACAGCTGTCCAGTGCCCTCTTTGATAGGGGACTAAACAGCTGTCCAGTGCCCTCTTTGATAGGGGACTAAACAGCTGTCCAGTGCCCTCTTTGATAGGTGACTAAACAGCTGTCCAGTGACCTCTTTGATAGGGGACTAAACAGCTGTCCAGTGATCTCTTTGATAGTGGACTAAACAGCTGTCCAGTGCCCTCTTTATAAAGGGTCCCAATGATGAGTCTTTCATTTTGCAATAATCAAAATGTTCTGAGGCCACTTGTTATGTTGACTGTAGAGATATACTATGGTCCAGTCTGACATTGTAGTAGACTACATTCGGACTACGGCATCAGGCACGTCACAAGAAGGGGACATTGTAAAAAGTACAGGTTGGGGTAGCAGGGTCTGGAGGAGTCAAAGATTGTGACGGGTCTGTGATTGCAGGTGGCAGCACTGCTCTCTTCTAAGTTAGGTTGTAAACTAGTAAATACCATATATGTTTCAAGTACTTACCATGCAAGTACAAGTACGGGTAAAATAACCCAAGTAGCGAGTACGAGTACTAAAAGGGGTAAAATAACCCAAGTAGCGAGTACGAGTACTAATACGGATAAATTAACCCAAGTAGCGAGTACGAGTACTAATACGGGTAAATTAACCCAAGTAGCGAGTACGAGTACTAATACGAGTAAAATAACCCAAGTAGCGAGTACGAGTACTAATACGCCTATTTTTGAAATTGCAAGTAAGACTATGAGTTCAAAAATCCAAGGTGTAAGTACATGTACCGGTACTCAAGGTACCAGTACGAGTACAAGTACACGAGTAGTACTCGAATACAGTTTCTTGGCAAAACAAAAAAAATTTGGTTGGGGGGAGGGTCTCAATGGTTTCTTTTCTTTGCTCCCCCCCCAATGACGTAAGAACTGTTTCTCAACATAGTCATACCCCCCCCCCTCCCAAAGACGTAAGAACTGTTTCTCAACATAGTCATACCCCCTTAATGACGTAAGAACTGTTTCTCAACATAGTCATACCCCCCTCAATGACGTAAGAACTGTTTCTCAACATAGTCATACCCCCCTCAATGACGTAAGAACTGTTTCTCAACATAGTCATAATGAGGATATTCTGGGAATATGTCTAGTTATTCTCATAAAAATTTACAAAAAAAAATTGTAGCTCCCACTCACTTTATGAATTGTATCTACCGATAAATATGTGCAACAAAGGTAAACAAAAGAACGTGTTACAGGACTTTTCTAACAAAGTTGGTCTAAAACATGGAGCTGAGCGGCTGTGAGCGGTAGTGGCATTATAAATCAAAACAATCTAAACTATAGATAATTAACACCCCCTCCCGCGTTGATTGAAATCATCAAACGTCGACCTGTCCGCATCAAGAAAAAGGTTTTGGAGCAGTGGTCTATTTACCGAAGTCCATACACTTGCACAGATTCATTGTAACATTTCTAAGACAAAGTTTCTACTGGATTTGATTAGAGAAAACTAAGTGAGAAATAGTTGACATATTTGACCACTGTGTGGTATGTCCATGGTGACTGAACGTTCCAGTGACCACATTTGTGACACGGGGTTAAATCTTCTCACTACAAGTATATCACTGACTTCATCACTCAACATTGCTACGTAAACATGAACGTTGCGGGCGCGTGTTGGTATGGCTGGGGGCGGGGCTAAAAAAGAAGTGTCGATCGAGATATCCCTGCTTGGCATTTTGGGCGGGGCTTAAATTTGGTTGGAGAAGAAAGGCGCGGTGGTGATATGCAGGATTCATTTGTATGGCCAGACTTCTCGTTGCGAGGTCACGCATGCAGTTGATCCGGCTTAGACAGACTGAAAAAATCTGTGTCTCTAATCACAGCCATCATTAGGGTCGGTCTGCCCTTCCCCCCCTTTACATTACATTTGCTAAACTCCAGGCTAATCAGAGGAAGCTGGGGTGTAGGAGCGGATTACAAGTTCAGTCATTTCTTAAGTTGATCACAAGAAATAAACACACATAGCACCACCGCTACTACTGTTGTGTGTGCTCGGAGTGGAAGTGGACTAATTGATTCCTTTCGTATGTACACTTTCATCTATTCTATACAACAAAGTGATATTAAACACAAATAAGTGATACAGTTGAACTGGATGAAATAAACGTAGTAAAAAGACGATACAATACACAATATTGTATGTGTCATATAGACGTCATATTTACTGTCGTCTGATTGAAATCTATGAATTCAATTGTATACTAGTGGAGTCTGCGAACATTGCATTCTGGATGACGAAATTCTCTCATTGTTCATTGTGTGGTGAGAGTCAAGGTGATTGTTCTTGCAAGATATGTAAGTAATATGTTTGTATATTAAATTGTAAGCTACATCTACCCGCTGACTGACCATAACATACGGATGCTATTGATACATGAGCTATCTATGTAGCGGCCTTTGGGAGGCCACGCACCTGAGGGCGGGGGGTGTGTGAGTTAGGAGATTAGGTTATAACCCTGCTGTTAAAAACTATACTCCAGGCACTGTAGATAATAATTGGCCGGTTGATGATAGTTGCCCTGTTCCCGGTTGATGATAGTTGACCAGTTCCCGGTTGATGATAGTTGCCCAGTTCCCGGTTGATGATAGTTGCCCAGTTCCCGGTTATGATAGTTGCCTAGTGCTCGTAGAAGATAGTTGGCCAGTGCCCGGTTGATGATAGTTTCCCAGTTCCCGGTTGATGATAGTTGCCTAGTGCCTGTAGAAGATAGTTGGCCAGTGCCCGGTTGATGATAGTTACCCAGTTCCCGGTTGAAGATAGCTTCCCAGTTCCCGGTTGAAGATAGCTTCCCAGTTCCCGGTTGAAGATAGCTGCCCAGTTCCCGGTTGATGATAGTTGCCCAGTTCCCGGTTGATGATAGTTGCCCAGTGCCCGTAGAAGATAGTTGCCCAGTTCCCGGTTGATGATAGTTGCCCAGTTCCCGGTTGATGATAGTTGCCCAGTTCCCGGTTGATGATAGTTGCCCAGTTCCCGGTTGATGATAGTTGACCAGTGCCCCGTAGAAGATAGTTGCCCAGTGCCACGCTCACTGCCCCCCCCCCACCCCCGTACGATCGCCTCTGGTTAGAAATGTGAACCCCTGCGACCACCACTGGTTTTATGAGGGCCTCTTAAAACAGGCGGATAGTGTTGGGGCCACTGACTGCAATTCTTTTTCTTTGTGACTTACCACCCAACCAGTGGCGTATGAGGGGGGAGCAAGGGGCATCATGCCCCGGACGCTACTCACAAAGGGGCGCCAAATGGTATATTTTACATATAATATTATATGGTTTTCGAATGGGAAAGGGGGGCGCAAAAAACGTATTTTGCCCCGTGCGCGAGTAAAGCGCGCTACGCCACTGTACCCAACGTGTTTCATATTCTCAGATTCACTGAAAGTAAAGAGAAAACAATTTAATTAAACGAGTGAAATTTTTTTAAAAAAAAGGTCTTTTTTGTTCTTTTTGTATTATGTACTCTTATCTTAATGTAACAGTAATAGAGTACCATATGTCTCTTTATATGCCAATCAGTAATTGAACATCAAAATATAATATCCCCAACAAATATTCCCGTGACTCAACGTTTATTTTCGGTTCTAGGTGAACATTGTATCTAACCAAATGGTCATTGTATACATTGGGTGAAATATTTTACAGACAAAACAGTGGGCGGGTCACCAGTAGAATATTAGCTATTTATAGATTTGATTTTTACAGCGGGTATGGTACATCAATGTTTAATCATGTGAATTCATGTTTTGATTTCAGCCATAGCATTCAAAAAGTAGATAAATGACAACATGTTTGATTCTACATCTACCTAAAACACGTTGGTAACATGATGGCAGTGGCTTATAACGTTGAGGGTTAATAGTCACTGCACACTCGGACATTGTCTCCGTATTGTTAGAATGGTCACCACAAACTCAGACATTGTCTCCGTGTTGCTAGTATGGTCACTGTATACTCGGACATTGTCACCGTGTTGCTAGTATAATCACTGTACACTCGGACATTGTCTTCGTATTGTTAGTATGGTCCTGCACGCTCAGACATTTGTAAACAAAATATTTCATATTTAAGATATTAAGCGATACAATTCTAGCGATACAATTCTAGCGATATTTATGAAGAAAATGATTATTCTACAAGAGTTGATGGATACCGGCTGACACACTCCAGATAAAAGTAGCGACCGGACCAGCATCAAACAAATCCATGAATTGAATATCACTGAATGTATAGGATAATTAAATACTGCCTGGTGTGCGGAATAGACCCACTTCGTATTTACTGCATGAGTGCATACTATAAAAGTACTTCCTAGACTAGTACATTATACACTAGCTGTCCACAAAAGTGTTTTACACATCAGCTGTCCACAGGAGTATTTTATAAACTAGCTGTCCATAGGAGTATTTTATACACTAGCTGTCCACAGGAGTATTTTATACACTAGCTGTCCACAGGAGTATTTTATACACTAGCTGTCCACATGAGTGTTTTATACACTAGCTGTCCACAGAAGTATTTTATACACTAGCTGTCCACAGGAGTATTTTATACACTAGCTGTCCACAGAAGTATTTTATACGCTAGCTGTCCACAGAAGTATTTTATACACTAGCTGTCCACAGGAGTATTTTATACACTAGCTGTCCACAGAAGTATCTTATACACTAGCTGTCCACAGGAGTATTTTATACACTAGCTGTCCACAGAAGTATCTTATACACTAGTCATTTATATTACCAATATCAGAAAGCTTTTCGAAATCGAAAAAGGAAAAAACTGACTAAATGTAACATCTTAATTTTTTTTAGAGGATGCACATAATATTGGCCTGTTTGTGATGACTCCATAAATATTTATTGTTTATATGTAAAAGAAATAAAAAGCTAATTTTGTTTAATTTGTAAATTTACTCATTAGTACATTTTTTAAAATAATTTTTAGTTTTATTTATAAATTGATTTTGAGTAGACTTAATGAAATAGTGATGTTAATTTACAACTTGACTAATTTCTACATTTTTTGAACTTATGGTATTTTATTTATTTGTTGACTCATGAACAGTTTGCACGCACACAAATTGCCTAATGTACACATAGCACATCTCATATGGCCTAGTGTACACGTCACATCACTAAAGGCATCGCGTATACATAACACATCACAAATGTCATCTATAGCCTACACATAGCACATTCCAAAGGACCTAGTATACACATAGCACATCACAAATGTCCTAGCCAACATATAGCACATCACAAATGGCCTAGCCAACACATAGCACATCACAAATGGCCTAGCCAACACATAGCACATCACAAATGGCTTATCCAACACATAGCACATCACAAATGGCCTAGCCAACACATAGCACATCACAAATAGCCTCGTGTATACATTGCGCATCTCTAATGTTTCGTCCATAGGTAAATATACTGGGATGTTGCGCACAAAATTTAAAATTTTCTTCCATAGTTCTACAACCATTATCTTAGACCACACATGGCCTTTGACATATTAGAAGCATTACTCATGAATACATTTATTGAACGACTGGAATCAATACATGAAAGTTCTGTTTATTGTGGTGAACATGTTGACTATGTCACATCTGTGCGGACTATACAATGGTTGTTGTTGATGGAACAATAGATTTTTATCAATTTCTGCTCACTGAGCTATGGTTTGTGTTGATCGAACAATAGATTGTATCAATTGTTGCTGACTGAACAATAGATTATGTTGATGTAACAATAGATTTTATCAATTTGTGCTCTTTGAACAATATATTGTGTACAATTTGTTTTGATATAATATATCACAGTATTTAATGAATGAGTACGACTTTAAATCATGTCTAAATATTGTATATGTGTGGTTAATGGAATCGGGGTAGAATTGATGTGTGTATTGATAGAGAAAATGTTTATTGAAAAGGATAACATTAATATGTATTTTGATTCTTATTTCACCCGTCTCAGGTTGTTGTTTCACAAGTAAATAGAAATTTAAATAGATCTTGGATAGAAAGTTATTAATTTAATGGTAATTCGGGAGTGCATTTTTTAAAAATTTCATTTATTTTTTTTAATTTGTTTTCAAATAAGTCGCTTATATATATTATAGATTTGTTTACTAAACTCAACAAAATATTCCAATTCATTTTTTATATAACTTCTCTACTTTCGACAAACTTATTTAAACATTTTCAAAGAACATTATGTGTTGTATTTTGTCATTTGTTCATTCACCTTTTGCGTTAGATGTATAACAATAATGGAATGATGGTACTAAACTGTTATTATAACAATGATGGAATGATGGTACTAAACTGTTATGTATAACAATGATGGAATGATGGTACTAAACTGTTATGTATAACAATGATGGAATGATGGTACTAAACTGTTATGTATAACAATGATGGAATGATGGTACTAAACTGTTATGTATAACAATGATGGAATGATGGTACTAAACTGTTATTATAACAATGATGGAATGATGGTACTTAACTGTTATGTATAACAATGATGAAATGATGGTACTAAACTGTGATGCATAACAATGATGGAATAATGGTACTAAACCGTTTCTTTTCACAAGCAGTTGTTAATTGCACATAGCTTCTAGAAACTAATATTAAGTCCATAATTAAATACTTTAAGCACATTTAGATTGCCATTGAATCTCACGCCTATTTACACCGGCTCTGGCCGAGCTTTCCTCTCGGCGTACATGACATAGTTTACGCTCACGGTAACTTGTCATAGTTTACGCTCACGGTAACTTATCATAGTTTACGCTCACGGTAACTTGTCTTAGTTTACAACCATTTCAATGTATTAGTACTCGATAATAATAACGTTGTGCGCATAGAAGACTCCGTTAGATTGATCGGTGTGTGACAGTAGAGATAAAAATCTAACACAACCCCATAACATTATATAAACACATTTAAAATCATATTACTTACCATGTACATCTACCCCCATCTCCACACGTAGGTCCATTTTTATTATTTAATGGTTATTATCTTTTAAAATAATAGCTTCACCCCCCCTTCCCTTTGTAACGGATAACTACAAGCTGGACTCTACCCTTATGCATTATATAAGTGGCCATACTAGAGCACTGGCAATATGCTTGTGGCCATACTAGAGCACTGGCAATATGCTTTATACAAGTGGCCATACTAGGGCATTGGCAATATGCTTTATATAAGTGGTCATACTAGGGCACTGGCAATATGCTTTATATAAGTGGCCATACTAGGGGCACTGGCAATATGCTTTATCTAAGTGGCCATACTAGAGCACTGGCAATATGCTTGTGGCCATACTAGGGGCACTGGCAATATGCTTTATATGCCCATGCTGCTCTACGATAACTTCTTTTCCAGTGAGGAAGTTTTTTTTTTTATTTGTTTTGTTTTTGAACTGTTTAATCCCCCCCCTCCTCAAACTAAATGTCGTTAAACTGACTATGGTGAAACTCTAACGTATTTTTTATTATATGAAAACCTGGATTGCAGCTCACACTGAACTCTTGCGTGACCATCTCTAGCCTGTGCGGCCTATTTTTGTGTAAATAGGGTAAATATTCTCCCGATTAGCATAAAACCAAACAAGTCGAGTTATCCGTGCTGACCTACAAAACTATTTTGTTAACGCTTTTAATGACCAAATATTGTATAAAGTTTTGTCGAAATAAGAAATAAAAGACAAAGTAGTCATCTTACGTTCACATATGTGGGACAACATACACGTATAACAACAAGATCGCGAATTTTATTCAATTTATACAAATATTAGCATGTGTTTTGTGAAGTATCAACATTAATTTAATGAATGTACCTCTCACCTCTTTGTTAAACTGGACACCAATTGAGTTAGAATTTATTCCAATAGATCCACGTGAATAACATTTAGCAAAACCAACACTAAATACAATATTGGACTTTGTAATAATTCTGTACTATCACTGATATACTTATAGCACTGGTCACTCATAAAACTGATATGCTTGCAGCACTGATCACTCTTAACACTGACATACTCGTAACACTGATCACTCTTAACTTTCCAAATATTTGCATGGAAATGGTTTCTCAACTTTTGCTGTCTGGGTTTTTATAAAGTTCAGTCTAAGTTTAATGTATTCATCGAGCTCAGATTGTAATTCTGGATTAGAAATCGGATTGAACCCATCCCTTATCCCTTATTACTTGGTCTATCCGATTAAGGCGCTAACTCAGAAATCTCCTGAGATGCTAAGAGCCTTAGAAAAGATTAAGGGGAGTGTGTGTGTGATGTAATGTAAAGTAGGTAGTTGATTGAAAACTTTTATAAGAATTATTAGTAGAGAGAAACTTGAACACTTTCATGCTAGCTGTTAGTAGAGAGAAACTTAAACACTTTCATTCTAGCTGTTAGAGAGAAACTGGAGCACTTTCATTCTAGCTATTATTAGAGAGAAACTGGAGCACTTTCATTCTAGCTATTATTAGAGAGAAACTGGAGCACTTTCATTCTAGCTATTATTAGAGAGAAACTGGAGCACTTTCATTCTAGCTATTATTAGAGAGAAATTTGAACATATATGTGCGTTGCTAACAGAGAGAAACTTGAACACTTTTATGTGTTAATTATTAGAAGAAGGAAACATAAACACCACTAAAAAAATTGATGTATAATCAAACATAAAAATATCTATTTGAATGTTAAACTATAGTAGGATCATTGTAAATATATAGGTGGGTAGGTTGTCATACCTCTGTAAATATATTGGTAGGTGGGTAGTTGTGCCACTTTAAATATATAGGTGGGTAGGTTGTCATACCTCTGTAAATATATTGGTAGGTGGGTAGTTGTACCACTTTAAATATGTGGGTGGGTAGCAGGGCCGGTCCAAACAATCGCGGGGCCCTATGTGAAACGGATTGCGCGGGGCCCAGTCTGGGTAGGGATACGGATAATAAGTGAAAATTAAGAATTTGTATTAGAAAATAAATTCGTCTTTGTCTATTAATCATTCTTTACTTCAAATATTGTTGTATAAAATTGCAATAAGAAAATTAAATTCAATTGCTGTTTGAAATAATACGATAACTGGTTCTCGATCAGTAAACAAACGGGTCGACAGTGTAGACTCGACACAAATGTACTAGTTAACATAAGGTGGGTTATCAATGTACAGGAACTTCGAATTTTATACAACGCTTGTTTCTGAGGAACAAGTTTTACTCACCGGTGAAAAAATCTTCGTCTGGCAGAAAAAAGAAAATTTAAACCACTGCCGGTAAATTTCAAACTATTTATCCAAAAATCGATACCATCATCTCCATACATAGCTCCTCTTATTTGATTGGTTTCACTGAGCTGAGCCATCCGAAGGTTAAGTACGGTGTCTGTTTCATCTTACCCCAAGTTTCCCTAAATGACGAGTTTAGAGATAAATCACCCGAGCAGCTAAAATTTTTAAAAATTTTATTTACTTGTCGTAATCACGTGAAACAACGACGTAATAGATTAAAAACAACAACACTGTTAAAACATAAAAACAGAATAAACACGCTGACCTATATACGATTATAAGTTATAATGGTTTAATTTAATAATGTACACCTATATTTAGGTGGGTAGTGAGACCATTGTAAATATATAGGCGGATGGGACTATTGATGATACTTTACATATATAGAAGTGCTAACTAAAAATGTATGTTTTAGACAATGAAAAAGCCATGTTTATATTTCAGTGTTGAAAATCCGTGACAGATGTCACTTTATTCTAATTTAAGATGTGACATAATTAAGTGATAAAGTTCATTTAATCATGTTTCAGACTGGCAAGCAGAAAACTATCACACCGGAGACCCGAGGCATCACACAGCCATATTTAGCCATTCTCAACATTTGCTTCACCATAGCTTGGACCATAACATTGACCATCAACAGGTACAGGTAGATCTCAGTTCATATGTAACAATTGGTTGATATGTAGTCTGTTGTCTAAGTTCATATGTAACAATTGGTTGATATGTAGTCTATTGTCTCCTCTGTTCATATGTAACGATGGGTTGATATGTAGTCTGTTGTCTCCTCAGTTCATATGTAACGATGGGTTGATATGTAGTCTGTTGTCTCCTCAATTCATATGTAACGATGGGTTGATATGTAGTCTGTTGTCTCAGTTCATATGTAACGATGGGTTGATATGTAGTCTGTTGTCTCAGTTCATATGTAACGATGGGTTGATATGTAGTCTGTTGTCTCAGTTCATATGTAACGATGGGTTGATATGTAGTCTGTTGTCTCAGTTCATATGTAACAATTGGTTGATATGTAGTCTGTTGTCTCAGTTCATATGTAACGATGGGTTGATATGTAGTCTGTTGTCTCAGTTCACATGTAACAATGAGTTGATATGTAGTCTGTTGTCTCCTCAGTTCATATGTAACAATTGGTTGATATGTAGATTTTTTTATCATAAGACAAATTAGAGCTGAGCCGGTTTAAAAAATATAAACCTAATGTCAATTACGTCATAAAATGTACATTATTTATTTCAGCTGTCCAGTTTAGGTCAAATTCCTGTAGGCATTCACAGTGGACATACTGGCCTTAGTGACGTCAGCACCCTGTCCCCTCCACACGACTCCCGCACCATGGCCAGCATGGCGTACCCCCCCTCTTCTCATAACCACTCCCATGTACATGGGCATAACCACGCCCTTTCACATAGCCACTCCCCTAAGCCCAGTCCTTACAGTGTCAATGGATTGTCGTTGAGCAGCCCCAATGTGGATTTACTCCACCCATCTATGAGTTATCAGAATGACATGTTCTGTAAGTAGTTCAACTTTGATCTTTAATTTCTTAGTATTTCACAGTGTTACGCACAAAGCTGTTCTAATATACATGCATACTAGCCCCCCCCCCTCCCCCCCACTGTGCTGAGCCATCATAGCCATATGATATTTTTATATATGCCTCAATCTAATAAACAATTAATATTTAATGTTTTTTGGCATATATATAGTTATCATACCAACCATAATGATACGCAATCAGAGGCAATCAGAGGCAATTAGAGGTAATCAGAGGCAATCAGAGCTCTTGGTTGGGATGGGGGGGGGGTCAGAGGGGCCACGATTATCAAATATTTTAATGACCCCAGTGGGAGGGTCAGTGTGGCCGTGTCAATTGTACAATTTCCTAGGATGTCGATTGTACCATTTCCTAGGATGTCAAATGTACCATTTCCTAGGATGTCAATTGTACCATTTCCTAGGATGTCGATTGTACCATTTCCTAGGATGTCAATTGTACCATTTCCTAGGATGTCAATTGTACCATTTCCTAGGATGTCAATTGTACCATTTCCTAGGATGTCAATTGTACCATTTCCTAGGATGTCAATTGTACCATTTCCTAGGATGTCAATTGTATCATTTCCTAGGATGTCAAATGTACCATTTCCTAGGATGTCAATTATACCATTTCCTAAAATGTCAAATTACCATTTCCTAGGATGTCAAATGCACATTTGTCATGGATTTCAAATGCACATTTGTCTAGGAAATCAAATGCACATTTGTCAAGGAAATCAAATGTTTCACACATGTCTTGATATAGTGCTTCGGTGTTGGGTCGTGACTTCGGAATCTGCCTCGAAGTATCGGAACTTTAGTGTATTTTATAATCGGCAATAAGAATCGAATAATTAAAGACTCATTTGATATTCCTAAATTTATTAAAAAAATTGAATCTTGGGATTTCTGCTAATTTTCTGAAGTTTCTATTACGCCCGGATCGGACATTGTTGTGGAGGTTTAGATAAATATCGGACATTGTGTCGAGATAGGTGGAGGAAACAAACATTAACATATTGGCATTCTATGACATAATTTATTTTATCTAGATTCTAACTTGCTGATTTATTTGATCTAGATTCTAACTTGCTGATTTATTGATTTATTTGATAGAATCTAACGTACTGATTTATTTGATCTAGAATCAAACGTACTGATTTATTGATTTATTCGATCTAGATTCTAACTTGCTGATTTATTTGATCTAGATTCTAACTTGCTGATTTATTGATTTATTTGATCTAGATTCTAACTTGCTGATTTATTGATTCATTTGATCTAGAATCCAAAGTACTGATAAATTGATTTATTTGATCATGATTCAACTTAATTTATTTATAGATTAGCCACGTGATCGATATCAGAGTTTTGTCGGTCTCTTTGTATGAATATTGCTGTACTGTCTTACTTCAGTTTATTGCAAGTGTGCAAGGCACGTACATTGCAATTAGTTCTGTACATATGCAGACGTCATTGTGACATGAAGCTCAGTACATTACACATATTTCAGTAGACTAGTTCAGTTCTAGTCACATTTATTTAAGTACATACGAAGACATGTACTTGACAATTAAGTTTATCTGTCCAGTGGTTTGGTGGACTGTACTGCCATCTGCAATAAACTTGACCAGCTTTTCCTTTTTTCTCTTCTTTTCTTTCACAGCCCCCTGGTCAGGCGAGCTGGACAGTAAGTCGCTAATGTTGTTGTGTCCGTTTTTTTAGCATTTAATAAGTTTGACTTGAGTCATCTTGACTTTAGGACAAATCACAATAAAAATCTTCTACTTACAGGAGATATCTTAACTTACATATGACTGAACTATTTACCTGTTAAATTATGTATTAAAGCAGATATCTTACCTCACACGTGACTGAACAATTTACCTGTTAAACAAAGTACAAGAACATGCTTTATTTCAATCAGTTGTTTATTTCACTTTTAAACAATGTATCCAGAAATGTTTTTCTCTATTTTTAAACATATGACTCCATCTCCACATACAGGGGGGGGGGCAGGGGGGCATGCCCCCCTACGTTACCGCAAGTTAGGTAAGACATCATTAAATTATCGAAATATTTTTTGTTCTAAGTCAACAATGAAAACATTTTTGGCCCCCCACCCGTCAAAGTTGTCTAGATCCGCCACTGTCCACATATCTATATCAATGTGCAGATGTATTCTACGTATTATCTCCATCTCCACATATCTATATAAATGTACAGATGTAGTCTACGTATATTCTCCATCTCCACATATCTATATAAATGTACAGATGTAGTCTACGACTTACAAAAATAACTTAATTTGTATCGCGGTACTGTGGCCGGACCCCAGTGAAGGGAAGAAAAATATTTTGTAAAGAATGTGCCGTTTGAATTTTACATCTCAATGTATTAAAGAGAGTTGTATAAATCTGGATAGATTAGTGTCAAGACAGTATTAATCTAGATAGATTAGTATCAAGACAGTATTAATCTAGATAGATTAGTATCAAGACAGTATTAATCTAGATATTGACTAGACAGTATTAATCTAGATAGATTAGTATCAAGACAGTGTTAATCTGGATAGATTAGGGTCAAGACAGTTTAAGTCTGGATAGATTAGTGTCAAGACAGTAATAATCTGCTTAGATTATTGTTACGACAGTATTAATCTTGATAGATTATTTTTAAATCAGTATTCATCTCGATGTATTAGTTTTAAGACTGGAGGAACGTTTGGACATATATTACTCCATAATTGCCTATACTGAGCCACTGTCTTTAATTCAAAGACTATATTATATCTAGATATATTATTACATCTAGCGTTAAGACTGTATTTATCTACATGTATTGGTGTTAAGATTGTATTACATCTAGATGTATTGGTGTAAGACTGTATTACATCTAGATGTAATAGTGTAAGACTGTATTACATCTAGATGTATTAGTGTAAGACTGTATTACATTTGATGTATAAGTATAAGACTGCATTACATCTAGATGTATTAGTGTAAGACTGTATTACATCTAGATGTAATAGTGTAAGACTGTATTACATCTAGATGCATTAGTGTTAAGACTGTATTACATCTAGATGTATTAGACCTATGCTCGTCAAGTCATGTGCTGAGTTTCAAATTTCCGTGGACATGACGTCACCAGTATACATTTGCTCTGCTTTACACAACATACAAACAACTCTAGCAGACATTATTTATACGGCATGCCTTAAGCCTATCAAGTAATTCAGGAATAGACAGACAAAAAAATGAGACACAGAGAGATAGAGAGACATGAGGACACAATTCTCCTTTTCTTTAAACGTCCACCCCCCTCCCTTCCCCCCAACCCCTTCCACCCCACCATTCTCTTTTTCCAAACTTGAGATTCTGTTCTGACTGAGTTTCCTGCCCATTCTCAGGTCGTGTCTCGTTCTTTGACGGAATGTCTCCGGTGGTGTCCAGGCCTTTCATTCAGTCACGAGCCCAGGGCCGTCACGCGTTCTTTTCGCTTCAATGGGAAAATTGAATTTTAATATGAGATTGTCACTTAGACCTTCTCGCCGTTAGACTGGCGGGGTGGGGGACACTGGCGTGAGGCAAATAAAATAAAAATGTAAGACAAAATGAAACAAAATATTACATACAAGAAACTTCAATAGTTTCGTCCTTCTTCAGTCTATTTTCTTCGTTCATGTTTCTGTGTATTTCAGTCATCAATTTTATGAAGTACATGTACTTCAGTCATTTCACTATCTACTCCAGTCATTTCACTATCTACTTCACTTATTTCTCTATCTACTCCACTTATTTCACTATCTACTCAAGTTATTTCACTATCTACTCCACTTATTTCACTATCTACTCCACTTATTTCACTATCTACTCCACTTATTTAACTATCTACTCAAGTTATTTCACTATCTACTCCACATATTTAACTATCTACTCAAGTTATTTCACTATCTACTCCACTTATTTCACTATCTACTCCACTTATTTCACTATCTACTCCACTTATTTAACTATCTACTCAAGTTATTTCACTATCTACTCCACTTATTTCACTTACTCCACTTAATTCACTTACTTCAGTCATTTCACTATCCACTCCACTTATTTCACTTACTCCACTTAATTCACTTATTCCAATTAATTCACTTTTCCCAGTCATTTCACTATCTACTCCACTTATTTCACTATCTCCTCCAATTGTTTCACTATCTACTTCAGTCATTTCACTTTTTACTTCATTCATTTCATTGCTAAACTCACATTTTTAAAAAAAATTAAGATGCTGGGACAAAAGAAATAAAATTGTCATATTTATAAGTAAACTTTTCAACATATTAGGTCAGTTCATCATAATAGATCAACATATCATATTCACGTCAAACATAGGTCAACATAGAATTCATTTCAAAATTAGGTCAGCATATCATAATTCCCGCCATACTTAGGTCAGCATATCATAATTCCCGCCATACTTAGGTCAACTTATCCGAATTCCCGCTATACTTAGGTCAGCATATCATAATTCCCGCCATACTTAGGTCAACTTATCACAATTCCCGCCATACTTAGGTCAACTTATCACAATTCCCGCCATACTTAGGTCAACTTATCACAATTAAAATCATGCAATGTGTTATTTTTTTAACATGGAAATAACTCAATAGTCTACAGTTCTAAAGGTTGATCATCAAGTAACATAATCGACTTATTTAATAGTCTACAGTTCTAAAGGTTGATCTTCAAGTAACATAATCGACTTATTCAAAAGTCCACAGTTCTAAAGGTTGATCATCAAGTAACATAATCGACTTATTTCATAGTCTACAGTTCTAAAGGTTGATCATCAAGTAACATAATCGACTTATTCAATAGTCTACAGTTCTAAAGGTTGATCATCAAGTAACATAATCGACTTATTCAATAGTCCATAGCTCTAAAAGATGACAAACTGAGGTAAGAGCGGTTCTCTCAGTGTTTTCATTAGCCCCAAGGGACAAGGGCTTTCCTCGAGTTTGTTTAATGGCTCAACAAACACATCTTTGTGTGAGGGTTCAGTCAGCGAGCTAATGAATGGTGCCAGTATTTTTTTTTCTTTAATAGAAACAAACACAGGGAAATGTTCATTTAATTGGACCGGTCCATTTGACCCTGAGGGGGGGGGGGGGAACCCGCAGAGTTTCGTGTTTGGAATATCTTGAAAAATGCCGGATTGAAACAATAGTCAACAAAACAATATTTTAGTTCATTCTGTGATGAAGACGTTAACAGATCAATAAGAAGGTTTTTACTTTTTATACTTTGTAGCGTGTTACTTTTTTTTTTAATGAATCTATGGCTTAATAATTGGCTTAATAAATCTTATGAGATGTCAAAACTTTGATTAATAATTTTATATATAAACTCACAGAATATATATTTCACCGCACACTCTGTTCCAGTTCTATTTACATCTGCAGATTGCTGAGAGACCGTGTGGATTTGTGCTACATAAACTCAAAAAATGATTGTCTCTGTGACTGTGTCTCCACATATCTGTATAATTGTACAGATGTAGTCTACGTATTATCTCCATCTCCACATATCTGTATAATTGTACAGATGTAGTCTACGTATTATCTCCATCTCCACATATCTATATATATGTACAGATGTAGTCTACGTATTATCTCCATCTCCACATATCTATATAAATGTACAGATGTAGTCTACGTATTATCTGTGACTTATTATCTACATATCTATATATTGTATAAATGTGTAGAAGAATTTTATATCTTTGACTGTCTCTGTGACTGTGATTTTGACTGTCTCTTTGACTGTGTCTTTGACTGTGTCTTTGACTGTCTCTGTGACTGTGTCTTTGACTGTCTCTTTGACTGTGTCTTTGACTGTCTCGTTGACTGACTCTGTGACTGTGTCTTTGACTGCCTCTTTGACTGTCTCCGTGACTGTGTCTGTGAATGTGAACAGACTTTCAAGTCTACCCAATTTCGCATTGCCAGTATGGCGCCCCGAAAGGGTCATGAACTGTCTGGGCATGTCCCGTTTTACTTTGTCCATTTTCATTCATCCATTGTGATTCAAAGTCATATCTTTAGCACATTATAATGTCAGACCGTTATTCGATCGTATGATTTAATATTTGATTCTGTTATCTTTGTAAAAGTATTATTAGAAATGAAAAAATCAAAATAAAAGATCCGAAAAACGATCTGTATATTATAAAGTTAACTGCGCAAAGATAGTAAAGTCGTTATCTTCATTCATGACCCCTTGTCTCTATTTGACCTCAGAAAAAATATGTTCACTTTAGTCTACTACAGTATATATTACCTGTTTGTCTTTTTATTTGGGATTTGACGGTTTGTGTTTTGTCTCTATTTTTTTTCCTTCTTTTTAATATGATTAATATATCTCTGTATGTTTAAGGATAAAAATTTAAATAATATCGTTTGGTTATCAGGGGCTATTCAATTTACTTTAAATATAATTCAATTGTTACCTCTCTCTTGTAATAAGCAAATAATATTTAGTTCATTGTTACAGACAGACATTATTTAGTTCACTGTTACAGACAAACCGTCTTTAGTTTACTGTTATACCAGGGATTGTTTTAGTTCACTGTTATACCAGGGATTGTTTTGTTTCACTGTTATACCAGGGATTGTTTGAGTTCACTGTTATACCAGGGATTGTTTTAGTTCACTGTTATACCAGGGATTGTTTTAATTCACTGTTATACCAGGGATTGTTTGAGTTCACTGTTATACCAGGGATTGTTTTAGTTCACTGTTATACCAGGGATTGTTTTAATTCACTGTTATACCAGGGATTGTTTTAATTCACTGTTATACCAGGGATTGTTTTAGTTCACTGTTATACCAGGGATTGTTTTAGTTCACTGTTATACCAGGGATTGTTTTAATTCACTGTTATACCAGGGATTGTTTTAATTCACTGTTATACCAGGGATTGTTTTAGTTCACTGTTATACCAGGGATCGCTTTAATTCACTGTTATACCAGGGATTGTTTTAGTTCACTGTAATACCAGGGAGTGTTTTAGTTCACTGTAATACCAGGGAGTGTTTTAGTTCACTGTTATACCAGGGAGTGTTTTAGTTCACTGTTATACCAGGGAGTGTTTTAGTTCACTGTTATACCAGGGAGTGTTTTAGTTCACTGTTATACCAGGGAGTGTTTTAGTTCACTGTTATACCAGGGAGTGTTTTAGTTCACTGTTATACCAGGGAGTGTTTTAGTTCACTGTTATTCACTTAATTTGCAGCTAACCCAAGAAAACAACGCCGTGAGAGGACAACGTTCACCAGGTCCCAGCTGGACATACTGGAGAACCTTTTCTCAAAGACCAGATACCCAGATATTTTTATGAGGGAGGAAGTAGCACTCAAGATTAATTTACCTGAGTCCAGAGTTCAGGTAAGTTTCTTTATTCAAATAAACTATTCAATGGAATCCAAAAATTTATGTAGATACCAGTTATCATATTAATAAGAAAAATTCAAATCAACTTATGACTTTTGTATCTGTGTGAGAGAGAAACAAACCAACCAATAGTGGTTCGTACAATACGTTTATATTGGGCAGTTACATCACATGCATTTTGGATATGACACAAATGTGTTTGTCTTCCATGGGGTAACCGTTCCTGCCTTCCCACCTTCCAGTCCACCCTTGACCAATGTTTACCCAATAGATGGCACAGTCAGCACACAAACACCTGACCGACTAAATTAAAAATAGATTTGGTTAGGCTGAATATTTCCATCAAAACGTCATACCATAGGTACAGACCCATTCATTATTTAATCATTACATGTACATAAATTATAAATATTTGTTCATAGCTTTTTATAACTTGTTCAGTTCGCGATAATACTAATAATTTTATAAAGATTTTATTATGTGCATTATAGTAAAGCATTATCGGTTAGTCTTATACATTAAGGCGTTTCTCCTTGATAGAACATTATTTCCGGCTCCTTTATGTTTGATTGAATAGTAGTTTGGGATCTAAATAGTAGAAGTCTGGGATCTAAATAGTAGAAGTCTGGGATCTAAATAGTAGAAGTCTGGGATCTAAATAGTAGAAGTCTGGGATCTAAATAGTAGAAGTCTGGGATCTAAATAGTAGAAGTCTGGGATCTAAATAGTAGAAGTCTAGGATCTAAATAGTAGAAGTCTAGGATCTATTTCGTAGAATTATTGGATGGATAGGCTAGACGACTGGGATCTACAGAGTAGAAGTCTGGGATATACAGAGTAAACGTGTAGAATTAGCAACAATATATTTTGACTGGTACATATATTGGTAAACTAAAATAATCCTGCATTGGGCCAAAAAAGTAGACATTGAAAGAATATCCCATGACGAGTTGAAATAAAGTTAGTATTAGCAATTGGTCATGTCGACATGGAGACAGCAGGTAATGTTGCTGATGAGCAAGTTCTTTAATGCCATAGTTAATTTTATTCAGTTCGTTCTTTAATGCCAAAGTTGGTTATGGTATGTTAGTTCTTTAGTTGGTAGTGAATTCCACTTTACATTTGAGTTAGATAAGACTGATTTCCGTCCTAGGTGGTCAGCCTGAGAATGTGTTGGTCAAGTCTTGACCAATATTGACACGTCATTTGTCCCCTAGGCTATGTTGACCCAATCTGTTGTCTGAACTAAGTTAATGTAGTCTTTCAAAGTTTGCCATGTTCCGCTCTAACCGGAAACAGACGTGAATTGCAAAATGTCTTTACATCGTCGGGTACATGGCCCTACATAAAAGTTTGCTATGATAACAATTTGATACGATAGAAATAACAGGCTTGTACAACATTCAGAACGAGTCATTTCCTGAACTTTAAAAAAAATATTTCATTTCTACCTATTAGAAAATTTAATTTTCGAGTTGTCTATCAGTGTGTTTCTTTTTAGTTCTTGTAAAAAAACATATAAATTTGATATTTCTCTTCTTAGTTCTTTTTAAAGCGATTAAACAAATTCCGACAAAGAAAGACTCGGCAAAGACCTGTTTTCAAAGATTTAAAAAAATGTAAGACAGTGAATATTTGTAATTATGATCACAAATGTATCTGGGTTTTGAATTTGACTACAATGAGCTCAAATGAGAACACACGTAAGAAGACCTTTCAGCACAAACAAATTTTGTTCGACTTTTCCTACCAATAAATTAACGAGCTAAATATCTCGTATGCAGTTGTCATTCACATTGTCATATACTCACAGGTTCAGATTGTTTTGTTCATTGAAAACGAACTCTCAAACTCCAAGTGAAAGTTTCATCGGCCAGAATGTGATCCCAAACTCCAAGTGAGAGTTTCATCGGCCAGAATGTGATCCCAAAGTCCAAGTGAGAGTTTCATCAGCCAGAATGTGATCCCAAACTCCAAGTGAGAGTTTGATCGGCCAGAATATGATCCCAAACGTCTTTTATATTCTAAATGGGGTCAGCAGATACAAACCATAAGCTATTCCATCTCCTTTAAACAATGGAATGCGAATTTAAATTCAGATGTTCCACCTTTAAGTTATTTACTAATTAACGAGTCCTTGGCAACATAAGTTGGATGGTTTGTAGTTAAATTCTATACTTACACGTCTTGAACATAGCCCACTGTCCCTGATTAGGGACTTGTGATTAATCGTTTCTTCCTCACTCCATTATCTCTCAAATCAGACCTGAACTAATTAGTTGAGCCTAATGGAATCTGCTGTGCTGTAGCTGAAACTCGGTATTCGTCAATACTGGCAACAAGTGGCAAGAAAGATACTTACAATTTAAATAAAGTCTCACCTTCTAACACTGATATTAAACACTATTAATCTACGTTGGTCTTAGTAGAGAGTGTAAACGAAAGTCGCACTGTATTGCCAGATTTTTCTGTAAATAGTTTTTTTTTTGTTTTTCGTGATTGGACAGATTTTTTCTTTGCAAATCTAGAGGCCACTACCAGTTAAAAAAAAACAGCTTTTTACTCTGGAAAAAAAAAACGGTTATTGAATACTTCGAAATTCTCCACACATACTGTCACAGGGAATTAGCTATGACCAATGCACTACATAGTTTTACTATTGAAATGAGTTTTATAAAACGTTGCTGTCGTTGCATATTTGACGGTTGATAAAAAGGGTAGAGATATTATCATACTCCTAATTATTGTTTAGTGTATATATTGTGATTATAACGGATTTCCAAGGCCAGTTTTATATAATTTGATATGTTGTGTATATTTTTCTTCTTAGGTCTGGTTTAAAAACAGACGAGCCAAATGCAGACAGCAGGCTAAAGCTGCAGATCAAAAGAAAACAAACGGCAACAGCACAGGGTCAACCAGCAATAACAACAGCAACAGCAGCACTGGACAGAATGGAAACACTTCAACACCTTCACCGAAGAAAGAGATGAAGTCTAGTCCACCTCCAGCCTCTGTGTCTCCCGTGGACTACAAGCCAACAGTTCCATCTCCCATCCTACACCCTTCTGCTGGTCCGTTGGCTACCAATCAAACAAGACGAGATGCCAGTGATGTTTGGAACCCTGCCAATCCAATGTTCCAGCCGATGGGTGATTTAAGCAGTTGCATGCAACGTTCTCACTATGGACTGGCTAACAGTCAAGGCCAGTACGGACAACAGAACTACAACAGTTACCATCATTATGGTACTAACATGGACTCCCACTACTCGTTGTCGGGCATGCAGATACCTGTCATGCCAGGTTCTCATCAAATGGGCAATATGTCCACACAGCACTACCAAATGTCCAGCTACGGCAGCTTGCCTTCAGCTAACACACTCGCACGTCCCAACCCTCAGGCCCACGGCGACTGTGCTGATTATAAAGACTATGTTCGTCTGTTCTGACCGAACACTGCTACAAAGTGTCCAGACTGAGAGATAATCACTGAGACTCGTGTTTGCTCAGACTGAGCCATAGACATGGACATTTTATTTGTTCTGATTGAGCCATAGACATTTGGACACTATTTCTCGGAGTGCGCCATAAACTTTGAGACTGTTTAGTAAGCTTATGTTTCAGTTCCATCTCTGTGAGTGTTGGTCGCAATAGTGACGAGCTGTCATTGGGATTATCTCAATGTGATTATGTCAGGATGTTAACCTATAAAAGATTCAACTTTTTGTATTTGAATGCTAAACATTTTCCGAACTTTATATACTAGTCTGTTAATATCTGATGGTCAACTCATTTGTTTGTTTCTTCTACTCGCAGTTACCTTACGTTAGAATATACCTGTATATAGTAGTGGTTGGGGGAGGGGTTTAGTATATGTAAATATCTGGAATGGGGGGGGGGGGTCAGGGAGTTTAGAATATATATGTATATATCTTTTATGAGGGTGGGGGTGTGGGCGTGAATGTCTTTGTAAAAGTCCAATAGTCAACTTGAAATATTTTCTATATTTATGTATAAAACAGCCATAATATTAAACTTTGTTGTTTGTACTTGTGGTATTGTTCTGTTTAGATAAATTCCGCCATATATAAATAATACTAAAAATGTTAATTATTTGTTTATCGCAAACAAAATATACTGTTATACATTGTATAGAACATATTGTACACACAAACACATATTAAATAAATGAGAGAAAAAAACATTGAAAAGTGAAAAAAATATCAATCATGGACAGTCGTAAAGACATCAACGGAAGGTGGATTAAGTACAAATACATCCAAATCAAAACTCCGAACAACTTTGGAGTCCTAACAGCTTTTTGCAAATTATGGAATTTAGACGCCTAGCGTATTATTTCTTTGTCGATGTTTACAGTTGTATTATTTTTTTACAAACAAAAAAGTTTAATCGAAATTTGGAATTCTATTGACCTGACGTACACAAACAGATTCGGATTTGGATGTATTACAGTATTTAAAAGATGTTGTACATTAATGATACATTAGGTATTCTAATGTTCAAATAGGGATTTTAATGATGAACTACATGTTTTAAATACCATTTAAAATAACTAAAAATTTCTATGTAGGTTGACCACATCATGAACGTATTCTCATATAAAATCCTGCACTAATACTCTGAGTACAAACATCTCCATGACAACCATGACTGAAAATCCTCCACATCTACTCTGAGTACCAACATTTCCGTTAAATAAAATCCTGCACAAATACTCTTAAATACAAACATCTCCATGACAGACAATCCAGCACATCGTTTTACCATTCGTCTAGTAAGTTTTACATACCATTCGTCTACAACGTTTTACATACCATTCGTCTACAACGTTTTACATACCATTCGTCTACAACGTTTTACATACCATTCGTCTACAACGTTTTACATACCATTCGTCTACAACGTTTTACATACCATTCGTCTACAACGTTTTACATACCATTCATACAAACATCTCCATGACAACCAGACAAAAATCCTTCACGTTTACTCTGAATGCCCGGATGTTGTACATATGAATAATTGCCTATAATATCATGTGAATAAGTCTTAATTTGAACTCCATGTATTTAGTTTTGTGACATAATAAATCAAATGTTTATTTATTGGTTGCTTGTCTAGTCTAGTCCCTTGTAGCACCTCAATAGCCATAGCACTCTCGGCTACGATATGGGTGTACTCTGCCAAAATGCCCCTCTTCGTCATTATGGGAAGTGTATGGATCAAACTGTTCAACGTCCACGACCAAATATTATTAAAACGTTTATGGGCTGCATTTTGAGATATGTAAATCAGTATTTTGAGTTTATATGACATTATGTACCTATGGCATCATATAACATCCTAATACGTCACAAATAAACTGTTTTTCATGTGGATATATTGAGACATTTTGTTTTTGCTTACAAATTCATTCTATGCTGTTGTCAAAACGATGGTCATGTAAAAGGTTTATTAATTTCACTCGTATTTGGTGAACTATACAAATAAATTTCGGCCTATATATATAATTTGAATGTCCAAAACTTTACACAAATAATGTACAATGAAGAGACGTGAAGTCCTGCTGTGTGAAGATTTAATGTCTGTTGATGTTACTGGATAGTTCAGTCATACAAACATTACTTCAACCACACAGACATTACCTCAGTCACACAGACATAGATTCAATCATGCAGACATAGGTTCAGTCAGAAAGACATTAGTTCAATCACACTAACATTAGCTCAGTCACAAATGCATAGGTTTAGTCACACAGACATAGATATACTATGGTATAAAATTAGCTAGAACAGTCCCGATCTTGATTTATGATATATGCTCTAAATTCGTCTCGATCCATTTCTTGTACATCTGATCTCACACAGTGAGCTATAAACTTTAGAAACTTAACTCACCATTCAATCACAGATTCAATTCCCCCCCCCAGACACAATATCCCGCTTCTTATTGATGTGTTTGTGTGTGTGTGATCATTTAGAAACAGCTGTTCGAGGTGATAGAGAGGTAGACCGTGGGCAGGGAGGGAGCGCAAGATGGGGGTGGGGGATGGATGGAGTAATTTGTTTGCCCACGTGGTTAAGTTTCAAGAGGAAATGGGCCATTGTCGAGGTATACAGCTGGGTTGGGAGAGGACGCTATTGTTGCTGTGTACATCAGTGCGGAAGGGGGGGTGTGTACATCTGGTGACTGCAGCAGTTGGTAGTGGATTGCAGCAGTTGGTAGTGGACGGCTGCATGTCCAGGGGAAAAAAATTGTGTTATTTCTTGCGTCTCTCATAAAACTTTTTTTTTATACTAGGACGCGTTGTCCATACTCCCAGTTTATACAGAGTGTGATGTCAAAGTGACATAAAACATTGACTTCAACATCCACACCCCCCAGAGCTCCCTCTTTAGTCGCGCGTGTGAGCGCGCACACAGCTCATGTGCGCGCAAATAGCTACAATGTTTCATCTAGCAAGTTTTACATATCATTCGTCTACAACGTTTTACATACAATGGTATGTTTTACCTACCATTCATCTAGTAAGTTTTACCTACCATTCATCTAGTAAGTTTTACCTACCATTCATCTAGTAAGTTTTACCTACCATTCGTCTAGTAAGTTTTACCTACCATTCGTCTAGTAAGTTTTACCTACCATTCATCTAGTAAGTTTTACCTACCATTCGTCTAGCAAGTTTTACATATCATTCGTCTACAACGTTTTACATACAATGGTATGTTTTACCTACCATTCGTCTAGTAAGTTTTACCTACTATTCGTCTAGCAAGTTTTACTTACCATCCGTCTACAAAGTTTTACATACAATTTACTAGTAAGTTTTACATACCATTCGCCTACAAAGTTTTACATACAATTTACTAGTATGTTTTGCATACCAGTACTTAAAAGAATATAGAGTATAGGTTAAAATACAGAGCTCGGGTAAGATTATAAAGTAAGTGTGAAACTTAAGTATACAACTTATAATATGGAATACATATTGAAGGATAGAATACATGTTAAGCTAAAGAATGCAGGCAGACAATAGAATACAGGTTACACAATAGAATACAGGCTTGAAAATGGAATATAGATTAGAAAATAGAATACGTTTTAGAAAATAGAATACAGGCTAGACTATATAATGATGGCAAGTTGACGGAAGACATGTTAGACTAAAGATTAAAGTTTAAACTATAGTTCGACTGAATAACGATGCACAATCGAGTACATGTAATATTATAAATTAATGTACGACTTAAACACAGTTATGGTATTTAGTGTTCATTCTGTCGTTGAAACAAGTTTTAAGACTGAATATTATAATATTAACTTATTAAAAGCCGAATTCAAAGAAATACTAATACTAGCTCTAAAATCTTAGGTAACACGTCATAGGTAGCTCGCGAAATTTGCCCCTCTTTCGCGGCAATGTATTTATATGGAGATGCTCAAACCGCGGAGAATTTCCGCGGCGGTGCAGAGAAATTTCGCGACATCGCTTCTTGCAGAGTTGTTTCGCGTTTCGCGAGTGTAAACAATCCAAAATGGCTGCCTAGAAATATCGACTCAAATGAAAATCAAGGTTAAAATTGATATAAATGTCTTAAAATTAACAAATAAGACTTACATTTATATATAGAAATATGAATTATATCAGATTAAACCAAAAAGTAAGTGTTTTTTTTTCACTTTTTACTTGTAAAATACAAAAACTTTAGAAAATGTATATTAAGAAGAAAATGTCTGCCGACGTCTTCAAACAAAAAAAAAAAGAAAATTGACAAAATCATTATATCCGGTCGGCTGACGCCCATTTTCGCTTCGCTAAGTGTAACGAGGATTTTTCGCGCTTAGAAAAATCTCACGTGAGAAATAGCTCAGCAGATTTGGTTTGTGGATACCTTGAGCCTAGATAGATAGATAGATGGATAGATAGATATAACTATGATTATAGTACCCTTTCGAAAATACGGCACGCGATATCCAGTTTTTACTAGTCGGTCGAACAATAAAATAATTACTGCAATAAGATGAGGAATAATTGATGAGTGTTTCGGTAAAAGGCTGGATGCCTTTTGCTTTTCTAAAAGGTGAAGGTGGGACAGAAAATAAAAAGCTTTTGTCTAGTGTCAGTAGGTGTCGGTGTCGGAAGTAGTCGGGACAATTACAGAGACCTAAACAAAGCTTAAGAAAAATAAATAAAATGAATAAAATATTGTCATAATAACGTCAGACTGTGGCCGTCGCATGGTTAGCTCATGTCAATGAAGAATTAATCATCATTTTTTAAACTAATACTATCAAAATCAGTTTGTTAATAAGTCGAATCGTAAAATCTAAAATAATTAAATCTCGTATGTTAGTTAAGAAAACATTTTTAGAGCATTTTCGAAAAAAAAATGCTCTATTGTCCCCGTTTTGTCTGTCTGTCTGTCTGTCCGTCCGTCATCACCCTAGATCTCAACAACCATAAGTCCTAGACCCATGATGTATATATCATTTTGTAGGTCTTGGCCTGCCAAGTGTACATCAAAAGTTCATTTCGCGATAGGACCTCTGAGGGCCGGGCTTCAGGGCTCATAAGGGGCTTATATATTATATATACACCTTGTACGTTCAATAACTCATTCATTTGGTGCGAAATACTGCAGCACGTAGTTTCACCAAGATTTATTAAGAAACTCATCAAATGAAATAGTAAGCTTGTGTTCTGAGTTTAATTGAAAGTATCAGAGCTATGCAACAATTGACGGAGTTTTCGGACGATTAAATGACTACAATTTCGAATGTTTTCAATTATGAGTCCTATTTCAGTAACCACAAACCACTTGTAGTTAGATTTAAGAAAAAATAATTTTTTTTTCAAATATAAAGAAACGTCTTTATAATATTTTTTTTTTTTTACAGATATATGCATAACACAATTGAATCTATAAACATTTCCAAAATGTACAAATATTTACTGAAGGCTAAGAAACGTATTGATACATAACATGAAAATGCGCTAACACGTCCTGTGTCCAGAATGGAACAGGCTTAATTGCTTGTTTTTTATTGAACGTAGTTTTCTGGGCTTGACCGTAGTTTTCTGGGCTTGACCGTAGTTTTCTGGGCTTGACCGTAGTTTTCTGGACTTGACCGTAGTTTTCTGTACTTGACCGTAGTTTTCTGTACTTGACCGTAGTTTTCTGTACTTGACCGTAGTTTTCTGGGCTTGACCGTAGTTTTCTGGACTTGACCGAGTTTCCTTGTCTTGACCGATGTTTTCTGTACTTGACCGTAGTTTTCTGGACCCGACCGAGTTTCCTTGTCTTGACCGTAGTTTTCTGGACTTGACCGTAGTTTTACGTACTTGACCGTAGTTTTCTGTACTTGACCGTAGTTTTCTATACTTGACAATAGTTTTCTGGACTTGACTGAGTTTCCTTGTCTTGACCGTAGTTTTCTGTATTTGACCGTAGTTTTCTGGACTTGACCGAGTTTCCTTGTCTTGACCGTAGTTTTCTGGACTTGACAATAGTTTTCTGGACTTGACCGTAGTTTTCTGGGCTTGACCGAGTTTCCTTGTCTTGACCGTAGTTTTCTGTACTTGACAATAGTTTTCTGGACTTGACCGTAGTTTTCTGGACTTGACCGAGTTTCCTTGTCTTGACCGTAGTTTTCGTACTTGACCGTAGTTTTCTGGACTTGACCGAGTTTCCTTGTCTTGACCGTAGTTTTCTGGACTTGACCGTAGTTCTCTGTATTTGACCGTAGTTTTCTGTACTTGACCGTAGTTTTCTGTACTTGACCGTAGTTTTCTTGTCTTGACCGTAGTTTTCTGTACTTGACAATAGTTTTCTGGACTTGACCGTAGTTTTCTGGACTTGACCGTAGTTTTCTGTACTTGACCGTAGTTTTCTGTACTTGGCCGTAGTTTTCTGTACTTGACAATAGTTTTCTGGACTTGACCGTAGTTTTCTGTACTTGACCGTAGTTTTCTGTACTTGACAATAGTTTTCTGGACTTGACCGTAGTTTTCTGGACTTGACCGTAGTTTTCTGGGCTTGACCGAGTTTCCTTGTCTTGACCGTAGTTTTCTGTACTTGACAATAGTTTTCTGGACTTGACCGTAGTTTTCTGGACTTGACTGAGTTTCCCTATCTTGACCGTAGTTTTCTGTACTTGACCGTAGTTTTCTGGACTTAACCGAGTTTCATTGTCTTGACCGTAGTTTTCTGTACTTGACAATAGTTTTCTGGACTTGACCGTAGTTTTCTGGACTTGACTGAGTTTCCTTGTCTTGACCGTAGTTTTCTGTACTTGACCGTAGTTTTCTGGACTTAACCGAGTTTCATTGTCTTGACCGTAGTTTTCTGTACTTGACAATAGTTTTCTGGACTTGACCGTAGTTTTCTGGACTTGACCGTAGTTTTCTGTACTTGACCGTAGTTTTCTGTACTTGGCCGTAGTTTTCTGTACTTGACAATAGTTTTCTGTACTTGACCGTAGTTTTCTGGACTTGACCGAGTTTCCTTGTCTTGACCGTAGTTTTCTGTACTTGACAATAGTTTTCTGGACTTGACCGTAGTTTTCTGGACTTGACCGTAGTTTTCTGGGCTTGACCGAGTTTCCTTGTCTTGACCGTAGTTTTCTGTACTTGACAATAGTTTTCTGGACTTGACCGTAGTTTTCTGGACTTGACTGAGTTTCCTTGTCTTGACCGTAGTTTTCTGTACTTGACCGTAGTTTTCTGGACTTAACCGAGTTTCATTGTCTTGACCGTAGTTTTCTGGACTTGACAGAGTATCCTTGTCTTGACCGTAGTTTTCTGTACTTGACCGTAGTTTTCTGTACTTGACCGCAGTTTTCTGTACTTGACAATAGTTTTCTGTACTTGACAATAGTTTTCTGGACTTGACCGTAGTTTTCTGGACTTGACCGAGTTTCCTTGTACTTGACCGTAGTTTTCTGTACTTGACCGTAGTTTTCTGTACTTGACCGTAGTTTTCTGGACTTGACAGAGTATCCTTGTCTTGACCGTAGTTTTCTGTACTTGACCGTAGTTTTCTGTACTTGACAATAGTTTTCTGGACTTGACCGTAGTTTTCTGGACTTGACCGAGTTTCCTTGTACTTGACCGTAGTTTTCTGTACTTGACCGTAGTTTTCTGTACTTGACCGTAGTTTTCTGTACTTGGCTGTAGTTTTCTGTACTTGACCGTAGTTTTCTGTACTTGACCGTATTTGATCGATCATACATATATTTATTTTAGTTATCATTGCTAAAATTGTATGTGTGGATGCCCATTTAAATATATAGATTAGTTATTTACTTATTGATAATTATCAAGAAATGTTAAGACAAATTTAGTAGTATATTGTATTGTTGTGTACAGGGATCTTTCGGGGCCCTTAATCTTCACTCCTTCGTCACTACTTCAGATATGTTAACATTCAGCCACTTAGAACAAGCAGAACATCGCTAATACTTCACATTGAACACTTCAACTATTCAGTAAAGGAACAACGTATTCACAAGAACAAGATAATATAGTTTAATCTTTAAAATATATACATATAGAATGATCACAGAAATCACAATAAGTCCAGATACATAGTGTGGTCATCAACAGCTCACTTTCTACAACCGACCACTACTTGCTGTTACCCCTCAACAACTGACTAGCCCGTGTTACACTCGTCAACTCCCACTGTCCAGTATCATGAACTCTTTTTATGATCAAAACACGCCATACCCTTTTGACACGTCAACTGACCTAACACAGCTCTAATAACTAATAAACGACAGTATTCACACAACCACTCTTTTAATTTAGTCATGATAATTTCTTTATGTCTTTTCATGTAAAATCTACATGTGTGCCTAATTGATATTATACATGTTATATCTATTTGTTTTACATTGTAAACAACTAAATGGCAGTGACAGTACTAACATTGTAAACAACTAAATGGCAGAGACAGTACTAACATTGTAAACAACTAAATGGCAGTGACAGAACTAACGTTGTAAACAACTAAATGGCAGAGACAGTACTAACATTGTAAACAACTAAATGGCAGAGACAGTACTAACATTGTAAACAACTAAATGGCAGTGACAGTACTAACATTGTAAACAACTAAATGGCAGAGACAGTACTAACATTGTAAACAACTAAATGGCAGAGACAGTACTAACATTGTAAACAAATAAATGGCAGAGACAGTACTAACATTGTAAACAACTAAATGGCAGAGACAGTACTAACATTGTAAACAACTAAATGGCAGAGACAGTACTAACATTGTAAACAACTAAATGGCAGAGAAACTACTAACATTGTAAGCAACTAAATGGCAGAGACAGTACTAACATTGTAAACAACTAAATGGCAGAGAAAGTACTAACATTGTAAACAACTAAATGGCAGAGAAAGTACTAACATTGTAAACAACTAAATGGCAGTGACAGTACTAACATTGTAAACAACTAAATGGCAGAGAGAGTACTAACATTGTAAACAACTAAATGGCAGAGAGAGTACTAACATTGTAAACAACTAAATGGCAGTGACAGAACTAACGTTGTAAACAACTAAATGGCAGAGACAGTACTAACATTGTAAACAACTAAATGGCAGAGACAGTACTAACATTGTAAACAACTAAATGGCAGTGACAGTACTAACATTGTAAACAACTAAATGGCAGAGACAGTACTAACATTGTAAACAACTAAATGGCAGAGAGAGTACTAACATTGTAAACAACTAAATGGCAGAGACATTACTAACATTGTAAAAAACTAAATGGCAGAGACAGTACTAACATTGTAAACAACTAAATGGCAGAGACAGTACTAACATTGTAAACAACTAAATGGCAGAGACAGTACTGACAAATTTGACCGCCCGCTAAACTTTAATAAGACATTTGGTACCTCTCAGTTTTTTAGTATTAAATCCTCCCAATGCAGGGCCAGGGAGTTGGGCCATTAAATACTCTTCAGGTTTATGAAACCCCACCAAACTGGTGTCCAAACAAAGGAAGAATTCCTTACCAAAACTTGGTATTCAAACAAAGGAAGAATTCCGTACGAAAATCTGGTAACCAGACAAAGGAAGAATTCCGTACGAAAAGCTGGTATCCAAACAAAGGAAGAATTCCTTTCCAAAAGGGGACTTCCAATTATTTGCTCTTATATAAGTATATGAAGTGTACACACCAACAGCACTAATGTACCTTCCCTTTTTTACTTGAACATGCCAGCTTTTTAAATTTGGACAACATAAGTGGCCATGTGAGGACAAGGCAAAGCTGATTGCTATGTTTTATATATGAACTGGTATATGAATGGAATGTAATTGGTTGACTACCATTTGTGCAGCTATTCAATGATTTAACCTAAAACAAATAAATGTATTGTCTAAATTTAATAAATATATCGTCTACCTTTAATAAAGTATTGTCGATATTTAAAGAACTATTGTCTACATTTTAAAATTTTGTATTGCTGACATCTAATGAAGTATTGTTCATATCTAATAAATGTATGTAGTAAATTACTGTTTATATCCCAAATAAAGTAGTGTCTGCATTTAATAAATGTATTTAAAATATATAAGTTTTAATATTTATTTACTTCACAAATTGGGCTAAGGTTCAGATCATTGACTTTGCCTAGCACACATACAACATTGATTTTGTAAACCCCCCCCCCTCCCCATTAATCAATTAATGCAAGAATCTCGTTTATTTAAAATCTTTTTGCCTTTTTCTAATAATTTGCAATTTAAAAAAAAATGAACACTATACATTTATTAAATGCATGCAATACATTTATTAAATGTATAAAATACATTTATTAAATGAATGCAATTCATGTATTAAATATTGATAACACATTTATTAAATGCTGATTATACATTTGTTAAGTGCAGAAATTACATTTTTGAATGTCTGCAATACATTTATTAAATATTGACATAACATGTATTAAATGCCGACATTACGTATATTAAAAAATGCAGATATTACATTTATTAAATGCAGACATTACATTTATTAAATGCAGATATTAAATTTATTTAATTCAGACATTACATTAATTAAATGCAGACATTACATTATTTTATTAGGTAAACATTGCTATAAAAATTCGTGCCATTGGCCCAAGCAGCCTAATCCAACCCCCCCCCCCGCACCATTACTTTCAGCATGCTAGAAAAACATATCGAAATATTCTCAGATAAGTGTTTCAGTATAATATAACACATTGAAATATTCTAAGGTAAACATTGTATTATAATATAACACATTGAAATATTCTAAGATATGTGTTGTAGTATAATATAACACATCGAAATATTACAAGATACGTGTTGTAGTATAATATAACACATCGAAATATTACAAGATAAGTGTTGTAGTATAACAAGGGAAAATAAATAATTTTTATGACGCAAAAAAGCTCAATTTGTCCGATATTGACTTATTTCGAATACATTTCCTAACTAAGTAATCCTTGATGTCAAAGCCTTTCCAAAACATCCTCAAGGAAGATGTATTCAAAACATTGAATGGATATCTATACAAAAATAATAAAGTGGATAATATCTATGAATTTATAAAACGATTGTATCTATATAGGAACAATAAATTGCTCTCTATACAAAGTTGACAAGGTGATGTCAATAGAACAATGAGAGTAGGTTGATCGTTATAGAACAACGAAAGTTGGTGTATATGGAATAATAAGATGACAGTCCATAGAACAATGAGAGTAAGTTTATGTCTATGGAACAATGAGAATAAGATGATGTCTATGCAACACTGTATTATAGTGTATTTGTTGAAATGTTTTAACCAGGGCAAACTTAGTACTGCCCCTGAACTTCTTCCTAATATGTCATCATTTGTCTTGGCACATGCACGTCGTCTTAAACACAACAAATAATTGCCTCCCTTTTCGCCCCCACCCCATCTGACACCCGGTCCACAATGTCCGATTACTCTCATTGTTTGAGCTCTGGTGTTTGTAGCAGGCAGATTTACTGCCCCTGACGCCGTTGTCTTCCCCTGCTTGTCGATACAGTAGCATACGATAATCCGCCATTAAAATGCCGAGAGTGGGACAAGGGAATCCGTTATCGGACGTCTGCACCTTGCAGGCTCTGATGGCATCGGGAAAGGGTGGGGTGGGGGGGGGAGAGAATTAAAAAAGATGAATTAATAACATTGAACAGACGCGTTGTGTGGCGTGATTCTATGTGTGGCGTGATTCTATCTGTGGCTTGATTCTAATTGTGGCGTGATTCCATGTGCGGCGTGATTCTAATTGTGGCATGTCTCTAAGTATGGCATGATTCTATGTGTGGCGTGATTCTATGTGTGGCTTGATTCTAAGTATGGCGTGATTCTATGTATGGCGTGTTTCTAAGTGTGGCGTGATTCTAATTGTGGCATATTTCTAAGTATGGCATGATTCTATGTGTGGCGTGATTCTATGTGTGGCATGAATCTATGTGTGGCATGATTCTATGTGTGGCGTGATTCTAATTGTGGCGTGATTCTAATTGTGGCATGATTCTATGAATGGCGTGTATCTATGTGTGGCTTGATTCTAAGTGTGGCATGATTCTATGTCTGGCGTGATTCTATGTCTGGCGTGATTCTAAGTGTGGCTTGATTCTATGTGTGGCGTGATTTTAAGTTTTGCGGACTCTTTGTCTGGTGTTGTTCTTTTTTGGGCTGTATGTCAATTCCACTGAATGGTGTATGCTGGCAGCCTGTCTACTGAATAGTATGGGATGTAAGTCTGTCTACTGAATGGTGTGGGGTGGCAGCATGTCTACTTAATGATGTTGGCTGTAAGTCTATCTACTGACTGGTGTGAGCTATCCAGTAATTGTGTCTTCTGATTGTTTGTGTTCTGTTAGCCCGTCTTTTTTTCCCATTTCCTTTCAGATATATTTTTTATCACTTCTGTACATGTTGTGCAACTAATGTACTGAAGTCAACAAAAGTGAAATAATATACAAATTTAACAAACTAAAAATGATATCAAAATCAATGTATTTATTTAACAACTAATTGGTTGTAGCCATTGAAATTACTACAATAGACATCCACATTTGTTTGGCTGCAAGATTAGATGGAATGAATTTAGGTTTTTGTGAAGATATCAGTTACACTGTATCCAAACCGATTAATGTCCGGGTATACATTGCGTTTGGGTACAAGTCAATGTACTCAGTTGTCTATGGGACGTCACTCCCTCCTAGTTGACAGTCCCATTAATTCGTCAGCTCATCCCTACAACTTCCTTGACCAAATTGTTATCTCGAGTCAGGGCTGTACCCTCCGCATTGAATCAACCATACAGTACCCTGCATGTAACACTGGCAGTCCGGAGAGCTTCTTGTTAAAGCGAAGAATCAGAAAGAGTGGATTGAATACATTTTCTGGATTAAGTTTTTGCCTTTCTCAACAGGGGAGACCATTCAGCTGCCAGTTTCACATCTTACTTCCAGTTTCATTTCCATATTTGACTTGCCTCCCTTTTTTTTTTAATTCTGTCTTGTGTTGTCTGTTTTTTTTTTCCTCTTTGGAGGTCACGTGGTTTGTTGATGGAGTTGTATGAATACACACTATTTCTTTGTTGTTTCTTAGTTTCACTGGGCTTTGAACTGTGAAACTAGAAGCAGATTGAAATTTGGACAAGAAGAATGCCACTTATGGAATGTCAGTGATTTAACAGAAAACGAAGATCTCTTTCTCTCTGCCTCTCTCCAACTCGTTTCTCTCTCTCTCTCTCTCTCTCTCTCTCTCTCTCTCTCTCTCCATATATATATATATATATATATATATGTGTGTGTGTGTGTGTGTGTGTGTCTGTGTGTCTGTGTGTGTCTCTGTTTACAATGTATTAGTAAATTGGCTGACCATTAGACATTATCTACGAGCTACAATGATTTATGGAATGACTTCCTTGTACTCATAGTCCATGTACATTGGACATGGTTGAGACAGAGGAATCAACATAAGGGTGAAATAATACGTCATTAGAACTAATTGCAAATGTACATTGAAACTAATACAATTAGTGTTAAAGCTATGCTTTTCTGAAATAGGTCAAAGGTCAATTCTAGTATTCGTGAAACATTTGATCTCCAGCCAATAAAGTGTGAATCAAGAAATAGTTGGCTATATATAGCTATTGGAGAGACTTTCATTGCTTTTGATTTTCACTAAAGTCCCTCAACTCCCTAAATCCAGCCCGTTGGTTGGAGTTTCAGAAAAAAACGAATTGAAAGAAGACGGTTTATTCCCACACAATCTTATTCACAAGCTACAAACATATTCACTAGCTACAGACATATTCACCACTAGCTACAGAATATTCACTAGAACTTGTTCCAGTCTCCCGTGACCGAGTGTATGTAGGTACAAATGAACAAGTTTGTCTTGCTATCAATGCAAAATATCTCATCTATTGACAACGCTCTGCATACTAATGAACCGCCAGCAGCTTTGATTGACTCAGGAACTCAACAAGTCAATGAAAGGTCTACCTAACAAATATGAAGTTTTTAGTATAAAAAAAATCAAATCACGCTTGTACAAAAAATTACAAACATTTCAGTGAAATACAATAAAAGAAAGAGAAAATAAAAGTAAATCTTAGTTAAAAAGAAGAAAGGAAAAAGTTTGAAAATGTTATTACAAGATGAAAGAGTAACAAGAAATGTTTCACAGACAAGATGAAAGAGTGACAAGAAATGTTTTCAGGACAAGAAGAAAGAATGACAAGAAATGTTTCACAGACGAGATGAAAGAGTAACAAGAAATGTTTCAGGGCAAGATGAAAGAGTGACAAGAAATGTTTCACAGACAAGATGAAAGAGTGACAAGAAATGTTTCACAGACAAGATGAAAGAGTGACAAGAAATGTTTCACAGACAAAATGAAAGAGTGACAAGAAATGTTTCACGGACAAAATGAAAGAGTGACAAGAAAGATTTAACGGACGAGATGAAAGAGTGACAAGAAATGCTTTACAGCCAAGATGAAAGAGTGACAAGAAATGTTTCACGGACAAGATGAAAGAGTGACAAGGAATGTTTCACGGACACGATGAAAGAGTGACAAGAAATGTTTAACGGACACGATGAAAGAGTAACAAGAAATGTTTCACAGGCAAGATGAAAGAGTGACAAGAAGTGTTTCACAGACAAGATGAAAGAGTGACAAGAAAATTGTTCTTGACCATAGTAAATAGTAAAATTTTTAAAATATTTTTTGAAGGAATCTCCAAATGAAGAAAATAAACAGTAACACTGATATAAAATATTCGGTTTTGTTGATTGGTTTTTTTTTTGCGGATTTAAAGCCTGGTAATGACTGGTAATGACTGGTGATGGCTGGTAAGATTAAATGGTTGTGAGTACTGCAGATCGACCAGAATGGCAAGGCAAGGTTTTCCCTGCTACCACAGACAGGGGTGGGGAGGTTGTGGTGTGCCTAACTCCTCTGCCAGAAAGGACAGGCTGCAACAGTGTGCTTAAGTGGGACAACGTGGAAAGGTGTTGTGTGCCGACCACATCCGTCAATACCGCCAGCTGTGATACCATAGTCTCGGATTTATTGACCACAGTATCACTACTGTCGCAAATTTTTTTTTTCCTGGCAAGGAAATCTCAACGATCTTTCTATACAAGTCATGGTATGTCTCCTATACCATGTACAGTAGGGTGGCCCAAAATCATATGGAAAAAAATTAAATTTCTCACATCCAACGGGGCACCCTCTTTTTAAGTTCCATTTGTCTTACTTAGTAACTGACAACAATTTCAGCTTCCTTCTGCTATTGGAAGGGGATGCTCAAGAGTCACAAAGTTTTACTATATTAATAAAAAAAAAACGCATTTTCGTTGAATTTTTTAAATTACATTTTCAATTCATGCCATGTAATGTAACTATTAAGTAACGAAAATGTCAACATAAAATGTACATTGTAGGGTACTGAAGAGTCAGAGTACATTGTCTAAACATTGTCTACACCGAAACAGCACAGATGGCAGACTTCTTTGTAGTTTGTGTAGGGATGACTTTTCTGTTGGCTTCAACAACTTGCAAAATAAATTGCTTTTCTTCCTCGTTTTTTGTCAGGAGTCTATTATATTCCTCAAAAAGTTTAACTCGACGTTCTGCAGTATCGTTGATCACACGCTAGTCGTTAATGCGCTGCTTACCCTTCTGGTATTCAATATTATCATTCCACTGAGGAAGAACTAGAAAGGAGTTGCCTATGTGTAGCTTTGTATGCAGGTTCTGTGAACGCCTTGGGGAAAAGTGACCCAAACTGACGCCTTCATTTTGGAGCAATGATGAACACGTCGCTCACTAGGTTCTATTCCAAAACCTGTTATTGTTTTCTGTTTCTCAATTGGTGACACTTCATCGGAAAACAATGCCAGGCTGACAGTCTCATTAGACAGATACCACATGTGATTCTGGATAATCTTTTGTGCTGCAATACTGATGTCGTGATCAACAGACTGATATTGCTGCAGGTCCTTACAGAGTTAAAGATCTCCTCCAGGTGCTTCCGCTGCACAGGGTGCTTGAATCCAAGATTTTGTGCACAACAATGTTCCAAACTATAAAATCGTTTGAGTTGGCTCTCTTCCTTGGATGAAAGACTGAAAATTTCTCTCTGATGATGGATAAAGTAAATTTTGATGGCATAGATCAGCTTAGCCATTCACCTAGCATGATGTACAGGGCCTGGTGCTCTCCAGTGAACGGTTTTTGGTGGATCTCCTAAGATGATCATTGTCAGTTCAATAAGTTCTTCATAATCATCTCTGGCCTGGGACTTCAAGTCAAAGAAATTTGTCAGGAAGCTCACCGTTTTTTTTTTTGGAAAACATCAGTGCTGGAAGGCAGTTCCAACTTACTATAGTTGTCAAGCTTTATGCGTTCCCAAACTTCTTTAAATCTTTTGAAGATAGGTATGTTTAGTGAATTAGAAGGATCGCAACACAAACTGAAAGCCTTTGCCAATTCCAGTTCAAGAACATGATGACGACATGCCAGCCACAATACTTCTCGACCAATACGATTCTCAAGCAGTACACAAGCTCCATTGAAACGACCGGTGTTGACAGACATGGTGTCGAAGCTCATAGCCTGGATGCTTTCTACCAGTGCCCACTGTTCTAACTGACCATAAATAGCATCAGCAGCATTCTTTCCTGTCCCTGATGTTAGTTTAGAGACACCTGCCATCACCAGAAACCAACACTGGCAAGTGGTCAACTTCTCCAAGACCCAGGATTTCAGGTAAGATTTTTCCATCCCAGTGGATGGTCAGGCTTGAATGAAACCTTTATATCTGCTGCTTGTTTACACTTGACATTTTTTCTGGCTCTTTGCATGGTACTTCTTGAAACTGTCAATGATGAAGGATCATGTCCCAGTGCTGCAGCAATAGGAATCATCAATCGCATAGCTTCACGATCAGACGTTTGGTTGCGATCCAAGGCACTGGTAACATGCTTAGTGAACAAGGAAGTATGATACCCAATCTCGGTCTTGTTTTTCCGTTTTTTAGTTGAGCTTGGACTTGGTCCATATTCATCTAGGACTTTAAATTTATTGGATGATTCACAGCTCTCTGTTTCATTTTTAACTGATTCACCTTCTATATTTTGTTGCTGTCGTTTTTCCTCTTTTTGTTTACGAAGTAGCTGTTTTTGTTGTTTGTGATGGACTCGTTCCTGCTGTGCTGCCATCTCTTTATCTTCACCACTCATTAAAATTATATTTGTTGATTTTCCGTCTGCACAATGTTCATAAAAACAACAGGAAGTCATGTATCTAAAATGAGAACTAGGTCAGCATGATATAGTTCATAAGTGTGAAAAAACGTTGTACTTCCACCAGTCAACAAAATGGAGTAAAATGCAGGGTTGTTAGTATCGAAGTATCGGTATCGGCCAATGCAGTATCGGCGATATTTTTTCAGTATTGGTTGCTGTATTGCCGATCCTTTTTGTATCAAGTATTGATTTGTTTATCGCCGATACATTTTAAACGAAAAAATTTCGATACTCGATACCAATACTTTTCTGTTGCCACTATTAGCTAATTGCAGAATAACAATAGCGATTTTATTACATTGTTTTAAAAGTAATCTTCATAAATTCAATCACTGCTTGTATTCATAGCCGTCAACCCTACCACTATTAACACCACCCACCTCCCCACCAAGACAACTTGGATCACAAGGCTGAAAGTTGAGCAAAACTTAAAGCGTGCTTGCAATGCACTGAGTGCAGTTTCCACTCAACTTACTTTGCAGGGTGGTGCAGCTTCAATACAGTCAGCTGTGCAGTTTTACTGCACGGCGGCAGAACCGGCTTAATAGTAAAGTTCTGCTGAAGTAGACAGATATCTTGAAGATAACTCATCGGAAATGCTGTCATTAGCACCCTACCCAACCTATCCAAGCATTAAAAAACTATATTGCTGAGTTGATCGGCTAGTGAAGGGATTGTGTGGTTAGCATAACGCACAGACGCCTTTACTTCCCCAGCTTAAAGTCGGGTACCTATTTAAAACTGGGTGAACTTGTGGAAAAAATCCTATTGTTCTCACCGAGGACCGAACCCATGACTCTGAAGTCGACAGTCGAGTATCTACACCACTTGGCCATCCGTCAAGTACTAAAGTGATTAGCATTAAATGTGTGCTTTGTCATTGTATTTTATTGTTTTCACTTTTTTTTAAACTTGAAAAACTTGCACTAATTATATTTTAAATAAAAATAGTTTGTTGTTCTCAAAAGTATCGGTATTGTATCGGTATCGATTTTGGCAATACATTTTTACTCGAATAATTGTATTGGTATTGGCGATACTATTTTCATGAAGTATTGGTATCGGTATTGACGATACAATTTAAGAGTATTGTTAACAACCCTGGTAAAATGCCGTACAAGGTAAAACAATGAGACCTGTGAGCATCCCCTACTACTTGGAATTTAGTTGTAAAATTTTAAGGCAAAAGGAACTTAAAAAAAGGTTGCCCCGGTATGTGGCACGAAATTGGATTTTTTGGGCCACCCTAATGTACAGTTGTAAAAACGTTCAATAAATATTTGTTAAAAGCTCTAGTCTTGACTGTAATCACAGTCTGACATTGACACTGTCTCGATGACGTCCTCTAGATAGAAATAGTCCTTGCAGGTTACATGCACCTAACAAAATATTGATTCGTGATTTTTTAAAATATCACAATATATTAAAACCTTAACAAATAATTGATTGACTATGTAATTGATACACAGATAGACCCCACTGCATTGCATATGTTAATGATATACAGATAGATTACACTTTAATCAACATTTAAATCATACACAGATAGACCACACTTAATATACTATGTGACTGATTACAAAAATAACCCACAGTGAATTGACTATGTGAATCATACACAAATAGACCACAGTGCAATCACAATGTGATATTGTAAATCAGAGTTCATCAAGTTCGACATTACGGCGCTGGCATCCATCGTGTCGTCTGCTACACAACAATAGACTCTATTTTGTTGTGGTCCCTTTCTAAAAGACCTCCTGCTCTCGCCTTTACGGTGTTCCCCAAGTGAACAATCAGTTTCCCGTATGGCTGAGACCAGGATTCAATCATCAGTCTCTCGTCACTACGGTTTACGTCTCAACAGCACCAACATTTCTATTTAAATCCCTGTGTATGAAGTGTCACATTAATAATGAAATGTGAATGAATCAGACGGTTTGGAAGCTTTGCTCTTCATCAAAATTTTTGAACCATTTTATTTGGCTCATTAGGAGCTTAATTAAATGAAATAGAAAAGTTATATTTTACATTCATAGAATGGCCGAAATGTTGGCCGTTCTCTTCGTATAAGTAGAATTTGTTTGTTTTGTTTATTTGTTAGTAGACTGTCAACTTACTTATTAGAGATTCGACAGCATTACTGCTTGATATTTTATAAAGAAAATGAGAAGGTTACGGTTTATAGACATATTACAATGGATGGGGGGAAAAGTAGTGACGAATCAGACAAGAACAACCAGCAAATGAAAAAGTAAATTAATAATTAATGTGAATTCAATAAAAATAAAATATTCGAATGAGACAAAAAAGTTAAAGGGAAAAAACAATAATACAAAAAAACCTTTAGATTATCTAATCAGTGATAAAATTAAAAAAACAATAATAAATAAAACCCATAGATTACACAATGTAACAAAAAATTTTTAGAGCATTTTCGAAAAAAAATGCTCTATTGTCCCCGTTTTGTCTGTCTGTCTGTCTGTCTGTCCGTCATCACCCTAGATCTCAACAACCATAAGTCCTAGACCCATGATGTATATATCATTTTGTAGGTCTTGGCCTGCCAAGTGTACATCAAAAGTTCATTTTGCGATCTGACCTCTGAGGGCCGTAAAAGGGGGCTTATAAAGTACCGTTTTTTTTACTATATAAGCTATATCAATAAAGGAGCGCCCTATATCTCAGCAACCATAAGTCCTAGACCCATGATGTATATATCATTTTGTAGGTCTTGGCCTGCCATGTGTACATCAAAAGTTCATTTCACGATAGGACCTCTGAGGGCCGGGCTTCAGGGCTCCTAAGTGGCTTATATATTATATATATGGCCCCATTCTACACCTTGTACGTTCAATAACCCATTCATTTGGTGCGAAATACTGCAGCACGTAGTTTCACCACGATTTATTAAGAAACTCATCAAATGAAATAGTAAGCTTGTGTTCTGAGTTTAATTGAAAGTATCAGAGCTATGCAACAATTGACGGAGTTTTCGGACGATTAAATGACTACAATTTCGAATGTTTTCAATTATGAGTCCTATTTCAGTAACCACAAACCACTTGTAGTTAGATTTAAGAGAAAATATTTTTTTTTCAAATATAAAGAAACGTCTTTATAATATTTTTTTTACAGATATATGCATAACACAATTGAATTTATAAACATTTCCAAAATTTACAAATATTTACTGAAAGCTAACTGATACATAACACGAAAATGCGCTAACATGTCCTGTGTCCAGAATGGAACAGGCTTAATTGCTTGTTTTCTCTGTTTATCTGCATTTTTTGATGTTTCTTATTTAATTTGAGTGGCTGAGTCTGAATATGACATTGGTTTTTTATTGCATCAAGCGTTTGATCGTAAAACCAAAAATTCAATTAAACATATAATTAATATTAATCATATTCCATGAGATACAACTTTATTCAATATATAACATTTACTAGTTCAAAAACGTTATGTTATGTTACAAAACGTCATGTTACATCACGTTACATACATATACTACATAACGTTACATTATGTTCTCTGTAATGGTATCTCAATATCTAAAAAAAAAAAAAACTTGAAGTGAACAATAGAACGTGGTTTTCTTTTATGAAGTTTGTCGTCATAGCGTATCAAACACCAAGTGTAGTCACCCATTAAACCTGCATCCCATCTGCCCTGGTATCTTTTCTCCATTGCATGGATATCCTGATGAAAACGTTCTCCATGCTCAGTTATGGAGCAAAACTGCTTAGACTTGTTGAACTGTCAATGAATAACCAGCACTCTTCAGGATTGTGAACAATGCCAATGTCCAGGCTTGTCCATGAAACAGGTTTTTCTGTCCCATCCTATTCCATCCCATGGTAATTTATGTCTGTCCCGTCCCATGGGATTCCCATGAAATCCCATGAAATCGCCAACGACACCAATCATCAACTACAGCAATGACTGACAGTCTGATTACTGGCGTAACGGTTGTGCCTCCGCTACACGCAAGCGGTAAACAGATTATGCATAAATGTGCATTGCTTCAGCTACGCATGGCAAATTTATATGTAATCTCCGCCCATCTCTTAAAATCAGGCCGTACTATTGGTGTTAATAGCTTGCTCTCCATCTAGTTGTTTATACCACATCTTTGGGCGTGACGCACCAAAATGCAAACGAACCATCTTATATGATAAAAGGTTATGTGTATTTATTTATTTATTATCTGATATCCGGTGTCCAGCGACAAGATAAAGAGCAGATTATGCAATACATATTTAAATGAAAAAGAAAGATTAAAAGCTTTAAAAATTAACAAATTTGGGGTAGCTAAGGTGCACATCAAGTCGTTATGACGTGGCTACTCTTTCCCATACAAATGTGTGCTGTCCCATCCCATCCCATCCGATGGGACTTTTCACATGGGATTCACGCGGGAATCCCATTCCCATGGACAAGCCTGCCAATGTCATCGAAAAGACCACGAACGTCATGACTGTAACACAGTGATTCTGATACTACATAAAAGGATGCAAATGTTTCATGTCTTTTTCGGTATTTCGAGGTTCTGCAGCTTGGATCTAATAAATTCCATTCTTTCAAACAGGATGTCAGAAGTTTTACATTTGATTTAGTGAGACCTAAATCTCGTACAAAGTCATCAAGTTCTTGTTGGTTAGGGAAATGAGGTGAATCATTCGGTTTCTTGAAATCACAGTCATCAAGGAGTTCACCCGGTTCATCCAGAATGATATGCAGCTGCTTCTTCGGATTGAGGTGGGTTAGGAACAGGCAATTCATCACTGTGTGGAACTGGTCCAATAGAAGAGGGTATACTTGGATAAACTAGAGTCAGCCTATCCTTCGGCTTTTTATACTTTGAAATGTCAATCATGCAGAAATAACAGTCATCATGATGGTTAATCAGTTCTCTCCATATTCTCGGAATCGCAAAGAGTATTGACTTTCAGATTCCACGCAGCCATCCATCCAGAGTCGATCTGCAGCTGCTACAACTGTAGTGTGGTGCCCACGATTTGTCCTGATCTCCCATAGCCATGCCGAAATAAGCATGATATGCAGTAAAGAATTTTATACCACTGACAATCTTGTGTTTAGTTTGTGTTGGACTAATATAGTACCTACAAACATAACAGATTGAGTCAGGACAAAGCTTGCAGGATCTACTAGACATATTCACCACTTAATATAACAGTTGTAATTAGTTAAATTGAAAATAAACAAAAGAATATAGTTAACTCATTCTCTTATTAGCATTTGTAAAAAAAATCGTACCCAAAATGTGGAAATATTTATTAAAAAATGATTTACCTAAATAACTAAAATCAGGAAAAATAATATTAAAAGTGGGATTATAGAAAAAGACACAATATATACAAAGCCACTGACAGTGGCTCGCCGGAGAGAAAAAACAAATCCAGTGGCTCAGTGGACAGAATGAGTTAAAATCAGCATATATATATATATATATATATAATGTTATAAACGCATCAACTATATACGAAAACTCCGAAATATATTTTGGGCTTTTTCTCAGGAAATTTTGATGATAAAGCAAAACCAATGGCACCACTGAAAATTATTAACAAACATTTAAAAATTAACATAAACAAAAATGTTGTTACATTGTGTTATTAATCGGTGATTAAACCGAATTTCTGTTTTCGATATTTACCGTTACTACCACTTCTATTCATGCATTAATTCAATTATTACACTCATATTTCTCTGATTTAACTTTCACATTCATTCACTCATGTTTTACGTTTAAATAACACTAAGTAACAAATTTTAAACTTTTTTTTGTTTTCCTAATCCGTTATACAGTAGAAGTCCATTAGTCTGGCATCCAACAGTCCGGAATGCCCGATAGTCCGGCATCACTCCAGAAAATTGAAAAAAATTTGGTTTTCTCCAAAAGTGTGTCTTTAAAGCAAATAAAAACACTCGAGAGCTATTCGGAAGTTTTCGGGACAGTTCGGGATCATCCGGAAGCGCTTCTAATCGACGAGAATGAGCCTGTTGAACAAGAACTAACCGATGAGGACATTATCAACATTGTAGTAAACCCTCAGCCTACTCAAAATATTGAAGAAAGTGACTCAGATGCCGAAACAAAAGAAAAGGAAACAAGCAATTTAAGTCTTTTCCGTTTCGGACAAAGGACATTTTAGAGCATTTTCGTGTAGTATGGGTTTTGATAAATAGAGAGGGAAGTAATCATGTTGAATAACTGTTACAAAAATAAATAATGATTACGCCCCTTAAATTAGCTTTTATTATTTATATTTAAAAACGGTACCTTAGAAACTCTTATATTCAGCCCTGAGAGGTCCTATCGCGAAAAGAACTTTTGATGTACACTTGGAAGGCCAAGACCTACAAAATGATATATACATCAAGGGTCTAGGACTTATAGTTGTTGAGATCTAGGGTGATGACGGACAGACAGACAGACAGACAGACAAAACGGGGACAATAGAGCATTTTTTTTCGAAAATGCTCTAAATATCAGCTGGGCAGAAGCTGCAGGATCATTAGAAATAAATTTTATACTATACGCCAAAAGTCAAGAAAACAAAAAGACATTCGTGACTTTTTTTAAATCTAAGTGAAATATGTTTTACAATACGTGTACATACATTATATGAAATGTAAAATTTATTGTATGTATTTGTAGTTTAATTATTAACCTAATTGTTCTTATAATTACCGCCCGATAGACCGGAATTTTCGGTAGTCCGGCACGGAGCCGGTCCCGAACGTGCTGGATTATCGGACTTCTAGTGTACCTAAAACAAACAGAAAATAGATATTGTTACACGCTGCCTGTTCCCATTTCACTGAGGATGCATCAGCCATCTTCAGGAGACAGCAGCAAATCAGACAGCGAGGACGATATGGGAGAAAGTGTCACCAAACAATTTCCAATTATTCAGTTGGCAAGATGGGCTTTGCTTCTGCAAAAATGTGGCCGGACTAGTCGAAGCTATATTAATCTACTGTAACCCGAGTGAAAACACACTCACTAACATATACAAACACGCTCATCAACATACACAAACACAATCACTAACATAAATAAACACACTTACTAACATACACAGACAAACTTACAAACATAAACAAACACAATCACTAACATAAATAAACACACTTACTAACATACACAGACAAACTTACAAACATACACAAACACAATCACTAACATAAATAAACACACTTACTAACATACACAGACAAACTTACAAACATAAACAAAAACAATCAATAACATATATAAACACACTTACTAACATACACAGACACACTTACAAACATACACAAACACAATCACTAACATAAATAAACACACTTACTAACATACACAGACAAACTTACAAACATAAACAAAAACAATCACTAACATAAATACACACACTTACTAACATACACAGACAAACTTACAAACATACACAAACACAATCACAAACATAAATAAACACACTTACTAACATACACAGACAAACTTACAAACATACACAGACAAACTTACAAACATACACAGACAAACTTACAAACATACTTTACTGGCTCGTATGAAGGAGGTAGTGCCACCTATAATTTCTAACACGTGTTAAATCGCTTTCTGTAACTAATAAATCTCAATATTTGTTCAATTGGAAATGAAGAAAGTAACTAATTTTAGATAAACTTGAACTAAATAAACGACGGACATTAAGACATAACTTTCCTGGTGTGTTTTAATTAGGATAGCTAAACAGCCTTATGACTCATTTCTGTACCGATACATTCAAAGTGTATTTTCAATTTTCTTGTATAATTTTTTATTGGTTTTGAAAATGGATTTTTTTTTTTACATATAAAAAATACGAGATCTTACTTGAGTTTCGAACAATTTTTCATTGACTACTGAAAAGAGTGTGGTCATCACTTGTGATTCTCAGTAGGTATTGTGATTGAGTTTTAAATTTCTGCTTATTGATTAAATAAACCCTTTGAACCTGGTTGCTGAAAGAATTTACGGCCGCCGTGTGTGTAACATTATACGCAACTATTTTTAATTTGAAGTAGTTTGTAAAGATACATTTAGCTAGGTAGGCCCACAGATTATATAAGCCACAGATTATATAGGCCACAGATTATATAGGCCCACAGATTAGATGTTATATAGATTGCGCAAGCCTCGTTTTGAAATAATGTTTTCATCGCCGCCATTAATGATATTTACTCTTATCAGTCCATTCATAGAATAGAAATGTTTATATATATAGGCCCCATTCCATATATATATATATATAGATATATATAGATATATATATATATATTAGGGTGCATCACCACAATAGAGGAAAAAATTGATTGTTTGTTTTTGAGCTGTCTATGTTTCTAATTTGTTCTAATATCATTAATAATAACTTGTGTAGAATAGTTTTCAAATCAGAGTTGATTTAGAGGTCGCCCCTCCCCCCTCCCCGCCCAAGAAATCACAAAACATGACATGTAAAAAAAAAAAGTTTATTCTAGCCTATATAAAAATTATATTAAAGTATTAAATTATTTATTACTGTTGCATTTAATTCAGTTTCACTTTGTTGCACGTTTGTAAGGTTTACGCACATTTGAGATGTTTTTGCGGTCCATTTCTACCACTTGAAGAATGTTTTGAAAATGTTCATCCGTTCGCGCTGCTTCAACAAAGTCAGATGCCAGTTTCACTCCTCTCTCGGCACAATCGTCAACAACATTTTCTGCACTGGCAATGTAAGAAGCTGTTTGGCACAAATCATCAACAGGAGGAACCCTGTGTCCAGTTGAAGTCTGTATATAGTAAACCACGAGTCAACTCCAGCCAGATCACACAACCGAGTTTTAGAATCAGTTGATTGGATTCGTGGTTTTCCCCAACCATTTCCAAATCGATTCTGTGGAGTTTGGAGTGCAACCACTGGTCGAAGCCTTAGCAGAGCATATGCTAGAGCTCGCTTTTCCAACACAGGTACTTCATTGCTGAACAGAGCAAGTGGGATCATTTCAGCAGTGAGGTACCACAGATGCCTAATCAGAGCACGGATTGTTGACTTGGATATGTCTCTGTTGACATCGTTGTAATCCAAAAGTCGCTTGTAGAGCTGTAGATCATTCCATGGTGCATCCACACTCTTTTTGCAAGTGAGCCACCACACGACATAAACATGTGTTACAAATGTAGCAAATGCACGAATCTTTGGCACTTGATCACGTGTGGTAATAGTACCTGGAGGCAATAACTTTGTTTCTCACACAGTGCAATCTTGAGGCAATATATCAGCTTTGCCATCCATCGTGCTTTGTGCAGGGCACCTGGTCTTTTAAAGTTAACCTCCTTATTTGTAGCATTCAGGTAAACAAGGAACTGCTTAAGGAATTCGTGGTAGTCGTCTCGCAAGAATTCGGTTTGTTTACTAGAGTTGGCATGTGCAATTACCGCATCTCTCATTATCGTCAGTCGCTCTTGAGCCTTCAGATCATGATCAGCTAACGTAAACGAACTACAAACGTGAGACCAATCATGTGCCACCAACTCCCAATTACTTCGCAGCTTGGTGAACAAAGTTATATCCGGGGATTTGGAAACTTCTATTTTCATGTCTGCAAACACATGCGAGAGGATAACTTCACCAATGTGATGGCGACAACCTGACCACAGAAGAGCACGTTGCAGCATATTTTGTATGGCAATGCAGGCAGCAGTCTGATGACCAGTGTTTGATCTTGTTGTGTCGAATGTCATATTAACGATACAATCATTACAATGCCACTCTGTCATTAGCTTCATGGTTAATTCTGCAATTATTTCACCAACGGGTTTCTTTGTTGCCTTGGCATAATTTGGCACTCCTAGAAGTTTCAATTGCTTTGCATCACCGACAACAACTGTTATGCGTTCTTCAGTGACACGATGATTTTTTAGAGAAGGTGTCAGTTTGCCATCCCAGTGGAGAGTGCAGAGTTTGGGTGGTTCCCAGGAGTCGTGGATCTTTGTAGATATCTCATTTACAACTTTGCGACGTGAATGATCTGCAGTGGCATAGGAAGAAGCCACCATTGATACATCACCCCCAGACTCGCTAATAAGGCCCTATGTGAAAGCTGCCTGCTGTGTTGGTGTAATCTTTAATCTTGTCGCTAGTGACACAAGATTTGGTCGGCTTAAAACATCTGGAGGTACAAATACCAAAGCTCCTATTGGCTTTCTTCGCTTTTGCAATGGCATTATATCATCCAAACAGTTATCAACAAACTCCATATTATCTTCAGATTTAGAAGTAGAATCATCGGGTTCGTCACTGCTACCCTCGCTGGAAGGCACTGATATCGTTGAACATGCTGCATTTTCTTCTCTTGCGCGTTTCTGACGTTCCAATGTTGCGACATCTCGTGAATGGCGTCGAGCGACTTTTTTTTGCAAGTGTTTTGTCAAATGATCCAATGCTGGAAGACCTGTCTCCTTTCATAGACCTCAAGAATGCTAGATCTTCTGCATTCTTGATAATAGTCTCGACATTTGGTGGCCACAGTTGAAAAGTTGTTGCCGACATAGATTTCATTTGTTCCAGTTTACGTTTGGGCCACCAAACGTGTGTTTCGGCGACTTTTATGAATTGAACGAAGTTTATTGTATTCATCAAGAAGCTGAACAATCTTCTCACAAGCTCTCCTCTCTGTCACTATTGGAATGTTTGCTTTTTCGTAGAAAGCAGTAACTTGATTCAGCACAATTTTGGCAGTTGTAAATCGAGAAGGTGCATCAAGAGAACCTGGACGCTCACTGTGTGCTGCTACATTGCAGTGATGCATCATGCACCTCAAAACTTGTAAACAAGTTGGTAGTCGAAGAATTCCAGTAATTATAGCATCATCAACACAGATTGCAGGGCCAATGCCAAACAATTCAGTTTTCAGAAGAGTTTGCGAGGTAGGAGACGCAGTAATAACTGGATATGCAACTGTTGAAGTGATGCCAGGGTCAGCCAGACAAAATCAATCATAGCTACCAAACATTATAAAACCAAAGACTATAAAACAATTTATATAGCGCTTCACTTTTTGTATGTAAGTCTGTAAGACTTTACAAGAAGGATGGTTTTATCTAGTTTTCGTTTAATTATGCAAACTTTGTTGAAGTCCGGGGGACCTCTAAATATTGTCAAATATTTTTTTATTTTTTTACACAATGCTTTTTTTGATCAATGGAACAAATTTAAATAGCAGACAGATCAATTATTAAAATTTTTTTTGGTGATGCACCCTAATATATATATATATAAAGATCCTAAAACCCATGAAGTCATGAATTAAATAATATATTTACGCTTTTTTATATTTATCAAACAAATTGAAAGCTATTTCATTCATATTTCATGTCTTGAAAAAACAACAAAGAGGTGTAAACAGGTCTGTGTGTTTTTATGAATGGAAAGCGTCATTGGAACAAAAGCGAATAACAACAATGGCGCGAGAGTTTTTAACACAAAACCGAGGACTAATTATATAGCGATGCGCTATTTGTATAATATATAATCTGTGGGTAGGCCTATGTGTAACTGAAAATATAGACACATTTCAGCAGAGCTGTCGTAAAACAATGTGAGAACCCTTGCCGGAAACTTTGAGATATCTGCATAAGAACGGCAAGAAGTTATCCTCTGCTCTACTCATGTAACACATAAGTTCAAACAAATTGCTTACAAATTTTATTTTTCAAATTTCAAGTTTAACAAGCAAAATTTGAACGTGTTGGCCCCCATCCATGGGTAGTATGTTTAAGTAAGTCAAGCAGGTTCTGTAAAGTAAAGTACTCTTTATAGCTCATCTGGCAGATGCAGTTTAGAAATCATCTGTTACAGTAGCCACGGCTTATTGTCTTACCATACTCTGTAATCATTTGTATTCATTGGCTTAGATTATTGTTCATGTTCGGCCCCCTTGGCAGTACAATATGGCCCACGCGAGTTAAATCAAAATGTCTGATAAGTTAAATCAAAATTCTGCTGATTTCAATCAAAATGTTAGCTAAGTTAAATCAAAATGTCTGATAAGTTAAATCAAAATGTCTGATAAGTTAAATCAAAATTCTGCTGATTTCAATCAAAATGTTAGCTAAGTTAAATCAAAATGTCTGATAAGTTAAATCAAAATGTCTGATGAGTTAAATCAAATTGTGTGATGAGTTAAATCAAAATGTCTGATGAGTTAAATCAAAATGTTTGCTGTACGTGCTGAAGATGTCACGTAGGCTGACAAAAAGATATCAAGCAAACAGTTCAACACTATTAGACGGTCGAGTGTGACAAGTTACTGTCGTGTGTCTGTCATAAAGCCTAGCCCATTTAGAACTATCTAAAAAGCTGCTAGGATTTTTTTTAGCTCTGGAATTGAGTTACCGACAAATCCGCTAGTTTACAACAGCTTGATGTGGTCTCTCCCAGGCCTTGACAGAGGGCTAGGTCGTGGGACCGGCCTGCGGAGATTGACACCAGCTGACAGACACATGGTCTCGGTTTCCTCGTGAGCGATGTGCCAAACAACCGTTCTCTAATGAGTGCAGAATTCAATTAGACCTGGCCTTGTGCCATACTGTTATTTGACCTGGAGCAGTTCTGGAACATTGTGATTCCCCATGGCGGCATTTACATTCACTGAACATACCATGTATAACATTATGCAAAATAAATTCACTAAATATACGAAGCCTTGAATTATAAAGAGTAATGTATAACGTCATAGACAAGTCAAATAAATAAAGAGCAGCACATTAGTCCATTCATCAAGGCTCAGTAAAAGTCATGAAATAATATTGTAAAAAAAATGGCTTATTTGGAACCGCGCAAAAACACAACGAAGATCTTCATGCGAATTTTAAATGTGCGTGTCTAGGTAGGGGCGGAATGGGTGGCGCGCTACGGATGACACGTTGCGATCATCAAGGGCGATATTTTCACCACTTTAGTATATTTTGGCACAGTAAAGGGGTGATAGTTTTTAAAAGTCCGCTCCGGGCATTGGTCGCCACCAATGGAACCTATAAACTTATTGCTATTATTATATTATAATTCTGTTTATCACTCATATAACTTTAGACAGTTAGTACTAGTCAAACAGCACGTGAAAAAAAATATTGAAGTAAATCACTTAAAAAATAGAATGCATATTTGTGTATGGTCAAGAGTGGCACACAGCATAGTTGAATGATTTTTATGAGTGACATCAAAAGAAGAATTGCTTATTTCAGAAATTATAAATAAAATGAACTTAGTTGTCTGCCAGCGTCCGACTGATAGACATTTTGTGATTGTTATTGTTACATTATTTGTGTCGCTGTAAAGGCAGACCTATTGTGTTAATTATATCATGAGCTACAGTTCAGACCTATTGTGTTAATTATATCATGAGCTACAGTTCAGACCAATTGTGTCAATTATATCATGAGCTACAGTTCAGACATATTGTGTTTGATATATCGTGAGCTACATTTAAGACCACATCAGCTTCTCCTGTTTATTATTCCCATGGGTTTCTTTGATTTGCTTTGTTACCCTGGCGATTCTGTGTGAGAAACAAATGACTTTGAAATATGGTCTTTGAAATCCGTGGGGATGTGGAGGCTAGCTTGATGTCACAAGCCAGGAGCTAGATCTGATCAGAAGGACAGGCCTGTGACTACACTGGGCTATTATTAACTTATTAGCCATCTTTCCCGCTCTGTCCAACATTAGAAATAATGGCCTTAGTCCACTGAAAAAAGAGAAGGCAAGAAGCTATTATTAAAATGAATAATTAATTTGTCCAGTATGATTTATATGTTGGTTGAGTTATTGAACTTTGATTGATCTGTAGGATGAGATGTAAAACTTTGATTTATAAGTTGATTGTAATGTATCTGTAGGTTGAGATGTGTAGCTTAAAATTATCTATAGGTAGTGTGTTGTTTTACTTTGATTTTTCTATAGGCTGAGATGTTCAACTTTGGTTTATTTTTAGGCTGAGATGTTCAAATATAATTTATTTGTAGACTGAAATTTTCAACTATAACGTACTTGTAAGCTGAGATGTTCAAATATAATTTATTTGTAGGCTATGTTTAACCTTGATTTATCTGAGAGCCGTACTTCAGTTTCTTGTATGGTAAAACATATTTTATAGAGAAGCACCATGTCGAGATTTAGTGGGAAAAAACGTAATGAAATAATAGGAAAATAATATTGAAAACAATAAAGAGCCTTATGCAGCTTTAAGAGAAGCATTTGGTCACCCTTGTAAAGTATGTAGACTAGGGTGGGGCCAAAACTGAAAAATTTTGGAGTTAAGGTCTCAGACAAACCAAAATCAGTGATCCATATGAAAGTAAAAGCGTAGACAAAAACAGTTTTATTTTCTGTAAAACCAGGGGTTTTTTTGCTCAATAAGAGGTGGTGGATCTCTTCAATAAGAGGTGGTGGGTCTCTGAAGTTTTTAACATTTTACCAAATGAAGAAAACTATAAGAGGTGCCGGGTTGCATTTCAGAGGTGCCGGATCGCAGATCCGGCGCGCTACATGGCAAAAAAACCCCTGTGTAAAACCCTTTTCTAGAAACTCTGTCTTTAAAAAAACGCAATTAAATGCGTTCTGAAAATATAATGCCGCTGAACAGAGTGAATTATTAACAATTTTAATGGTTCTTAAGATCAAACACAACATATTCAACAACAACAATCTCTAGTAAAATAAAAAAAACAAAGTTATTTGCAACAGTACCGCACTTCAAATGTGAAATTAGTGCAGAAAGTCTGCCTTTGTTTCTATTATTGGCACGTCCGATCTTGATTTCTTCTTTTGAATAATAGCACCATGGCGTCTATCATGTCCGTATACTTTGCCACACTACTGTGACATCCTTGATGTTTCTTTCAACATCTTGCGAATGGCATGGAAAGTGAGGTAGAATCACCTGGCCGTAACTGGCAATATCTTCGGCAGTGATGTCCTGCAGCAGTGGAGGTGAATCAAACTCGACCAACTTCCAGTTAACAATGCTAATGTACGACTCAGCTGAAAAGTTTATTTTAATTCTGTTCTTGCATTCTGAATCTTACACGTGTCACTTGAGTGAGTACTTCGAGCCAGCAACAATTTTTCGTATGCAAATTTTATTTTCTAATGTTTTCGTCTTTGTCGCCAACAGCCGCCAACAAGATATTTTCTGGATGACAAAAGTAGCTGTTGCTTTAAAGCAATGGAGCCACGCAGCCTGATCATTTGTGTCAAGCTTTCGGTACATTGAAATCATGAAGAAGAAGTTCTTGGCTCCATCCTGGCAGATTGGATGAGATTTGATGCAAAACCATGATGGAGCATAAAAATTCAATATGAATTTCACAATTCGTTGAAGGTCAGCACAAGGACTTTGTTCGGAGTCATACAACCTGAGTATTCGGTTAGCTTTAGTTAACCATCTGGCATGACTGATTGACCCAGGTTGGGCAGTCTCTAAGTATGAGATGTAGCTCTGACCAGCGCTGCAACCACTTTGAATAAGCAGACACATTTTCAGTAAATACTGCTGATCTGTACTTAGATCTTTCATCACCTCGTCTTCAACCTCAACAACAGAACCTGAAACTGGAGAAAATTCGATGATTGATTTATGCTGGGGATCAAATTCCAGCATGCTTGCTATCTGTCCTTCTGAAGTCTTTGGACCAGTGGTCTTCCCATCAACGACTTCTGTTAGCTTCCTTAAAGGCAATTCGTTGGCATGCAGTAAACAAACCAACTACTGAAGTGGCCTTCGTAGCTGAAGTTCAAGTTGTCGAATTACACCATTATGTTTACCAGTATTTATTGGTGTTCCATCACAAACAACTGCTTGTAAAGTTAATTCCGACTTGTTGCTTGTAACCACTGACATAATTTCTCTGGAAATGTCTCCTTGGACTTTCCTGATGCTGGAACAACATTTTCAACATAGCTGCAGGTAGGAAATGATACTAAGACGTAGTGCTCTTATTTGACTTTGCGACGAGTAGACCCAGTATGCTTTAGAGTGACATCAATCTTGCTATCAAAACCGAGACAAACAATTTATTTACTTTATTCTTTGTTATCCTGAACTGACTTGTTCCTCCAAGCATCTCTTTGACGGCGCAGCTTGCTGGTGTGCAAAGCATTTTCAGGTGTCAACAGTCTTGGATATAAATGATTTAATTTAATTAATTTTTAATTTCGGGAAAGTTTGTATATTTAATTTGATCGTGTTTTAAATAGATAATGACAAGTGAACGTTCGTCTTTTATATTTTTTTTCATTAATTTTACCATCATTGGAAATTTTTGTACGGGGGCCTAGAAGCGGCACATTTTAATACCCACAAATATTTATAGTAAAAATAAAAAAAAAATTCAAAAAGCTTTCATAATAATATGAATACAAACAGTTATCATTTAGCTGTGCAATTATACCAAACATAAATATGATAACTATTCTAGATGCATTTCGTTAATATTAGTTGGCACTTTAGGGGTTAATATTCATAAAATGTACCATAAGAACTGTATTTTTCAAAGTTGCGACCCCTAGACATGAAAATAACATATGAACATGAATTGTGAAATTGATCACTGGATGAGGGAGCATCGATTTATAATTGTCTGACAGAGACAACAGCAGTTTGCCCCACCCTAATGTAGACACTTAACTGAAGCAAGCGTCTTGTGCAAACTTAATTTAATGACTTCCTTCTCCAGATCTGAAAATTGCGAAATGCATTTAGGCACCTCTCCCTAGATAGGCCGCACAACACTGTCTATGTTACAGTTTGTATAGACACTACTGTTTTAGAAAATGTTTATGTTGCCGCCCGTTTTTACTGTAAACCTAAAAATTCTAAATTTGTGAGTTCTGTTGCGACGTTCACTAAATAAGGCCTTGTATTTGCCTGCCACCGGTATTATGTATAACTAGCTGTACCCTGCAAAGCTTTTGCATGAAGATAGACTATTGTAAAGCCAGTGCCAAACCTAGGGATTTGGGGGCCCGGGGGCTTGATCTCTTTTGGGGCCCCTGCATTTTGACGTTCGATACCATGACATGTGATTATGTACTTAATATTTAATGTAAAAATAGTTTTGGGGGCTCCCCTCAAGCTGGGGCCCGGCGGCACTTTCGAATTAGGACCCCCTCCCCCACCCTACGTACGCCTCTGTGTTCATCTTTGGCACATATTTTCAACAAAGTTTTTTTTTTTTTTTAAGTTATGAAATAATTAAAAATCTAATTAGTTGTTGTTTCTTTTTCTTACAACATCCTAAAAGATAAGTTATTTCAAAAAAAAATTAAAAAGATCTAATTAGTAACTTTTCATTCAAACAACTAAAAGGATACATTCTGAAAAAATAAAACAATAAAAAAATGTCCTTAAGAGGAATCGAACCTCGATAGTCAGCATTAAAATAAAGATAAATCCAAAGAGCTTATCCATTCAGCCACCACAACACACGAACGAAAGGAAATTTTCAATGTATTATTGAAAAAAAAATTGATCGATTATTTTTTCACTTCCGTTTATTACTATTGTTTACGTTTGACAATGTTAAAATGCTGTTTTAATAAAAACTACAATAATTTGAATATTATATATATATATATATATATATATATATATATATATATATATATATATATATTAATTATTACCTTTTAATATTTGCGACTTTTACATTTCATAATAAAAACCACAGAAACTATTTAAAACTGTAGATTTTTCAAAAAGAAATATCGAATCGAGACGCTGGTGGCTAGACGCCATTTTAAATTCTTGTTTTCCGCTTTCGATTTAACGCAGAGAGTAAAATGAATAATATGTATATAGATAAATATATAGTAAGTAACGTCTACGTCAAAACGAGTTATGAAGTGACCACTGTGTCCTACACAGATATTTTCATGTAACAGCAGCATCATTCATAAATCAGATTATTATTAAAAGTAATAACTTTATTAGTATATAATCTCATGGTAATGTTTTGTGTACTGGTTTATGACAATGTCCTTTAAATGTAATGTTTTGTGTACAATCTGTACGACTATTTCCTCTTGATGTAATGTTTTGTCTACAATATGTACGACCATTTCCTCTTGATGTAATGTTTTGTGTACAAGTTGTACGACTATGTCCTCTAATAGTAATGTTTTATGTCCCAATGAGTTATCTTCCAGGTGAAATCCGTGTAAATATTCAATTACAGCATCAACAAAGAAAGATTTATTTTCTTGGTCTCATCCTAACGCGGTGGGGGTAAGAATCCAACAAACCCCAGCTAGAGATAGCGAGGAAACCATTTACATAATGACCACATCAACATATTATCCAATTAGGATATTGAAACCACAATGTGTGTAAGAGGATCTCATCACTCCCACACACCCCCGCTCCTGCCCACCAGTGTTCAACATGAGCCTGTCTAGTAAACTGAAGCGCTCAAGGGCTCCACTGTTTGTGCCCTGGGCGGCATGTGAGGATTAATTAAGTGTGAGTATGAGCCATGTTGATAGTTATTTGGGTTTAATTCTTCAATCCACTTTGATGTTCCAGAAAATGAGAGGAGATGTGTGTGTTTTATGCTGTGGGAGAAATCTTGTATAGTTAGGGCAGTCATGAGGAGTTTAGTTCATCACTCGGGAGAGGCGGGTGTGGGGCTCAGATCAGAAAGTATTAGGTTAAAAAATGTAACCTATATAAACACATTGTCAACACAGTTGACAGTTTAAAACACAGAAATAAAAATTTAATATTTTCTGAACTATACTAAATCTTGAATGTCAAAACTAAAATACGTTTTTGGATGTCAAATCTAAAATAAATGTTGGATGTCAAATCTGAAATAAAGGTGGGATGTCAAATCTGAAATAAATATTTAATTGTTTGATGTCGTATAATATCTCTTCGTTAAGATCTCATGTATCAATTAAAATCATCGAAAACCAATGCAAAGTAGAGCTTTTAAAAACAATATACTCGCACACAATGTAGAACTTCTGAGAAGAGCGTGCAATAAAACAGAAATGACAACGAACCATTGTCAAAAATTAATTAATAATAGAGGTTTCAAAAAAGCATTGTTTATTACTGACATGGAAGATGTAGAATGTAGACGATGTAAACATACTGACTGACATGGAAGATGTAGACGATGTAAACATACTGACTGACATGGAAGATGTAGACGATGTAAACATACTGACGCACATGGAAAATGTAGTCCAGGGCTTCTTAAACTTTTGTAATTCACGACCCCATTTATGATTGCGAGTTTCTAGACGACCCCATACAAATATAAAAGAAAAATAAATTAATATTTTACAAGTTAAAAAACATTTTCTGTTAAATTGTATTTTATCTCTCGCAACCCCAGAATTTTGCTACGCGACCTCAAATGGGGTCGCGACCCATAGTTTAAGAAGCCCTGATGTAGACGATGTAAACATACTGACGCACATGGAAGATGTAGACGATGTAAACATACTGACTGACATGGAAGATGTAGACGATGTAAACATACTGACTGACATGGAAGTGTGGGTTGTGCTCAAATGGCGCCAAACAAATGGTGACAAAATAGCCTTGCGTATATACATATATATTGTTTGCACATTTCTGGTGTAGAAGAGGGTGCTAAGATATATATATATAACTGGATCTATAATAAAATGACGCTTTTTATATAAAAACATTGAGAAACAGATAGTGTATTTTTATACATGTAGAAATCCATTGTTCTTCTCTTTGAGACAGATTGAAAGTCCTTCCTCATCCTCAGTATTACTGCTCATTTGAAATATTTCATTTCCTGATGGTTTAATACAACACCTAGACAGGCATGATATTTTCATCTTCTACTAAAATCGCCTGATTAGTCCACTGGACTACTTCAAGATAGGGGTGATTAGTCTTTAATCAGTAATGAGTGCCGCGACACAAATTGGTCCGTCATTCACGGTGCACGTGTTCCTTACTCCATAGCCATTTAATCTGATCTGAGTTGGGGGGGGGGGCATCTCCTCACCTGGTGGTCATTGATGTGTGCTGTCATTTGTTTAATGAAGGGAGTTTACAATCAATGAAGACTTGTTCATATTTGTGTACAGCGATGACAAAGTTTGGCTAAATGTAATATACAAACATAATACAAGGTATTATTATAATACCAAGGGTGCACTGTCTAGTAATGAAGACATCATAAATGAAGGCTACTACTTCATCAACTTAATCAGCAAGTTAGTTTTAGAGTTATTGTAGATCTCATAAACGTTTAATAAAACATGTGTTTCAATGAAGGGATTACAAAACATAGTTTAATGACGTCAAGAAACTGGCTGGAAAGAGATGTGTATTGACAGCACCACACAATGGCAGATACAAATAAAACTCTGGAAGAGCAGATTTGACCCACAGGCTCTCAGCGGTCGTTCACGTGCATATGGAACGCCTAGGGTGACAGCAGCTGTGGCCAGTGCACCAAGATCTGGTGCTACACAACAGAACTCAAATATAGAATCATGTGTTCATTCTTTCAATAATCTTAATGACATATTGAATCATGTGTTATTACTTTCTCAATAAATTATATACAATATTGAATCGTGTGTTCATACTTTCTCAATAAATTATATACAATATTGAATCATGTGTTCATACTTTCTCAATACACTGTATACAATATTGAATCATGTGTTCATACTTTCAAGGGATTTTTTTATAATGAGTATGTAGCTATTATACTGATCAGAGATATCACATTTTATTTTTTAGTATTTGAACCATGTGATGTCATATTACATTCATTTAGCACCAGAAGTGTTCATATATAAGTAATTGACATTTAATTAATTGAACGAATAACATGAATGAAGATTGGGACAGACAATCAAGATGAACTGACTCTCAGACTTCCCACAGATGGAGTGACACAAAGATTTTTCCTCTCTCACACACACACACACACACACACACAAACAAATAAATACACATCTAATTAATCAACTCTGGTAGTTTCTCAGCTTCGATTTGATTTTTTTCCAATCAGCTTAGCAAAGCCGAGAGATGTCGTGGGGACTTATTAAACACACTATTCTATGTAGATGTTTATGTCATACACTGTTCTATATAGCCCACGTCAGACAATATTTAAATAGACTTCCATCTCACTCACTGTTCTATATTCATCATCATAATACCCTTAACCGGTGGGGTCGTTGGGGGAAAAGAATGGACATATCAACATACATAATTCTCCTTGGTTGCCTATATCCTGAGCGGCTGTCTAACTTCATTTATTTGTGTGTGAAGTGTCCCTCTAAGGATGAGATGAAATCTCTTAGATCCTATAAACCACTTATGGAATGGTTTTGCAGTGCCCTTCTTTCATCCCCACATAGCCAGATAGTGCAATGGCCATGGAGGCAGTACGGGAGACATAGTGGGAACTTTAGCCATGACCTGAAATATCCATTGATCCTCACCGAAGATCGAACCAGGGACCCTCAGGTCCCTGACAGATGAGCGCTTTGCCACACGACCATCCGGGACAATTTTTAGGTTTTTGTAGTGCCCTCCTTTCTTCCCCACCACAGCCGGGAGTGTAATGGTCATGGAGGCTCCACGGGAGACATAGCGGACCTAAGCCAAGAACTGAAAATATCCTTTGGTCCTCACCGGAGATCGAACCAGGTACCTTCAGATCGACAGTCGAGCGCTCTACCAACAGTCGAGCGCTCTACCACACGACCATCCATCCGTTTGTAACACTGCCCATTCTTTTATGCTGTCACCCTATGCGACGACCTCCTTCTACAGTTCCTTGAAGAAAAGGTTTTGGCAGGCTGTTATGATTTAATACATAACCGATCCATGTCTTCTTGCATTGCCTGATTGTTACTATCATAGTTTCCAGAGGGCCCGCAATGGAGGATATTCTTTCCCAGACGTAGGATTCGAGGGATTTTCCTCATGCGTTTTTTCCGAATGCCTGCAACTTGCATACCGTGGCTGCTAGAAGTGTCCATGTATGTATGTATGTATGTATATATGTATGTATGTATGTATGTATGTATGTATGTATGTATGTATGTATGTATGTATGTATGTATGTATGTATGTGTATGTATGTATTTATGTATGTATGTATGTATGTATATATGTATGTATGTATGTATGTATGGTTGTCTATGAGTGTGTGTCTGTGAGTGTGTATGTATGTATGTGTATATGTATGTATTATGTATGTATGAATGTATGTATGTACGTTTGTTTCGTTGAATGACGATACTCATCTGCCCAACACTTTTTATTATTCTATGACTCCATCTGGACCCATGGTTTCAGTAATTGTCACTGCCTAATAATGTATAAACGATGATCCCAATCATGGTTATTTCATGTACAAACATCTAAGTAGTACTATACATATACATGTGTAGAGAAATCATTTGTAGACCTATATCATACACAATAAGTACAATACATATACTACTAAACATAATAAACGATGACTACGCTATACAGAGTTACATAATATATACACATCACGTTATATAATACACTATAATATAGTAATAATTTTAATTTGTAATATTACAGTAGATTATTTATAATAGACAATGAAGACACTAAATATGTACAACACACTTTATACACCTAATAAATAAAATGTATTGTGCTAGCACTGTTACTATTTATTGAATTGTATATATTTAATTTCTAAAAGAGGATTGTTTTGTAAATGTGAATGCACTCTAAAACAGGATAGTTTGATCAATTTATCAATTTCAGATGCATGTTGTATAAAAATAATAGTCGGTCCTTACCTTAACCGACACAACTCCATTGGATGTTGGCGTCTGCTCATTAGAAAAAGGAACCCCGGATTTTATTCTCTAAGTAGGCGTGTCCCTAAGCCCCTCATCTTTCACGGCTTACCGATTCACCGGGAAGTAATTCTCGCAGAATTCACTCAGCGCGTGCGTTTTGCCAATTTAGCTTCCGCTTGAGCACTTTCTTGTCACAGCAATTTCCGAGGAGGTCACGTGGATGCACGCGCACTACCTGGAACTTGAGTCGACACGTGTATCAAGCTGGACAGAAAACGACCAAAACCAGCGGTAGCAATTTTCCACTGAACATCGCCATATGGTCCAAACTGAAGCTGTCATTGGCTACTAGGTTGATGACGTAACGTTGTGACGGACGATTCTGTTTTGTACCTTTTATTGGCATCTGTGAGAACGTTTGGTTGACAAAGACATTTGGCCTGCACTCTTCTTAGGGCACACGTAACGTTGACTAATTATTAGAGAACGTCGAATGTCGGCACAACTGTCACCGTAAATTGTGGTTGTGTGTATCTGTCTTTCATCTCATTGGTTCAATGTATTAGCAAACAACTGCAGTGTTTTACCAACTCGAGGAATGTAATAGATAACGTACAAAGTACACAACAACAATAGATAACATACTAAGTACGGAACAGCCTTAGATACCAAACATAGTACAGAACAACAGTTTAACATTCATTGTATAGAACAACATTATATACCATACATAATATAGAATAGTTGTATATAATATACATTGTATATAGCAACAGTATATAGCATACATTGTGCATAGCAACAGTATATAACATACTTAGTAAACAATCACAGTAAATAACATACATTGTACTTAGCATCAGATAATGCCAAGCATAGCACAGAACAAAAGAAAGCTATATAACATACATAGTATACAATCACAGTAAATAACATACATTGTACATAGCATCAGATAATGCCAAGCATAGTACAGAACAAAAGAAAGCTATATAACATACTTAGTAAACAATCACAGTATATAACATACATTGTACATAGCATCAGATAATGCCAAGCATAGTACAGAACAAAAGAAAGCTATATAACATACTTAGTAAACAATCACAGTAAATAACATACATTGTACATAGCATCAGATAATGCCAACCATAGTACAGAACAAAAGAAAGCTATATAACATACTTAGTATACAATCACCGTATATGCCAGTGGTGGCGAACCTATAGCACGCGTGCCACAGTCATCACGCAGAGCCTCATCAGTCGGCACTCGACTAAAATATAGATAGTACATACTGGACTAAAATACTTAGTACATATAGTAAGTTACCAACAATTATGACTGACTGAACTTATAAAAAACATGAACATTTTATATAATATATTGAATAAATACATCTAACAAGTAAATACTTGATCAAGTATACCTACACCAGATATTTAACATGTGCAATGTGCATACTTTTAAAAATTACAGTTGATCAAAATAACCAGATGTTTGCTTTACAAAAAGTTGTAATAGATCAATGTTCAATAGAGACTACACTCCGCGACTACATAAAGTTGCAACAAAGTAACTTATTGACCATAAAAGTAGCCCTAACGGACCATCGGGGCAGATGAAGTGTAGAATTCATCTGTTTCTATAACTTCAGCATATGAAGGGATTGTGTGGTTAGCACAACGCCCAGCCGCCTTTACTGCCCCAACTAAAGTCAGGTACCCATTTAAATCTGGGTGGACTTATGGGACGACTTTGCACCAAATTTCACCTGGAAAAATTCCATGGGTATCACCAAGGATCGAACCCAGGACTCTCAGGTCGATAGTCGAGTATCTACACCACTCGGCCATCCGTCCCACTTATTGACCATATGAAGCAGAAATAAATTAACATATGGTGAGTGACAATATTATAAAGTTGTAATAAGCACTGTGTCCACGCTTATAGATTTACACATGCACTGTGTCTACGCTTATAGATCTACACTGGCACTATGTCCATGCTAATAGACTTATACAGGCACTGTCTCCGCGTTTATAGACTTACACAGGCAAAATGGCCACGCTTACAGACTTGTACAGTAGACTTAAATATGACCCTATATCCTCATATCATATTTGGTGGAGCTTTGTATCACAAATAAAGAAAACATGGGTAATTTTTGTTTTGCATAAAAAAAAAGTTCACCCTCCAATCGACACAAATATTTTATAACATAAAAATTTTCAAATATTTCGATAAAGGTTTCACCATTACAAATAAAAGTGACATAAGAATAATATTGATAATTGTTACAATGTACATTTCTATTATGCATTAGTTAAAAGTAATTTAATGTTTAATTTTCAATAAACTTGCAAAGTGAAAGTAAGCCTTGCATTATTTTAATTGCACGCTCTGCACAGATATTTGAATGCTGCGTTGGTATAGGTGCTGGACCTGTGGACTAAAATATCTTTAATGACTTCAAAGCCTTTGGAACCTGCTTACTAGCTTCTGGTAAATTATCAAAGTCAGTAGGATTGAAGCACTTGGGAGAGAACCAGATGTCAGCCCATGTACCACTAATGAAATCACATGCTGGCTTAGCTGTTTGTAGATACTCCGGTATCAGAACGAATGATAGCAAACAATAAATTGCTTTGAGTCCCACCTTGCATTACTGATGTTTGGAAGTGATCGAAAATTTACTTTTGGAAAGCTTCATGTAGTTTTGAAAATCATGTAGCATGATATTAAATGATCAAGAAAAGCCATGCCATCTCGCCAGCACTCTTGTTCTGATTTCTTTAGTGGTGCCCCAGCATTATCAAATAATTTTATGTTATTGTTGAAACAAACGAATAGCTGATGTTTGGTGAAGTTGTTGATGTACTAAAATGATCATTCATGACGTGTTTCAATATTGTATTTAGAATGTGGTGTTGGCATCCGATGTATACAGCTTTTTTCTAATCCAACATCTTAAAAGTTTTTCTGTAACAGTGTGACTGGACCGGTGTATTTGCTGCAATTGTGTCAGAGACCTTTTTATTGATGACCAGAGTTCATATTCATTGAACACAGTTTTTATTCCATTTAATACTGTCTCCTCTTTTGCATTTGTCAGCTTAAGAACAGCAAGTCTGACCTCCCTATTTTTATAACAACAACCACCTCATATGCTTTATTTTTTGTTGGTCTTTCCATCAAAGTGTAAGCACCAGTGTTCTCTTTTCCTTAAAATTACTTTTTAATTTTTCTTCTTCTCTCATTAGACCTTTGTAAATGCCGTTTTGAGTTGGAGTAGATATGCAAACTCCAGTTCCCGAGGTTTTACAGACTTCATGGGTCTTCCTTGTACTCAATTTTGTTGCAGTCACTAAACGCACTGAAGAAGCAGTTTTTTTTTTCTTTTAGATTTTAATGGTTTCTCTTTATCTTCGTAGTACTGGAACACTGTTCTTCGCTCACAAAATCTTCTTTACACACTGAATCTTCTGTATCCACAATTGGTAAGACACTTGATTCAACATTTTTTTTTTAGTAAAGCGTTCTGTGACTCGCACATTATCAATAAGTAATCTAATTTTTTTTCGGAGAATTTTTTGTGAATCATCTTCTAAGGTACAATAGCATACTTTTACTTTTATTGAAAGCTGAAGTGCATATAACTCTCTATCTTGGTACAGCCACTCTCCTTTTTCAACCGTTACATTAAACATCGCTGTGAAATCATATTTTCCAAGTCTTTGATTATGTTTTTCAAACTTCTCAACAATATAGTCAATTTTCCTCATTCATCTCAACTGTTGATTTACCTTGTTGAATTGGCAATGTCATTTTTTTTCCATTACTGTTTTACTTCACCCGCTATCAGTACGATTCTGTCTTTTCTGCTTTTTACTAATGTTTTGTATCCGTTCACGATATGTAGTTTCATGGAATGTTTCGCATTCAGTGCCGGCCTTAGAAATTTTTGTGATATAGGCAAGGACAGAAATGCCGCCCTTTTTAGTTTCATTTTTCTAAGAAAACTCTATAAATGCTATTTATTTTGAAGTAAATCCTAATTATGAAAATAAAAATATGATGTATTTATAGTTTTATTTCTGGTCTTCATTCTTCATAACACATTTTTAAAATTTGGCAACTTTATAAAAGTTAAAGAAGAGTTTTAAGTATACTTAGTGTATTTTAGGAAGTTTTTTTGCTAAGTTAAAAAAGTAATGAAAGATAAAACAAAATGAAATTTCATGCTTATTAAGCATTAAAACGATTGAAGAGAATTCAAGAAAAATATGCTTTTCTAGCTTTTGCAGAGGCAAACTCTTCGATTACTTCGGTCAGATCCAAATCTTCTGCAATCGTTTTCTCTATAGATATTGTAGCTAAACAAACCAAACGATCCTGAGACATGGTAGAACGAAGATATGTTTTATGAGTTTGAGCTTCGAAAAGCTTCTTTCTGCACTCGCCACTGTTATCGGGAGTGTAAGCAAAATTCGCAATGTCACGTACACATTCGGAAAAAGAGCAGCCACGCCCATTTCACACAGATAATCTAATATAACTCTAGGGCTTGATTTTTCTGTAATTCTCCTTGTATAAGCCAATAATTCATCACACAGTTCTGTTGCATTCATGTCTGCTGAATCTTTGTTTTCAGATGTTAAAGCTAATTGCAATCTTTGAAAACTTCTCTTTTATCGCATTTCTCCAGTTTTTTAATGCCATACAAAAATCCAAATAAATCGCTATGAGATGTTAACTGCATAAATCGATCATTAACTGATTGAATTGCGGTATCCAATATCTGGTTAAAAAATTTACTCTGAAATTCATTTCTGGCTCGAGAATTGGATCGTCTGAAACTTCATAGTCAAATTGTCTCTTTCTTGGTCGAGAACTTATTTGTATTTCCACAGGGAAATTGCACTCAATACCAAATTCTTCAGTCAATGATTTAGCTGTTGTAATTGCTTTGGTAAAACCTTTATCTGTTCTATAATTATGGAGCATAGTTTTAGTTGCATTCAATTGTTGAATTGATTTCTTTAAATCAAGATCTTTTTCTTGAAATGTTTTGCTAGATATATTGATCTCAAATAAAACATCATACCAAATCACTAATGAACAAATAAACTTGAAATCGAGCATTTTTGTGCAATTCCCTTAGCTTCTGCACTGGACTGGGTTCCACGTGGTCCAGAAAGTGAAATGCCATCAGCTATTGAAACGAGTGCATTGTAAATTTCAACAGTTTGGTATCGAATTACCTTCACACCATTAACTCGACTTTCTCAACGTCTGGCGCATAAATTTTTAACAGTTAAACCTGCTGCCTCTTTGTTTTTGACATATTCTAACAATACATTCCCGCGATGTGTTGATGCAGAAAAAAAGGTGTCTATATTTTGAATTACCTCAAAAAACCTTACTGCTTCCAAACAACAGTTAACGGCATCATTCACCACCAAATTCAACAAATGCACGTTGCATGGGATATAAAAGGCTCTTCGATTTAGCTCTTTAACTCTTGCTTGGTGTTGAGGACCCCTATGAGGGTATCCTTTGGCTTGTATCTAGAAGTATGAGCGCCGACTCAGTGATGACTCGTATTTCTATTTGTGTTTCTGCCACACACTGTCTCACCAGTAATTAGACGAACAACACGGGACGATAATCAATTCAAGTCTTGTATGACAACAAAATGGCTTTTATTTACATAAGGGCACCAGTCCGTAGCTGGATCTGGTGGCTTCGAATCATAAAGCAAAGGTAATCCAAAAATGTAGTAAAAATAATAATCCAATACAAATGAATAATCAAAGTGACGTTATCTCTCTCTCTCTCTCTCTCTCTCTCTCTCTCTCTCTATATATATATATATATATATATATATATATATATATATATATATATATATAATATATATATATATCACTTTTTTATCGACTCTCTTCTCAAAAACCACTCAGTCGAAAGTCGACCGGTCACTACTAGGACCCTCGGTCGAATGTCAAAATCTATCTTTCGTCACTCACATACTTTTGCCCACGTGACCCCCTGACCAATCATTCATCTACGCTCTTTTCCCTGTCAATCAGGGGGTGGGTCTAACTTCCCGACTTAGATGGGACGGGGGTGGGGGTGGTGGTACGTCATACCGACAAAAGCCGAACGTAGCTGAGCTTCTGAGCGGGATTCTCCCTTTGTAGATAGCCGCACCGGGGACCAGTGGCAGAGCGGTCAACAGAGGTGCGAATTCACATTTCTATGACGTCGGCTCCCTGGTCGGGATGCGGCTTTTCATCCCAGCACCTGTGGTATGACGCAATTACGGGGATGGGGTAAAAAGGGTGGTGGGTGGGAGAACTGGAACGTATACTACTATGCATTGTATAATATACATATTAATATTATTAGGGGGTGGCCGTGCGAGTCAAGGGTTGGAGCAAAGTGGGAATGGTTTCGACAAATTACTCACAACCCGTGACACTTGGACACCGTTATGTATTACCCGCATTTCGCTCCGTTATCGTAGCCTTGTCCCCTCCTATCATCTAGACAAATGCCCGAATCTGACAGTTCTTTAAGTAAAATTTCCACCATACTTGCACCTGTAGATTTTTCAAGTTCTACGAATCCAATGAAATGTTCATTGATAGAAACTTCTGAAGGTTTGTCATTTGTCGATTCATTTGCTGTAACAAATCTAACAATCATTGTCATCTGTTCTTTGTGAATGACGTCTGGTGTGCAATCGAGAACTATAGCGTAATATTTTGCATTTTTTAGATCATTTATCACTTTCTGTTTTTCCTTCTTACTCAACAGTTGAATGATCTCATTCTGAATATTTTTTCCTAAATAATGGTCATGAATTTCATCTGATTTTATACGTCTTATATGTTCTTTCATTACCGGATCAAAGGCAGCAATAACTTCAACTAATTTCAAAAAATTTCCATTGGGAGGTGTATATAACCGATCAGACTGCCCTCTCAGGGGTAAATTTTGAACTCCATGTACTCTGACCAAAGATATTATTCTTTCCAATACATCCTTCAAGTGTTTCGCTTCACGATTTATAAGGCGCTGATTCACGTCATCAATAGTTTTATTATTTGTTATCCTTATTTTTAGTTCTTTCCAATCATGATAAATGGTTAAATGATCTGGAGATTTTTCATGATGCTGCAATATACTTGACATATTTTTCCAGTCACAACTGCCATGTGTTGCTAAGGCAGATTTACTCCTGTTATATATTCTGCAGCAAAAACAACATACCTTATCTACTGACGTAGAACACATCAACCATTTCCTTTTTAAAGTTTCTCAGTTAGCCAGTTTGCGTGTATAGTGCTAATTAGAAAATTGTCTCCCACTTTCATCTTTTGGATAACCAGACACAAATTCGATCTGCTTTATATCATGGTGAATAAGAAAACAACGAAAATTATCACTTATATCTGGCCATTTAGCAGGATCCTCCATTATATCTGAATCTAATTTTGTTAAATGCAAACTTGCATTCCCATGATCACAAGTAGGATTTTCAATTTCTTCCACAGTTTGAGCTTCTGCCATTTCAATGGCATTCATTTCTTCAAACTCGTCATTTGTTGAAAATATATAATATGCATTGAATCTGAGAAACCTCTGCTGAAGAACATGGCATGTTGCAATCAACACCACTTATATTTGATTCCGATAGTGATATGTTCCTGCTAATGGTTACTTTATTAGAAACTGAGTTATTTGAGAGTTCTGACTCTTCATCACTAATGTGCTATTCAGTCTGATTTGATAACGATTTAAAAATAGAGTCTTTCTGTGATTCTATGAAGGATTTTTTTGCATTCCTTTTCTTCATATACTGTGCTTCAGATAAACTGGTGCGCTTTCCAGTGTTAGCCTTGCTCATGATGGGTAAGAAGAATTGAACTGTCACATTAGAAAGTATGTGAATTAAACTGTAAGTAATTTTCGATTTTAGTTGTATAGGCCTATATATTCAATATATATATTAATTATATTATTTTACGATATTTTTTATCAAATTAATATAAAAAATAAAAAATTGTGATACCTATTGAAGCAGAATATCCAACCGCAGACATCTTTGGACGGAAGTTAATAATTTTGAAAATAGTGATGTCATTAAAGTGATGGAGCGTTAATCCACGTGACTTATTTATTGTCGCCATTCTAATCAATTTTGTGCTCTTATTTAATTCTACACTTTCTCAAATTTATTTATTTTTAATGAAATCTATTTGTCTTCTAATAAGGGCATATAAAATTATAACTGTTAACATTCTCTTAAGCATAGGTGGTCTTTAACATTAACATCAGGCTTAACATTTATTTCAGCTTTGTAAAAATCTGACATAGGCTTAGGTATTTTAGGCACCGTTAGATTTTACTGTAATGTTACATTGGTATTAGGCCTTTTTTATAACAATTTAAACTATTGTGACATATTTAATGTAATGATAACAATACAACATTTTACTAAACAAAACAAAAAAAAAAGATAAGTCAAAATACAATTTAGACATTTTAATGGTGATATAACAATTTTCAACCATAGTACCAAGGAGTAGATATTTGTAAATTGTCATATTTTTTCATATACAATGTATGAAAATCTAGTAGCATGAATTATTTACATTATAAAAAGGAATTATAATTAAAAAATATAAGTATTTCTCATATTAGTCATAGTCTTTTGATGACAAGAGCACAGCACACATCATATGTTTCATATTAAGAAAAACAATATTGAATCTTTCTAAATAGTTTTGTCTTTTTAATAATAGTAAATATTTTAAATTTAAATCATGTGTTGTTAAAAAAAATTATCAGTATATATAATATTCTAATAATATGTACAAGTTTTATTATTCTAATTGATACACATGATTTAATTAAATAAACTAGTAACTTTATTATCTTTCAACATTTAAATAGACATGATAATACAAAGTAGCTTAATTAATGTACACTATGTGCAATTAAATTAAAAATAAGCCAATTAAAAAAGCAATGTATTTCTTGCAACATGTGACTAGAATATAAAAAATGGGTACATATCTTTTAAAATAGTATTATTAATGACTATACTCATTAATATATACATAATATTAATCATTTATAATAATAATTACATGAACTATATAATTTTCTTTCTAAATAGAAAAAAATTCTTTCCATCAGATATGGTATTATTGATAAGTGAAGTGTTTTTATTGATGGCAAGATATTGCATCACCCTTAAATGAAATTTCTTTAAATTATATACCAGTACATTTAAATTATACCTAGGTTTACCTTTTTAATAACTAATTTATTTTTTTTCAGTTAAATGGACTCTAGCAGTCAGCAAATTATTGGTTTCTGAATATTACAGTTCTATTAAACTTTTGTCTAATACTATTTTTTTTCATTGCTATGTTGGTTAGCTTTACTGTATGGTAGCGTCTTAATTTTAAAAATTCACCACAAATGAGTTTTAGAAGAATGTGTACATGAGAATCAATACCATTGCTTGTTTCTAAAAAATGTTCAGTCAAGTCAGTAAAAAGTTGTTTAGTAGGCAGTGACTGCAGCATGCGTATTACTGTAACTTTTTCCCACTGCTGAGAGTTTACTTTTTTATATTAAGTAGTGAACGAAATAATTTCTCACAATGACAGACAACAGCAACTACACTACTGGATGGTATAACTAGCCCACCAGTATTTTTTAACTGCAATAAGCATGAAGTGGACTCAGTGGCTGCACAAACTAGAGCAGAAGCACATGAATTACAGAATACTTTTGATGAAATCTTTCTCACAACCCATCCAGCAATGTAATATAAAATGCATACTTCACTGCTGTCAAAATAACAATAACAATGATCAAATAATGCATCCTCAAATGTTAATACTGGCTTTGAATCATGGACGTTAATTTGTAGGATATTAAAATTACTTTGAGGTACACAATTTGTGGTGTCATACTTCACAAGGGTGACCAAATGCTTCTCTTAAAGCTGCATAAGGCTCTTTATTGTTTTCAATATTATTTTCCTATTATTTCTTTACGCTTTTGCCCACTAAATCTCGACATGGTGCTTCTCTATAAAATATGTTTTACCATACAATTAGAAACTGAAGTGCGGCTCTCAGATAAATCAAGGTTAAACATAGCCTACAAATAAATTATATTTCAACATCTCAGCTTACAAGTACGTTATAGTTGAAAATTTCAATCTACAAATAAATTATATTTGAACATCTCAGCCTAAAAATAAACCAAAGTTGAACATCTCAGCCAATAGAAAAATCAAAGTAAAACAACACTACCTATGGATAATTTTAAGCAACACATCTCAACCTACAGATACATTACAATTAACTTATAAATCAAAGTTTTACATCTCATCCTACAGATACATTACAATCAACTTATAAATCAAAGTTTTACATCTCAACCTACAGATACATTACAATCAACTTATAAATCAAAGTTTTACATCTCAACCTACAGATACATTACAATCAACTTATAAATCAAAGTTTTACATCTCATCCTACAGATCAATCAAAGTTCAATATCACAACCAACATATAAATCATACTGGACACATTAATTATTCATTTTAATAATAGCTTCTTGCCTTCTCTTTTTTCAGTGGACTAAGGCCATTATTTCTAATGTTGGACAGAGCGGGAAAGATGGCTAATAAGTTAATAATAGCCCAGTGTAGTCACAGGCCTGTCCTTCTGATCAGATCTAGCTCCTGGCTTGTGACATCAAGCTAGCCTCCACATCCCCACGGATTTCAAAGACCATATTTCAAAGTCATTTGTTTCTCACACAGAATCGCCAGGGTAACAAAGCAAATCAAAGAAACCCATGGGAATAATAAACAGGAGAAGCTGATGTGGTCTTAAATGTAGCTCACGATATATCAAACACAATATGTCTGAACTGTAGCTCATGATATAATTGACACAATTGGTCTGAACTGTAGCTCATGATATAATTAACACAATAGGTCTGAACTGTAGCTCATGGTATAATTAACACAATAGGTCTGCCTTTACAGCGACACAAATGATGTAACAATAACAACCACAAAATGTCTATCAGTCGGACGCTGGTAGACAACTAAGTTCATTTTATTTATAATTTCTAGGCCATGTTCTGAGATAAGCCATTCTTCTTTTAATGTCACTCATAAAAATCATTCAACTATGCTGTGTGCCACTCTTGACCATACACAAATATGCATTCTATTTTTTAAGTGATTTACTTCTATATTTATTTTTCACGTGCTGTTTGACTAGTACTAACTGTCTAAAGTTATATGAGTGATAAACAGAATTATAATATAATAATAGCAATAAGTTTATAGGTTCCATTGGTGGCGACCAATGCCCGGAGCGGACTTTTAAAAACTATCACCCCTTTACTGTGCCAAAATATACTAAAGTGGTGAAAATATCGCCCTTGATGGTCGCAACGTGTCATCGTAGCGCGCCACCCGCCCCTACCTAGACACGCACATTTAAAATTCCCATGAAGATCTTCGTTGTGTTTTTGCGCGGTTCCAAATAAGCCATTTTTTTTACAATATTATTTCATGACTTTTACTGAGCCTTGATGAATGGACTAATGTGCTGCTCTTTATTGTTTGACTGGTCTATGACGTTATACATTACTCTTTATAATTCAAGGCTTCGTATATTTAGTGAATTTATTTTGCATAATGTTATACATGGTATGTTCAGTGAATGTAAATGCCGCCATGGGGAATCACAATGTTCTAGAACTGCTCCAGGTCAAATAACAGTATGGCACAAGGCCAGGTCTAATTGAATTCTGCACTCATTAGAGAACGGTTGTTTGGCACATCGCTCACGAGGAAACCGAGACCATGTGTCTGTCAGCTGGTGTCAATCTCCGCAGGCCGGTCCCACGACCTAGCCCTCTGTCAAGGCCTGGGAGAGACCACATCAAGCTGTTGTAAACTGGCGGATTTGTCGGTAACTCAATTCCAGAGCTAAAAAAAATCCTAGCAGCTTTTTAGATAGTTCTAAATGGGCTAGGCTTTATGACAGACACACGACAGTAACTTGTCACACTCGACCGTCTAATAGTGTTGAACTGTTTGCTTGATATCTTTTTGTCAGCCTACGTGACATCTTCAGCACGTACGGCAAACATTTTTATTTAACTCATCAGACATTTTGATTTAACTCCTCACACAATTTGATTTAACTCATCAGACATTTTGATTTAACTTAGCTAACATTTTGATTGAAATCAGCAGAATTTTGATTTAACTTATCAGACATTTTGATTTAACTCAGCAGACATTCTGATTAAACTCGCGTGGGCCATATTGTACTGCCAAGGGGGCCGAACATGAACAATAATCTAAGCCAATGAATACAAATGATTACAGAGTATGGTAAGACAATAAGCCGTGGCTACTGTAACAGATGATTTCTAAACTGCATCTGCCAGATGAGCTATAAAGAGAACTTTACTTTACAGAACCTGCTTGACGTACTTAAACATACTACCCATAGATGGGGGCCAACACGTTCAAATTTTGCTTGTTAAACTTGAAATTTGAAAAATAAAATTTGTAGGCAATTTGTTTGAACTTATGTTACATGAGTAGAGCAGAGGATAACTTCTTGCCGTTCTTATGCAGATATCTCAAAGTTTCCGGCAAGGGTTCTCACATTGTTTTACGAAAGCTCTGCTGAAATGTGTCTATATTTTCAGTTACACATAGCCTACCCACAGATTATATATTATACAGATAGCGCATCGCTATATAATTAGTCCTCGGTTTTGTGTTAAAAACTCTCGCGCCATTGTTGTTATTCGCTTTTGTTCCAATGACGCTTCCCATTCATAAAAACACACAGACCTTTTTACACCTATTTGTTTTTTTTCCGAGACATGAAATATGAATGAAATAGCTTTCAATTTGTTTGATAAATATAAAAAAGCGAAAATATATTATTTAATTCATGACTTCATGGGTTTTAGGAGCTTTATATATATATATATATATATATATATATATATATATATATATATATATATATATATATATATAGGGCCTTTATATAAAAACATTTCTATTCTATGAATGGACTGATAAGAGTAAATATCATTAATGGCGGCGATGAAAACATTATTTCAAAACGAGGCTTGCGCAATCTATATAACATCTAATCTGTGGGCCTATATAATCTGTGGCCTATATAATCTGTGGCCTATATAATCTGTGGGCCTACCTAACTAAATGTATCTTTACAAACTACTTCAAATTATAAATAGTTGCGTATAATATTACACACACGGCGGCCGTAAATTCTTTCAGCAACCAGGTTCAAAGGGTTTATTTAATCAATAAGCAGAAATTTAAAACTCAATCACAATCACTACTGAGAATCACAAGTGATGACCACAATCTCTTCAGTAATCAATGAAAAATTGTTCGAAACTCAAGTAAGATCTCGTATTTTTTACATGTAAAAAAAAATCCATTTTCAAAACCAATAAAAAATTATACAAGAAAACTGAAAATACATTTTGAATGTATCGGTACAGAAATGAGTCATAAGGCTGTTTAGCTATCCTAATTAAAACACACCAGGAAAGTAATGTCTTTATGTCCGTCGTTTATTTAGTTCAAGTTTATCTAAAATTAGTTACTTTCTTCATTTCCAATTGAACAAATATTGAGATTTATTAGTTACAGAAAGCGATTTAACACGTGTTAGAAATTATAGGTGGCACTACCTCCTTCATACGAGCCAGTAAAGTATGTTTGTAAGTTTGTCGGTGTATGTTTGTAAGTTTGTCTGTGTATGTTAGTAAGTGTGTTTATTTATGTTAGTGATTGTGTTTGTGTATGTTTGTAAGTTTGTCTGTGTATGTTAGTAAGTGTGTTTATTTATGTTAGTGATTGTGTTTGTGTATGTTTGTAAGTTTGTCTGTGTATGTTAGTAAGTGTGTTTATTTATGTTAGTGATTGTGTTTGTGTATGTTTGTAAGTGTGTCTGTGTATGTTAGTAAGTGTGTTTATATATGTTATTGATTGTTTTTGTTTATGTTTGTAAGTTTGTCTGTGTATGTTAGTAAGTGTGTTTATTTATGTTAGTGATTGTGTTTGTGTATGTTGATGAGCGTGTTTGTATATGTTAGTGAGTGTGTTTTCACTCGGGTTACAGTAGATTAATATAGCTTCGACTAGTCCGGCCACATTTTTGCAGAAGCAAAGCCCATCTTGCCGACTGAATAATTGGAAATTGTTTGGTGACACTTTCTCCCATATCGTCCTCGCTGTCTGATTTGCTGCTGTCTCCTGAAGATGGCTGACGCATCCTCAGTGAAGTGGGAACAGGCAGCGTGTAACAATAGCTATTTTCTGTTTGTTTTAGGTACAGTAGAAGTCCGATAATCCGGCACGTTCGGGACCGACTCGGTGCCTGACTACGGAAAATTCCGGTCTATCAGGCGGTAATTAAAAGAACAATTAGGTTAATAATTAAACTACAAATACATACAACAAAGTTTATCTTATATTTCATATAATGTATGTACACGTACTGTAAGACATAGTTCACTTAGATTTTAAAAAAGTCACGAATGTCTTTTTGTTTTCTTGACTTTTGGCGTATAGTATAAAATTTATTTCTAATGATATGGAAATCAATAATTTCTGAAGCATTGTAGCTAGTTCTAGCCTCAGCAAATGAGATAAACTTATTTAGTGATCCTGCAGCTTCTGCCCAGCTGATTTTTAGAGCATTTTCGAAAAAAAAAATACTCTATTGTCCCCGTTTTGTCTGTCTGTCTGTCTGTCCGTCATCACCCTAGATCTCAACAACTATAAGTCCTAGACCCATGATGTATATATCATTTTGTAGGTCTTGGCCTGCCAAGTGTACATCAAAAGTTCATTTCGCGATAGGACCTCTCAGGGCTGAATATAAGAGTTTCTAAGGTACCGTTTTAAATATAAATAATAAAAGCTAATCAAAGGGGCGTAATCATTATTTATTTTTGTAACAGTTATTCAACATGATTACTTCCCTCTCTATTTATCAAAACCCATACGTAGCCACTGCGTACACGAAAATGCTCTAAAATATCCTTTGTCCGAAACGGAAAAGACTTAAATTGCTTGTTTCCTTTTCTTTTGTTTCGGCATCTGAGTCACTTTCTTCAATATTTTGAGTAGGCTGAAAGTTTACTACAATGTTGATAATGTCCTCATCGGTTAGTTCTTGTTCAACATGCTCATTCTCGTCGATTAGAAGCGCTTCCGGATGATCCCGAACTGTCCCGAAAACTTCCGAATAGCTCTCAAGTGTTTTTATTTGCTTTAAAGACACACTTTTGGAGAAAACCAAATTTTTTTCCATTTTCTGGAGTGATGCCGGACTATCGGGCATTCCGGACTGTTGGATGCCGGACTAACGAACTTCTACTGTATAACGGATTAGGGAAAAAAAAAGGTTTAAAATTTGTTACTTAGTGTTATTTAAACGTAAAACATGAGTGAATGAATGTGAAAGTTAAACAAGAGAAATATGAGTGTAATAATTGAATGAATGCATGAATAGAAGTGGTAGTAACGGTGAATATCGAAAACAGAAATTCGGTTTAATCACCGATTAATAACACAATGTAACAACATTTTTGTTTATGTTAATTTTTAAATGTTTCTTAATAATTTTGGTATGCTGATTTCAGTGGTGCCATTGGTTTCGCTTTATCATCAAGATTTCCTGAGAAAAAGCCCAAAATATATTCCGGAGTTCTCGTATATAGTTGATGCGTTTATAACAACATATTATATATATTAGGGTGCATCACTACAATAGAGGAAAAAAATTGATTGTTTGTTTTTGAGCTGTCTATGTTTCTAATGTGTTCTAATATCATTAATAATAACTTGTGTCAAATATTTTTCAAACCAGAGTTGATTTAGAGGTCCCCCCCCCCGCCCAAGAAATCACAAGACATGTAAAGAAAAAAAAAAGTTTATTCCAGCCTATATAAAAATTACATTAAAATTATTTATTACTGTTGCATTTAATTCAGTTTCACGTTTGTAAGGTTTACGCACATTTGAGATGTTTTTGCGGTCCATTTCTACCACTTGAAGAATGTTTTGAAAATGTTCATCCGTTCGCGCTGCTTCAACAAAGTCAGATGCCAGTTTCACTCCTCTCTCGGCACAATCGTTAACAACGTTAATAGCAGCAACATTTTCTGCACTGGCAATGTAAGAAGCTGTTTGGCACCAGTCATCAACAGGCAGTTGGAGGAATCCTGTGTCCAGTTGAAGTCTGTATATAGTAAACCACGAGTCAACGCCAGCCAGATCACACAACCGAGTTTTAGAATCAATTGATTGGAATCGTGGTTTTCCCCAACCATTTCCAAATCGAGGGCAGCCACTGGTCGAAGCCTTAGCAGAGCATCTGCTAGAGCTCGCTTTTCCAACACAGGTACTTCATTGCTGAACAGAGCAAGTGGGATCATTTCAGCAGTGAGGTACTACAGATGCCTATTCAGGGCACGGATTGCTGACTTGGATATGTCTCTGTTGACATCGTTGTAATCCAAAAGTCGCTTGTAGAGCTGTAGATCATTCCATGGTGCATCCACACTCTTTTTGCAAGTGAGCCACCACACGACATAAACATGTGTTACAAATGTAGCAAATGCACGAATCTTTGGCACTTGATCACGTGTGGTAATAGTACCTGGAGGCAATAATTGAATTTGTTTCTCACACAGTGCAATCTTGAGGCAATATATCAGCTTTGCCATCCATCGTGCTTTGTGAAGGACACCTGGTCTTTAAAAGTTAACCTCCTTATTTGTAGCATTCAGGTAAACAAGGGACAGCTTAAGGAATTCGTGGTAGTCGTCTCGCAAGAATTCGGTTTGTTTACTAGAGTTGGCATGTGCAATTACCGCATCTCTCAATATCGTCAGTCACTCTTGAGCCTTCAGATCATGATCAGCTAACGTAAACAAACTACAAACGTGAGACCAATCATGTGCCACCAACTCCCAATTACTTCGCTGCTTGGTGAACAAATTTATATCCGGGGATTTGGAAACTTCTATTTTCATGTCTACAAACACATGCGAGAGGATAACTTCACCAATGTGATGGCGACAACCTGACCACAGAAGAGCACGTTGCAGCATATTTTGTATGGCATGCAGGCAGCAGTCTGATGACCAGTGTTTGAACTTGTTGTGTCGAATGTCATATTAAAGATACAATCATTACAATGCCACTCTGTCATTAGCTTCATGGTTAATTCTGCAATTATTTCACCAACGGGTTTCTTTGTTGCCTTGGCATTATTTGGCACTCCTAGAAGTTTCAATTGCTTTGCATCACCGACAACAACTGTTATGCGTTCTTCAGTGACACGATGATTTTTTAGAGAAGTGGAGAGTGCAGAGTTTTGGTGGTTACAACTTTGCGACGTGAACGATCTGCAGTGGCATAGGAAGAAACCACCATTGATACATCACCCCCAGACTCGCTAATAAGGCCCTGTGTGAAAGCTGCCTGCTGTGTTGGTGTAATCTTTAATCTTGTCGCTAGTGACACAAGATTTGGTCGGCTTAAAACATCTGGAGGTACAAATACCAAAGCTCCTGTTGGCTTTCTTCGCTTTTGCAATGGCATTATATCATCCAAACAGTTATCAACAAACTCCATATTATCTTCAGATTTAGAAGTAGAATCATCGGGTTCGTCACTGCTACCCTCGCTGGAAGGCACTGATATCGTTGAACATGCTGCATTTTCTTCTCTTGCGCGTTTCTGACGTTCCAATGTTGCGACATCTCGTGAATGGCGTCGAGCGAGTTTTTTTGCAAGTGTTTTGTCAAATGATCCAAAGCTGGAAGACCTGTCTCTTTTCATAGACCTCAAGAATGCTAGATCTTCTGCATTCTTGATAAAAGTCTCGACATTTGGTGGCCACAGTTGAAAAGTTGTTGCCAACAAAGATTTCATTTGTTCCAGCTTACGTTTGGTGGCTGGTGTGTTTCGGCGACTTTTATCAATTGAACGAAGTTTATTGTATTCATCAAGAAGCTGAACAATCTTCTCACAAGCTTTCCTCTCTGTCACCATTAGAATGTTTGCTTTTTCGTAGAAAGCAGTAACTTGATTCAGCACAATTTTGGCAGTTTTAAATCGAGAAGGTGCACCAAGAGAACCTGGACGCTCACTGTGTGCTGCTACGTTGCAGTGATACATCATGCACCTCAAAACTTGTAAACAAGTTGGAAGTCGAAGAATTCCAGTAATTATAGCATCATCAACACAGATTGCAAGGCCAATGCCAAACAATTCAGTTTTCAGAAGAGTTTGTGGTTTCTTTGTTCGCGAGGCAGGAGACGCAGTAATAACTGGATATGCAACTGTTGAAGTGATGCCAGGGTCAGCCAGATTTCCTTAGAAGGTGTAAACATTTTATTGTTGATTTTCATATCATTTCCATGTTCTGATTTTATAGGTCGTGTGTATCAGAAATTAAAATAATATAAATAAAGAAATTAAAATGCTTGCCTTGGTCATCAATATGCGGTAAGGAAAAGTGTTGTTTTTGCTAATAAAATGTGAATTTTAAATTTTATTTCTAGCACAACTGCTTATCAAAATCAATCATAGCTACCTAACATTATAAAACCAAAGACTATAAAACAATTTATATAGCGTTTCACTTTTTGTATGTAAGTCTGTAAGACTTTACAAGAAGGATGGTTTTATCTAGTTTCGCTTAATTATGCAAACTTTGTTGAAGTCCGGGGGACCTCTAAATATTGTCAAATATTTTTTATTTTTTTACACAATGCTTTTTTTGATCAATTTAAATAGCAGACAGATCAATTATTAAAATTTTTTTTTTTGGTGATGCACCCTAATATATATATATATGCTGATTTTAACTCATTCTGTCCACTGAGCCACTGGATTTGTTTTTTCTCTCCGGCGAGCCACTGTCAGTGGTTTTGTATATTTTGTGTCTTTTTCTATAATCTCACTTTTAATATTATTTTTCCTGATTTTAGTTATTTAGGTAAATCATTTTTTAATAAATATTTCCACATTTTGGGTACGATTTTTTTTACAAATGCTAATGAGAGAATGAGTTAACTATATTCTTTTGTTTATTTTCAATTTAACTCATTACAACTGTTATATGAAGTGGTGAATATGTCTAGTAGATCCTGCAAGCTTTGTCCTGACTCATTCTGTTATGTTTGTGGGTACTATATTAGTCCAACACAAACTAAGCATAAGATTGTCAGTGGTACAAAATTCTTACTGCATATCATGCTTATTTCGGCATGGCTATGGGAGATCAGGACAAATCGTGGGCACCACACTACAGTTGTAGCAGCTGCAGATCAACTCTGGATGGATGGCTGCGTGGAATCTGAAAGTCAATGCTCTTTGCGATTCCGAGAATATGGAGAGAACTGATGAACCATCATGATGACTGTTATTTCTGCATGGTTGACATTTCAAAGAATAAAAAGCCGAAGGATAGGCTGACTCTAGTTTATCCAAGTATACCCTCTTCTATTGGACCAGTTCCACACAGTGATGAATTGCCTGTTCCTAACCCACCTCAATCCGAAGAAGCATCTGCATATCATTCTGGATGAACCGGGTGAACTCCGTGATGACTGTGATTTCAAGGAACCGAATGATTCACCTCATTTCCCTAACCAACAAGAACTTGATGACTTTGTACGAGATTTAAGTCTCACTAAATCAAATGCAAAACTTCTGACATCACGTTTGAAAGAATGGAATTTATTAGATCCAAGCTGCAGAACCTCGAAATACCGAAAAAGACATGAAACATTTGCATCCTTTTATGTAGTATCAGAATCACTGTGTTACTGTCATGACGTTCGTGGTCTTTTCGATGACATTGGCAGGCTTGTCCATGGGAATTTGTATTTTCCATGTCCCATGGGACACGGCATGGGACAGAGTAGCCACGTCATAACGACTTGATGTGCACCTGAGCTACCCCAAATTTGTTAATTTTTAAAGCTTTTAATCCTTCTTTTTCATTTAAATATGTATTGCATAATCTGCTCTTTATCTTGTCGTTGGACACCGGATATCAGATAATAAATAAATAAATACACATAACCTTTTATCATATAAGATGGTTCGTTTGCATTTTGGTGCGTCACGCCCAAAGATGTGGTATAAACAACTAGATGGAGAGCAAGCTATTAACACCAATATTACGGCCTGATTTTAAGAGATGGGCGGAGATTACATATAAATTTGCCATGCGTAGCTGAAGCAATACACATTTATGCATAATCTGTTAACCGCTTGCGTGTAGCGGAGGCTCAACCGTTACGCCAGTAATCAGACTGTCAGCCATTGCTGTAGTTGATGATTGGTGTCGTTGGCGATTTCATGTGATTTCATGGGAATCCCATGGGACGGGACAGACATAAATTACCATGGGATGGGATAGGATGGGACAGAAAAATCTGTTCCATGGACAAGCCTGGACATTGGCATTGTTCACAATCCTGAAGAGTGGTGGTTATTCATTGACAGTTCAACAAGTCTAAGCAGTTTTGCTCCATAATTGAGCATGGAGAACGTTTTCATCATGGAAATCTAGATATAGCATCAGGAAGGACAACCAATATTTTAAAAAATACGTTTTAGGCTGACACACAATCAAGTGTTTAGCGTTAGTCTTCATGTTTAATAGCAGTTTTGTATATTTGGTACTTATGTTTTTATGAAATAAACACAAACGCAATTAAAGTTTGAAAACTTTTAATAACAAATTTTTTAATTTAAAATGGTTTTCATCAGGGTATCCATGCAATGGAGAAAAGATACCAGGGCAGATGGGATGCAGGTTTAATGGGTGACTACACTTGGTGTTTGATACGCTATGACGACAAACTTCATAAAAGAAAACCACGTTCAACTGTTCACTTCTAGTGTTTGTTTTTTTTAGATATTGAGATACTATTACATAGAACATAATGTAACGTTATGTAGTATATGTATGTAACGTGATGTAACATGACGTTTTGTAACATAACATAACATTTTTGAACTAGTAAATGTTATATATTGAATAAAGTTGTATCTCATGGAATATGATTAATATTAATTATATGTTTAATTGAATTTTTGGTTTTATGATCAAACGCTTGATGCAATAAAAAAAACCAATGTCATATTCAGACTCAGCATACTTAAATTAAATAAGAAACATCAAAAAATGCAGATAAACAGAGAAAATTTTTTTTTTACATTGTGTAATCTATGGGTTTTATTTATTATTGTTTTTTTAATTTTATCACAGATTAGATAATCTAAAGGTTTTTTGTATTATTGTTTTTTTTTCCCTTTAACTTTTGTGTCTCATTCGAATATTTTATTTTTATTGAATTCACATTAATTATTAATTTACTTTTTCATTTGCTTGTTGTTCTTGTCTGATTCGTCACTACTATTCCCCCCATCCATGGTAATATGTCTATAAACAGTAACCTTCTCATTTTTTTTATAAAATATCAAGCAGTAATGCTGTCGAATCTTTAATAAGTAAGTTGACAGTCTACTAACAAATAAACAAAACAAACAAATTCTACTTATACGAAGAGAACGGCCTACATTTCGGCCATTCTATGAGAGTAAAATATAACTTTTCTATTTCATTTAATCAAGCTCCTAATGAGCCAAATAAAATGTTTCAAAAATTTTGATTAAGAGCAAAGCTTCCAAACCGTCTGATTCATTCACATTTCATTATTAATGTGACACTTCATACACAGGGATTTAAATAGGAATGTTGGTGCTGTTGAGACGTAAACCGTAGTGACGAGAGACTGATGATTGAATCCTGGTCTCAGCCATACGGGAAACTGATTGTTCACTTGGGGAACACCGTAAAGGCGAGAGCAGGAGGTCTTTTAGAAAGGGACCACAACAAAATAGAGTCTATTGTTGTGTAGCAGACGACACGATGGATGCCAGCGCCGTAATGTCGAACTTGATGAACTCTGATTTACAATACCACATTGTGATTGCACCGTGGTCTATTTGTGTATGATTCACATAGTCAATTCACTGTGGGTTATTTTTGTAATCAGTCACATAGTATAGTAAGTGTGGTCTATCTGTGTATGATTTAAATGTTGATTAAAGTGTAATCTATCTGTATATCATTAACAAATGCAATGCAGTGGGGTCTATCTGTGTATCAATTACATAGTCAATCAATTATTTGTTAAGGGTTTAATATATTGTGATATTTAAAAAAATCACGAATCAATATTCTGTTAGGTGCATGTAACCTGCAAGGACTATTTCTATCTAGAGGACGTCATCGAGACAGTGTCATTGTCAGACTGTGATTACAGTCAAGACTAGAGCTTTTAACAAATATTTATTGAATGTTTTTACAACTGTACATAAGGGTGGCCCAAAAAATCCAACTTCGTGCCACATACCGGGGCAACCTTTTTAATTTGTTTGAATACCTCGGAATTCTCGTCAACAATTACCTGATCTCTGACAGAAGTAGAACACATGTAAAAAGTAAGATACGATCAGCAAAAGATCAAATATCACTGAAATATATCAAATAATGAATTCCAGACTATTTGAAGATGCGCAGGTGGTTTCACTTATGAAAGATACATTTTTCAAGTCATATTCATTCGTGTTGTTAGTCTTTGAAAGAGTTCATGTTTAAAAATGGAATCAGCTATGACAGGCACGTCAGTAACATAGCGGTTTTGTTAGACAATTGGCGATAGTTATTGAGTGAATATGCCAGGCTCCAACCACACACACGACGAGGGTGAGGTTATTCCATATGGAGCACAGTGTTTGGCCGGTGTCCACCAGCCGTTGTTAATGAGGGTCACAACCAAGAAAGGCATGACGAACAGCGTGAGAATCAAATCCGAACGTTGTCATGGACGGCATGATTAACTTGGTGATGCTATTGTGGACTCCGCCCCTCCTGGACTGCAATATGGCCGCCAGAACTGTCACATGGCTACAGCTGTGAATGTGATGACAACAGCAGCAATCACAGAGAAGCCACTACTAAATGAAGATCAGGAGGTTATAAAGATGTGACGATGTCATCTCTCGTGACTATTATAATTATCAATACTATTTGAAAATATAAGGAAACATGTCTCTTTTTAGTGACAAACTAAAATTAATATAGTTACTTTCAGAATACAAAAAAAAGTATTATGTTTTGTTTCGTATTCCAAATGAAGTCTACACTTTTCCCCTTGTCATATGTTGTCACACTTTACCCCCTCCCCCTCCCCTGTCCTCACCCTTAAAAACCAACAATAACCGAAAAAAAAAAACCAATGCCACATATCAGTACATGAGTGTAATCGTGTCAAGTAACACTGAGTGTCAGAGACTAGAGACCATCCTGCTACTGTACTTATAATACAATGTGACAGTGGTTCTAAACCATTGCTATTGGTGGGGCATTAAGAAACTTTTTGTCGATTCTCGCCACGAACGATTCCCCTCCCCTAAAATTTAACAATATAAACATTCTGCTCTTTGCGATAAATCCACTGTCTTTGTTTGCCGACAGATACAAAGAAAATATAAACTGCTTCCGTACAGAGTAAGTAATAAATATTTGTATTCAATAAGCTTGTATTCGTCCTGGGATTCGCACAGCTTGCTATCGTTATGATAGATTTACTATTTATGTTGGACAACAGACACAAAGAAAATAGACAAACTATATCCTCAATACGAAACGAATAAATCATTACCAGTATTTGTGTCGCTATCATTGTTGTAAATTTCATTGTAATGTGTGTTATAGTTCAATGTAATGTGTGTTATAGTTCAATGTAATGTGTCTTATAGTTCAATGAAATGTGTCTTATAGTTTAATATAATGTGTCTTATAGTTCAATATAATGTGTCTTATAGTTCAATGGGATGTGTCTTATAGTTCAATGGGATGTGTTTTATAGTTCAATATAATGTGTCTTATAGTTCAATATAATGTGTCTTATAGTTCAATGGGATGTGTCTTATAGTTCAATGGGATGTGTCTTATAGTTCAATGGGATGTGTTTTATAGTTCAATGGGATGTGTCTTATAGTTCAATGGGATGTGTCTTATAGTTCAATGGGATGTGTCTTATAGTTCAATGAGATGTGTCTTATAGTTCAATGGGATGTGTTTTATAGTTCAATATAATGTGTCATAGTTCAATGGGATGTGTCTTATAGTTCAATGGGATGTGTTTTATAGTTCGATATAATGGTTGTAATGTGTCTTATAGTTCAATATAATGTGTCTCATAGTTCAATGGGATGTGTCTTATAGTTCAATGGGATGTGTTTTATAGTTCAATATAATGTGTCTTATAGTTCAATGGGATGTGTCTTATAGTTCAATGGAATGTGTTATATAGTTCAATATAATGTGTCTTATAGTTCAATGGGATGTGTCTTATAGTTCAATGGGATGTCTTTTATAGTTCAATATAATGTGTCTTATAGTTCAATGGGATGTGTTTTATAGTTCAATGGGATGTGTCTTATAGTTCAATGGGATGTGTCTTATAGTTCAATGGGATGTGTTTTATAGTTCAATATAATGTGTCTTATAGTTCAATGGGATGTGTTTTATAGTTCAATGGGATGTGTCTTATAGTTCAATGGGATGTGTCTTATAGTTCAATGGGATGTGTTTTATAGTTCAATATAATGTGTCTTATAGTTCAATGGAATGTGTCTTATAGTTTAATATAATGTGTCTTATAGTTCAATGGGATGTGTCTTATAGTTCAATGGATGTGTCTTATAGTTCGATGGGATGTGTCTTATAGTTTAATATAATGTGTCTTATAGTTCAATGGGATGTGTCTTATAGTTTAATATAATGAATTGTATTGTGTCTTATAGTTCAATATAATGAATTGTATTGTGTCTTATAGTTCAATATAATGTGTCTTATAGTTCAATATAATGAATTGTATTGTGTCTTATAGTTCAATATAATGAATTGTATTGTGTCTTATAGTTCAATATAATGTGTCTTATAGTTCAATATAATGAATTGTAATGTGTCTTATAGTTCAATATAATGTGTCTTATAGTTCAATATAATGAATTGTAATGTGTCTTATAGTTCAATATAATGTGTCTTATAGTTCAATATAATGAATTGTAATATGTCTTATAGTTCAATATAATGAATTGTATTGTGTCTTATAGTTCAATATAGTGTGTCTTATAGTTCAATATAATGAATTGTAATGTGTCTTATAGTTCAATGTAATATGTCTTATAGTTCAATGTAATGTGTCTTATAGTTCAGTGTAATGGTTCATATAGTTCAATGTAATGTGTCTTATAGTTCAATATAATGTGTCTAATAGTTCAATGTAATGTGTCTTATAGTTCAATATAATGTGTCTTATAGTTCAATTTAATGTGTCTTATAGTTCAATATAGTGAATTGTAATGTGTCTTACATTAAACCAGTCCTTTTTTTCTATTGTTTAACGATCACTTTGGCCCACCTGCCATCCGGCCACGTTGACAAGGTGTGGGTGTTCCTGCTATAAATGACAAAGAGAGACCGGTGTTTATGTTCACCTGCTAACCGGCCATATCGACAAGACGTGGGTGTTCCTGCTATAAATGACAAAAAGAGACCGGGTGTTTATGTTCACCTGCCAACCTGCCACATTGACAAGGTGTAGGTGTTCCTGCTATAAATGACAAAAAGAGACCGGCTGTTTATGTTCACCTGCCAGCCTGCCACATTGACAAGGTGTGGGTGTTCCTGCTATAAATGACAAAAAGAGACCGGGTGTTTATGTTCACCTGCCAACCTGCCACATTGACAAGGTGTGGGTGTTCCTGCTATAAATGACAAAGAGAGACCGGCTGTTTATGTTCATCTGTTAACGGGCCATATTGACAAGTTCTGGGTGTTCACTTCTATGCTCGAGATTGTGCATCATCAAACTCGACACACATACTGATCAAATGACACAATGTAGTATAACTTTTTTTTATTATATTTAACAATGAATAAAATAAGAACTGTTATTACATTTTATTCCAAATTTGTTGTTTAAATTGACAGATCAAATATAGTTAGTATGAGGCATTTTAAATTGACAGATCAAATATAGTTAGTATGAGGCATTTTAAATTGGCAGATCAAATATAGTTAGTATGAGGCATTTTAAATTGACAGATCAAATATAGTTAGTATGAGGCATTTTAAATTGGCAGATCAAATATAGTTAGTATGAGGCATTTTAAATTGGCAGATCAAATATAGTTAGTATGAGGCATTTTAAATTGGCAGATCAAATATAGTTAGTATGAGGCATTTTAAATTGGCAGATCAAATATAGTTAGTATGAGGCATTTTAAATTGGCAGATCAAATATAGTTAGTATGAGGCATTTTAAATTGACAGATCAAATATAGTTAGTATGAGGCATTTTAAATTGACAGATCAAATATAGTTAGTATGAGGCATTTTAAATTGACGGATCAAATATAGTTAGTATGAGGCATTTTAAATTGACGGATCAAATATAGTTAGTATGAGGCATTTTAAATTGGCGGATCAAATATAGTTAGTATGAGGCATTTTAAATTGGCGGATCAAATATAGTTAGTATGAGGCATTTTAAATTGACGGATCAAATATAGTTAGTATGAGGCATTTTAAATTGACTGATCAAATATAGTTAGTATGAGGCATTTTAAATGGACGGATCAAATATAGTTAGTATGAGGCATTTTAAATTGGCGGATCAAATATAGTTAGTATGAGGCATTTTAAATTGGCGGATCAAATATAGTTAGTATGAGGCATTTTAAATTGGCGGATCAAATATAGTTAGTATGAGGCATTTTAAATTGGCGGATCAAATATAGTTAGTATGAGGCATTTTAAATTGGCGGATCAAATATAGTTAGTATGAGGCATTTTAAATTGGCGGATCAAATATAGTTAGTATGAGGCATTTTAAATTGACGGATCAAATATAGTTAGTATGAGGCATTTTAAATTGACGGATCAAATATAGTTAGTATGAGGCATTTTAAATTGACGGATCAAATATAGTTAGTATGAGGCATTTTAAATTGACGGATCAAATATATTAGTATGAGGCATTTTAAATTGACGGATCAAATATAGTTAGTATGAGGCATTTTAAATTGACGGATCAAATATAGTTAGTATGAGGCATTTTAAATTGACGGATCAAATATAGTTAGTATGAGGCATTTTAAATTGACGGATCAAATATAGTTAGTATGAGGCATTTTAAATTGACGGATCAAATATAGTTAGTATGAGGCATTTTAAATTGACGGATCAAATATAGTTAGTATGAGGCATTTTAAATTGACGGATCAAATATAGTTAGTATGAGGCATTTTAAATTGACGGATCAAATATAGTTAGTATGAGGCATTTTAAATTGGCAGATCAAATATAGTTAGTATGAGGCATTTTAAATTGGCAGATCAAATATAGTTAGTATGAGGCATTTTAAATTGGCTGATCAAATATAGCTAGTATGAGGCATTTTAAATTGACTGATCAAATATAGCTAGTATGAGGCATTTTAAATTGACTGATCAAATATAGTTAGTATGAGGCATTTTAAATTGACTGATCAAATATAGTTAGTATGAGGCATTTTAAATTGACTGATCAAATATAGTTAGTATGAGGCATTTTAAATTGGCAGATCAAATATAGTTAGTATGAGGCATTTTAAATTGGCAGATCAAATATAGTTAGTATGAGGCATTTAAATTGACTGATCAAATATAGTTAGTATGAGGCATTTTAAGTTGACGGATCAAATATAGTTAGTATGAGGCATTTTAAGTTGACGGATCAAATATAGTTAGTATGAGGCATTTTAAATTGACGGATCAAATATAGTTAGTATGAGGCATTTTAAATTGACGGATCAAATATAGTTAGTATGAGGCATTTTAAATTGACAGATGAAATATAGTTAGTATGAGGCAATTTAAATTGACTGATCAAATATAGTTAGTATGAGGCATTTTAAATTGACAGATCAAATATAGTTAGTATGAGGCATTTTAAATTGACAGATCAAATATTGTTAGTATAAGGCATTTTAAATTGACAGATCAAATATAGTTAGTATGAGGCATTTTAAATTGACAGATCAAATATAGTTAGTATGAGGCATTTTAAATTGACAGATCAAATATAGTTAGTATGAGGCATTTTAAATTGTGATTGTAACATTAGGTAACTATAAACAGACACTCGTTTTTTTTTAAAAACATTTACAAGGCAGATTCCGCCAATGGTGTATGCAGTGATTCCGGATTGGCGGTTCTCCCGCCAGGTTAGGTGGTTTTTTTTTGGACAGTTTTAGCTCACTGGTGGGTTCTCTCGAAGCTTCAATGTTTGTATGTTACGTAAAACAAAAATTTCGCTTATAATACACAATTAGAAGAACATTTGGACATTTTACTTTCAACTATCTAGCGGTTGTTTTTATTTATTTTTTGACGAATTTCGTTTAAAAAAAACATCTGGCAACAATGGGTGTAAGATAAAACCGTTAGAAATGCTTCACGTGTCGCCTGCTACACTTTCATCTTACGCATGACCGAGTTCACTGCTAATACATTATAACAATATGGAGTGCGTCTATTATCGACATTACGCGCGGTCACACCTGGTGGAAACTGATCAAGTCAAACAATAGTTGTAAATGTATATATACGTAATGGATGTAATGAGTAATGTGGTTTACGAAATATGCCGTCATACAACTTTCACACATTCACAATTTACTATAGCGCACAGCTGTTGGCGTATTCATCACTTTACTTCCCAGAGTAACCGAACATTAGAATGTTAGAAGAGTGATAATGTATGCTGTGTGTTGTTTCATCCTCTTATTTTTTCCAGTTGTAAATGGTGAAACAAACGATGCAGAATTTAGAGGTTTGTAATGTATCAATATTTTATATTTACAAATAAACAATGTTTTGCTTTCACTTGCTTTACTGTGTGTCTTTTTTTATTCTATTCATCCAGGCGTCACTTACCTATACAATTGTGGTCACTTGTACAGCTATTACAGTATCGCTCACAGACAATGACCAGTTCCCTGAAGTCGCCAGTGATATTCCATACGTCAACTACTTGAAACGAAGGTTCATATTTCTCATCTTATGAAAACAAAAATAAGACGCGTTTTGTTAACTAAACAATGAAGTTTAACTTAAGTAGGTTTTGTTACATAAATGATAAATAATCATTGGAGTAAAACTTATTTTGTGCTCTGTTACATTAATGTTGAATGAATGCATACACTAAAATAATGTTATTGTGTAAAAAGGGATATATATATATATATATATATATATATATATATATATATATATATATATATATATATATATATATATATATATATATATATATATATATATATATATATTTGGGTGGCTTTCTTTATAATGGAAAAAAATAAAGCTGATTTTATCATGAGCATTTTAGTTTTCTGGTTAACTGGGATTTAAAACATGTATATACCGAATATCACACCATTTAAGCTCCTATAAATACAGCCTCAGTGCACTTGTTATCTCGTGTTTTTATGGTATTCGGCAGTTGCATTAGATGAAAATTTTGCAAGGTTTAAAATGCTGTTTTTTAGATATAAAGAACAATTATATTACACAGCAGGAATTAAACAGTAAAATAATAATAGGTACATGACACATTAACCTGACTGTATCGCAGAGTAGTTCTAAGTACGCCATTCAAAAATACACTTTGAAAATTTTTTAGTCTGTGCTTTCTAAGTCCGAAGGTCTTCAAGCTGCGATCTCTTCAGCACAGTTGATTTTGTTTATCTGGAAACTCTTTGCGATGCTGTTCAACAGTTTGGAGCAAGTACTGCTTTTTCTCCAGTGATTTGATGAGAGAAGAATTGAATGATGACTCCAGTGCAATTCCCCAATCGTCACAGTTATTGACAACTTTTAAGAGACCATTGATGTTGCCTTCTGAATGGATGGAGTTTGTTGCCAGGTGGAAGCATCAGTCATGAGAAAATCTTTTGAAAGCAGAGGAGCATTAAAGAAAGGCAACGATGACGAGGTCGCAAAATCCGTTAATGTCACATTATGAAGTGCTGAAGGATCATTTGTACTGCGGATGCACCTTTTTCTGATCTGAAGATTTCTCCATGAATTGCCTCAAGCAAGCAACAAGGCTGTTGTTCTCATCCACTGAGACACATTGAGTAAAAATAATGCAGTCTGAGAAATGAAGGGAAAAACATTCTTATAATCAATTGATCTGGCTTCATGCTTAGTCAGCTTGAATTGATGACGTAAGAGATAAGTCTTCATGAGAAAGATTTTTAGACATCCACCTTGCATGGTGATAAGCTTCAGGAACACGAAAACTTTACATCAAAGAGGGGGGGCATTCCTCCAAGTAAGATACGATTCAGAGTCAGAAGTCCTTTGTAATTATCACGTGGGAAATATCTTGAGTTGTCTTTCCTTTGGATGATATTTGAACAAAATGTGATGATTTCTTTTAATAACTTGAGATTTTGCTCCAGTCGAACATCGTGGCTAATACTAAATTCTGCCTGTCTTATTTCTGGTCAAAATGTCTTAAAGCGCTTGAATAGCAGTATATCCGATCCAGATGTACTACCTTCAAATGTCTTATTGAATACGGCCGTGTTTGTAAACATACCATTGGTCAGTACGCTTAGTTAGGGGAATTACCTAGCTCAATAAACTTTGGCATGTCCACTGGACATTATATACTACAAGCAAAGAAATAGGTCATGAAAAAATTGTACCAAATAAATGCCAGACGGCTGTGTTTGTAAACATACCATTGACCAGTAGGCTCATTTATGGGGAAGTACCTAGCTCAATAAACATTGGCATGTTCACTGGACTGTATACAAGCAAAGAAATAGTTCATGCAAAAACATTGTACCAACTGACTGTAAGACGGCTGTGTTTGTAAACATACCATTGGCCAGGAGGCTCAATTAGGGGAAGTACGTAGCTTAATAAACTGGAGTTGTGTCTACTTCTTTGCCAGTTCAATAAACAACACTTGTCGACTTAGTAATCATAACTAAATGAATGATATTTATATAGCCGTAACATTTGATCTTATAACACTTGATTTTTATAACTAAATTGAAATGCACTGGTGAGGCTGGCTATTTGTGTGAAAAAAAAACCTATAAGAGTTTTATAGAATTTACCAGAACCTTCTCAAGTTTTCCACGTTTTTCTAGAAGCTTTTAGAACCTTCTAGAAATTTTTATAGACCCTTCCAGAACTTTCTAGAATTGTATAGATTTTTTTTAAACTTTCCAAAACCTCCTAACATTTTCTGTGTGCTTTATATTCAGTTTCCAAATTCATTCAAACTGATTTAAAATTTCAGTGTCGATGAGGCAGTACCAAATAAAGTCATATATTCATGATTTTTTATTTCTGTGCTGTTTTTAAGTGCATTGAAACACAAAAAAATAAAAACTCCTAAATTTTTAAAAAAGTTATGTTGGTCCACCCTAATATATATATATATATATATATATATATATATATATATATATATATATATATATAAGAGGTGACCAAGAGAGAGAGAGAGAGAGAGAGAGTGGTTGAGAGAGAAAGTATAACTGTACTCAGACAATTTGAGGGTACAAAATACAATGTATTAAGTTATGTAAGAATTGTGCAATCGTTTATCACAATGCATACATGAATCATGTAAATGTGTTCTGCGTATGAATATCTAAATGTGTGTTTGTATACCAAATAAGTTCGACCAGATTTGAAATTGATTTTATTAAATGTCAAAACAAACGAATTAAATAAACATGATGACAGTATAAATGTATGAAAAAATGTGTACATAATGAGAAATGAACAAATGTGTACATAATGAGAAATGAACAAATGTGTACATAATGAGAAATGAACAAATGTGTACAAAATGAGAAATGAACAAATGTGTACATAATGAGCAATGAACAAATGTGTACATAATGAGAAATGAACAAATGTGTACAAAATGAGAAATGAACAAATGTGTACATAATGAGAAATGAACAAATGTGTACATAAATATGGACTATTCAACAAGTTATTTTTGTTTATTTCAGATACCCTCTACCTGATATAGTGTTGTCTCGTGTTGTCAACTTCCAGCCACCGTGCACCAGTTGAGTGTCATAACTTTTTGCAACAATACACAAAAAAAAATGAGACATTTTTTTATTTGAAATATATACATATACATATATACAATTATCGCTTTCTTTTTATATTAGCTTGATCGTACTGAAATTTGAAGATTAAAAAAGGGAATATAATTTCTTTAAGAAATATTCGTGACCAACAGATTGCTGTCCCTTTTCTTCAGGACACAATTTTTAGTGCACCAACGTATGTAAGTGGAGCCAATAACTGTATTTACGTCTTGAATGGTCTTTGTAAATAATCATTCTTAGCTGCCCCCTCCTTTCTCTCAGCTGTTACATCATGTTGTAACTGGGCTGGCTATAATCAATGTAACTTCGCATATACATGTGATACAATCCCAGATCATTTCTATTAAATCAAGTAAACACCTATTGTGTAGTATGATGACTGAAAAGTCTGATTCCGTTATATAGCTACAGTTAAATCAGTAAACACATTGCACACACAGAAATACACACATACACACACACACACATATATAACTATGTATATATATATATATATATATATATATATATATATATATATAATATATATATATATATATATATATATATATATATATATATATATATTGTTTTGATAAATTGCACATCTCAAAATTTTGACCTAATTTTAATTTTTTTTTAAAATTAACATTTGGTGTATCCAGATAAATCCTGGATTTGTTCAGGTCCTGGTGCAATTTCTAAGTTCACTTATCCTTTCTAGCGCTTTATTTTGTGATAATAATTGACATTGATTTGGGTAAGGTGTTTGACCCATTGATTTACTCAATGTTGACCCACTGTTTAAAAAACATTTTTATTCATAATTGACTCTGGATTTTTACTCAGTTTTACCCACCTTTTTTACTCAGTGTTTTATCTAGTTATTTCCCAGTTTATGACTAAGAGTTTGACCGAGTGTTTTACTCACTATCGGCTCAGAATTCAATACAAGTTGCGCAGTGAGCTTAACTCGCGCCAGGGGCATGATCCCTTTTAGCGACCCCCTCCTTTATTCAAAACCATATGATATTATATGTAAAAATGCTTCCACGACTTTTCGAGTTCGCGACGCTTCGACCACAGGACAGTTTGACCTCGGACTATTCAACCCTGTCAAACTATTTTAAAAGTGTTTGATTTATTATTTATGTTTATGTTTATAAACTTTGTTCAAATTATGTAAAAATATGTTTAAAATATTTTTTAACTTTGTTTAAATGTGTGCATGATTGTTTAAATATATGTTAAATCATTTGAGATATGTATTTAAATTGTTTAAATATGAGTATAAGTATCTGTGATGTCTTAGCAATGCAAACAAATTGTGTGAATTATGACTTAATTTCTCTACTCAATAAATCTTCCCCCCCCGACCCATTTTCGATAATAATCTGGGGGGGGGAGTTGAAACAGTCTTACGTCAAATAGTTTAGATGCCAGATGAAATTACTGCTTGTCAATATCACACCTCATATCAAATAGTCTAGATGCCGGATGAAATTACAGCTTGTCAATATCACACCTCATATCAAATAGTCTAGATGCCGGATGAAATTACAGCTTGTCAATATCACACCTCATATCAAATAGTCTAGATGCCGGATGAAATTACAGCTTGTCAATATCACACCTCATATCAAATAGTCTAGATGCCGGATGAAATTACAGCTTGTCAATATCACACCTCATATCAAATAGTCTATTTATACAAAATAAAAAAAATATAACAACACACATGAACAGTACATAAGTTAACTTTCAAACGCTAATTCGAGAATTTGACAAATAAGTCACGGCCCTCAGGTAGGTCAAGGCGTTGATGCACGTGTATGTTTGTAATGCTCGTTCGACACACTAACGTTTACTTTTAGGCTGGCGTGGTCCTGAAACCGCTTGTAACAAAGTGGACTTGTTTGATTTGCTGTCTTTTAAAATTTCATCCATAAATGTCTACATTGTTGGATGTTGACAGCTAAATAGTGATAAATATTATGCCATCCCTCGCAGATGTTGTTAGTTCTAGCAAGTCCATTAGCGGCATTATTTCTTTTGTTCCAGGTTTGAATACTAAATAGAGACGGTCCATATCGTTCTTCCCTACCTCACAGACGGCGTCCTCTGATTTATGCATATTCAAAGTATGTTATTAATTCTTCAATTCGTTCATGTTGAGTTCTGCTTACCACTAACTCATCAAATATGTCTGAAACATCATCTTCAGGAACAAATGCAAGAGCTGAAAGGCATCTTACGAACTCACAAATACCACATTAGTTACATAAGCAGTTTTCAGTCTTAGCTGTGAACTCTTTTGAGTACATTTTGTGTCAGGTGGAAATAGCAGCCAGTTATTATATCTCGTGGAAAAAAACTTCTCAGAGCGTTCATTGCAGTCATTTCAAAATCAGTGAGATTGATATCTTGATCAGGTTGTGGCATCACATTTTTAATAACTGTCACCAATCTCTGATAAGTTGATTGCATCTTATCCCGCAAAAAAATAAACAGTAAATTGCAGCTGGGTTCACGCCTTCATCAAAGACAGAGTGAAACGTATACAGTTGGTAGAATATAATAGGAACGACTTCAAATGCTCCATCTTCCAGTCACTGCTTAGTGCGCGTCATTGCCTCTATAACAGCACGCTCGATCATAACATTAATTCGTGGATCTGCTGTAAAGATTTAGAATAATATAGCACTAAGCCATTAAATACTTCTGGTATATCAAAATTTACGTCTGTTGGCAACAGTGGTAATGTGTAACCTTCTTCTCTGCCACTGGCAAATGTGTTTCTGTCACGCTGCAACGCTCGACTGATTGTAGATTTCTTTGGAAGTGCTATCATAACATGGTTAGGTAATCCAGACGTTACAATAATATGACTACTTAATGGTTGCGCCCGAGTTTCAGTCTATGTTGTTTCATTTTACCCATGGCCTTACGAGCCAATTAATTATATCTTTAACGTTCATGTGTGTGATAGTCGAATGTGTGAATAACTCTGTCTTTCATCATTTTTACTCTGGTCCTGAACTTTAACGACGTAAACTTACACCATCTCCATGATATTTCATTTTTATGATTTTTTTATGAAACCAGTATTCAAAATTACTTAGAATTATAATTCGTTTTCCTTGATTTGAGACACCAAACTGAACATTAGACTCCACAGTAAGTAACTTTATTGTTTGAGTTCTGAGCACGTCCAATGGTTTATATAGACAAACTTTATATCTCACACGTACACGCCTCATGCTCGTACATGAGTCTCATTGACCAATGGATTATGTCTACTTTGACGTTTCCCACAAAATGTTAAACTGACCAATATCCCATTGTGGATGGTTTTAGTTTAACGTTTACCTGATGACATCTGTATATTATCTATCTGGCAACATTATCCACACCTGCGTCTTTGGACGTGACATGAGGTGTGATATTGACAAGCTGTAATTTTATGGGGCAGTTAGACTATCTGAATAACACATTTAGTCCCCCCCATCACCCCCACCCCACCCCGAGCTTGGTAAGAATAAAAAAAGAAGGAGGGGCAAAGGATTTGCTGAGAAAAAAATTACGTCACATATTACGTCAAATATTACGTCGAATATTCGCACAATTTGTGTCCACTACTAAAGACATCGAAAAGACTAACACAAATATTTTAAACAAAACTAATACTCAAATTTAAACAATTAAAACACATTATTAATATAATTAAGCATATATTTAAACAATCATGCACATATTTTAACAAAGTAAAAACTAATATTTTAAATATTTTGCCGAAATCTAGGTGTTAATCAATTGAACTACTGAATTTTAAACCGATTAATTAGGTTTATTCACTTAGGTAAAAATATGGGTGCTGATTTATGCCACCTTATGCAGAAATGACCTACATTTCATACGTCTCAAATTACGTTTTACTCGTCGACGCTAACCAACCAAACCAAACAGCCAAACCAGCTAACCTAAACAAACAAACGAACCAACCGATCAGCCAACCAAACCAACCAACCAAACCAACCTTATCAACCAAAGCAAACTAACCAAAACCAAACCAAACTAAACACCTTAGGTAAAGATATGGGTGCTAATTTATGTCACCCGTTACGTTTTACCCTTCATTCTCTAAATATTAAAAGCTATTTAAAATTACTGCAAAGTAAAAAATAACTACTTAATTATGTCATTTTGCAGCACAAAGGCAAACTGGTGTGGCACGATACAGCACCCGCGCGCAAGTTCCATTCGGCTTCTCATTATCTTTTTCTGTGGAATTCTTCGAGCGAGGGTAATTTACATATCGTGCGGTGTATGCGTTGTATTTAAGGATGTGCATGGCAATAAAAGCCTAGTGGTTTTTTTATTGCATTATCTCATGCATTTATTTATTTCTGTTCATATCGTATTCTCTACATGGCAATAAAGTCTACATGCTCTTTTCTATTGCAGTATTTTGTCTATTGCTTTGTTATCCATTCTGCACCTCAACATAAACGGTTACAATACACTGTTACAGCGCACACCGCACGATATAGAAAACTACCTCATCCCATTCTGCACGCACGTCAAGAATAGCACTTTATTAGTAGGATTTGAACAAATTCACTAAACATACGCAGACATAATTATCCAAACACTTTTAAAATAGGTTGACATGGGTCGAAAGTCCAGAAGCGAACTGTCCTAGGGTCGAAGTGTCACGGGGTCGAAGTTTCACGGGGTCTAACTGTCCGGGGTAGACAAGTCCGACCTCCGTAAAAATACCTTTTGGCGCCCCTTTATGAGTGGTGCCCGGGGCCTCTTGTCCCCCCTCACTACGCGACTGTTGAAACATATGTATGTGTGTGTGTATATATATATATATATATATATATATATATATATATATATATATATATATATATTATTTTGTTAAATTTTCTGAGTCCCTCTGTGAGTATTCTAAAGAAATAACAAAACATTGATCATGTATGATTGTAGATATTTACTGAAACTTTTATTGAGGGGGAATAATAAGACCAGTATTTTTAGTTACATTGAGAAGCGAAAATAGTGAAACTATGGAAACTGTTTGGGCCAGTCGGGCAAAGGTTACTATCAATAAATAAACGGCAGCTGGTTACAACTTTTTTAAAAAAGAATCTGTTGCATCTCTACAACTTTCTGAATGTATCGGCTGCAAACATCTGAAATAGTTTTTACTGCACGATAAAAAACATTTAAAAATGTATCTTTTGTCTCCATGTAGGTGAGTTTAAAATGTATCATAAAAACCGTACGATTTGTCTATTATAAGGTTCAACAAATGATAAAAATCGAACCTCGAAAATCTTAGTATGTGCTTGTATTTACAAAAAGGAGATAAAAGAATTTCAAAACGTTGAGATATGTATCTTCTAAATCAACAACTACAACAATACAACAACACTAAGAACTACTACAATAATAGATACAACAATATCAGCTACATCAATAATAGCAACAACAATAGCAACTACAACAATAATCACTTCAACAAGGCATAGCAGAAACAAAAGCTACGATTGGCTGGAGTTTATTATCGGCTAAAATGATGAAAATGTGTCTGTAAAAGTCATAAAATCCATTCAGCTTTGCGGAAGTAACGAGTGCTGGGCTTTGTGCTAGCCATTCAATTACTGATTGCGCTCTGACTAAATAGACAAAGACTCTGCAATTATTATATCCTTAAGGGTGCTAAGGGAAAATGAATTACTTTGATATGACCAATGTAAAGTTCAACGTTGATAATTTTTAGCTTTAGTAAATACTGTTACTACCTTCGTTCTATAGGTATGCACTCACAGACACGTTGGTTTGTTCGTTAAATAATACAAGATTTATTCATCTTCTACAATGTACTTGTTGTAAAAGGGCAGGTGAAACCAGTTGCACGAGTTAACGTGTGGGTAAGGCTGTACCGATAACAGACTCGCTGCAACAACAGATCTTGCGTACTCCAGCGACCTATTCTATCTAAACTGTTTCTTGAAATCATCTGCTCTCTGTGTCCTTTCTAGATGTGCTTTTGCCCCTCTCTGGTAATCTTCTCACTGTGTGTCCTCTCTCTTCGATTGACTAGCCGGTCTGTTACTGACCGTTACCCTGAGCATCATTGAATCACAGTGCGGTGCAGTTTGAAGACAGACCACCCATGCTGATGACGTCAGCATTTTCCCCCACAAAAAAAAAAACTGAAGGTGTAGGTCATTGCGAGGGTATGTGACGAATGGCAATATTGCATCGCTGGTATGAAGACAGGTTTGACCAACCGGACTAATAATGTTTAGGCATTTTTTTCAAAGTCGTGGTCTCATCATTTATCTCTCAGGGTGTTACCTTGAAGAGGGAAGTAGATGACTTATTTTATTCGAGATTTTATTTTCCCAATCCACTTGAAATCGCAATAAGTAGAGAAACCAAAATACGAAGTGTTGCAAATTGTTCTTGATGTGTAGACATTTGATTGTTGATTATAGAGAACATTAGTTATGGAGTCTAGAAAACAATGTATTGCCAAAAAATCAATGTATAAATCATAAACTTACGTCGTGTCTCGCCTCTTTCATTGACCATCCCGAGGACTTGGAGAGCCACAATAATTTGTGCCATTGAAATGAAGTTTGGATTCTGAAATGAGATAGGGGGTAGTCTATCTATCTACCTTTATGTATGTATGTTTGTCTGTCATCTATATATAAGCCTTTTCGTCTGTCTGCCTATCCATCTATTTATCTATTTAACTAACGATCTATCTTTTTAATTGCTATCTATATATCTATCCAATATATATATATATATATATATATATATATATATATATATATATATATATATATGTATATATAACCAATGTAATACAAAATTGACTGGCACAATTAAGCATAAGTTAAAAGGTCAACTTAAATTAATTGACTATTTCTTGAGAAACAAATGCATACAAGATTTTCTTCAGAACGAGTTGTCTTCTGTGAAAGAGACTGGTCTCCAACTTAAAATTGTGGATAGTTGTTATTATTATTATTTTAATTTTTAGTTAAGACAGCAATTTGATTGGCTTATCTGTAGATCTTACCTCCTAAGCAAGACATATGTTTATGTCAGTGCATTTTTAACTTACAGTATAATCTCCAACTTAAATGGCTAATCGCCTTATAGCACAGCCTCTAACCCAACTCAAACTTCGTGTGTATAGTTAAATTAACACGTGCATTTATCTCACTTCATTCTATGTATGTTATAAATTTATAAAATTATTTTCTTAAAAAGGAACTGCAAGATTGGTTAATTAATAGGTAATAATGCATTCAGGCATACACTGAAATTGTTATTTTCTTTTCAATATAAATAATAAATAATTATCATTGGTGCTAACAAAATGAGAGAAGCATTACATGTTTTTTTAAGTTAGTCCATTATAAACTAACATAAATACGTACTCATAGTCCTTTAACTCGTATTAGTGTAAAACTATTATAATAAATATTATAATAGCAAAATAAAGCCCAATGAAGTAGTAACATAGTAAATTGATTGAATATAAAAAGTGATCAAAGGGTTCGATGTTGACATTGATGTGTAAAGTCCCTGTAAGGATGAGATGAAATCCCTTAGATCCTATAAACCACTAATGGGACGGTTTATGGTGCCCTTCTTTCATCCCCACCATAGCCGATAGTGCAATGGCCATGGAGGCACCACGGGAAATGTTGGCATTGATAGCTACAATTATTTTTTTTACTAATCTGTAGGCTACGGTTTATATAGCACTTACACAATTACACTTCTAAATCAATTTTTTTTCCAGAGAAAGAATTATGGAGAGAAGAATTGTTTGAAAATAAAAGATAAAATAGTATATACCTTTTAGTGTTGTGTATTATAGTTGTAATGAACGTGTGGTTGTTTACGGTTTAGCCAAAAATAACTTTAATTAAGTTGTAGGTGAATGTGTCATATGAGTGACATTTCGGAAAGAGAAAGAAAATATTTATTTAATATTAGTTATTGGTATTAATAAATTGCAGTATTTGTGGCAAGCACTATATTTTTTTCGTTTTCCTTTAAAAAAATAAATAAATCGTATGACCTCTTTGTTGACCAAATCTCATATTCAAACAGGCGAATAGGGCAAGGGAGAGCAAGCTATGCGATATCATGTGACCCAGAGCACGTGATATGTACACTGTATAGTATCTTAGTATTGTGTGACTTGTTTTATCCCCCCCCCCCGTGCCCATTTTTTCAATCGATTTTTCGATCAAGACCAACGTAAGGCGCTTATGAAGTTGAAGCGACTCAGGGGCAACGTAACCCTGATTATTAAAGTTCGATTAACGATTTTTTCAAATTTGTTTCACGTATCAAGATCAAAGATATTCGTGTTATAAGTTGACCTGTACTCATCATTTTAGAATTTTAAAGCTCCACTAAATGTGTTAAAACTTTTTTTAATTTAATTAGGTATTTGCTTTTTAACATATGTTACATCTCGCAAATATAATTACGGAGTTAATATTTTTTGTATAAGCTTTTTTAATATGAATTTCTGTATTCTAGGTTAAATAAGTTATTATAATTTTTCCAGCACACATAATTGGTATGCCACCTGTGATTGTAATACAATTTCAAACCTATTAAATGATTGCAAAGTAGGTAACGTACATACATACATACAAATAAAAACATTCTAATTTTAACTCTGACATTCAATTAAACTGGGATCATTGCCAACGCCATGGATTGAACAATGAAAAACAAAACTCAAGTGTTTCAGCAGGCAAAACAAAAACTAGCTTAAAGTTAATTCCTGTTACTGTATGATTAGTGTGAATAAAAATGTAATACATCTCTATACTTATAAGACGCATTTGTTGTCTGTCTGTTCCCTTATAACTCAAGATCCAGAAAACCAAATAACGTGAAATTTGTTACACATACACATAATTACATGGGAAAGGTTATAGGACAGGTTTCGTTTCATCTCGATGGGTAGTTTAATTGTAATTAATTATTTTAGTATTTTACTATATTAAAGTAATCTCGACGGCGCCATAGATAAAATTCCTATGTGACGTCATTTCCCTATCCTACATTTTTAAAAGAGGGGTAACTCCCGGAAACTCCAATTGTAAACATGATGAAATCAATAGTCATATCTATTTACCTATCGTTTTATGTATTCGGAAGATTAAAATTAAAGGTGCACTTTACTAAACCGAAATACGTTAATTAAAAATGTTTCTGTGACATTATTAACATTATTAATACAATCTCAATGCGTAGATTTAATTGTAATTAATTATTTTAGTATTTTACTATATTAAAGTATTCGGTATGGGATCGCCTTCACTATAAATAAAAATCGCGCACCAAGTGAATGTGTAATTGAACGGACGGTGAAGAAAGGGCTAGGGACGGGAAAAAAAAAATATTGTTGTTTTTTTATGCTGCAAGTACCCGACTTTGCCCGGGATTAAAATAAGGTTTTCTGTTTATTTAAGAAGCGTAATTTGATGTTTAATTGTACAGAGAGAGGGAGGGGAGGGAGAGAGATAAAGACAGCGGGGGCAGGGAGGGAGGGAGGGAGAGAGGTCGTAGGGAGGGGAGATTAAGGGGAGGGAGGGAGAGGGGGGTTGGGAGAGAGAGAGAGAAGGGGGAAGGAAAGAGAAAGGAAGGAAGAAGGAGTAGGGAGGGAAATAGAGGTGAGGGAGGGAGAGAGGGAGAGAGGATGGGAGAAATGGGAGGAGTGAGAAATAAAGAGAGAGAGAGAGGGGTAGGGAGGGAGAGAGGGGGAGACGGGGGTGAGAGAAGGAGGGAGGGAGATAGGAGAGAGAGGGAGATGGGAGAGTTAGGGAGGGAAAGAGAAAGGGAGAGAGGGGGTAAGGAGGGAGAGAGGGGGAGGGAGGGAGGGAGAGAGGGCGTAGGGAGAAAACAAAAGGTAAACAGAAAACCTTATTATAAACCCGGGCAAATTACTTGCAACTAGTATTGTTATAATTCTCTATTACATTATAATTAGCTACAATTTAGGTCATAAGTAGAAGAATGTTTTGTTTACAAAGTGAAAAGACAACAAAATATGGTTGTGTTGACCTGAAACTTGAATATATACATAAATAGTCTGGTATAGTGTCTAAGAGAGGGTGTTTAGTTAGACTAATAATATTTATGCAGATACAGATGTCAGAAAATGTTTAGTTTACACATGGAAACTTTGAGTTAAACACGAAAAATAGGTGCAAAATATTTTAATCATGTATTCGTTTCTTATGTACCAAATATAAATGTTGGCAATGTAAATACCGGCTGTCGGCCACCACAATCAGCTTTAAAGTGTTTAATGTAATACAATTTTTAAAATCAATACCATGTTTTGAGTTAATTATTCTCATTGTACTGTTTTGAATTATAAAAAAATAATTGAGGCCTATAACTTAAATATCGAAAAGCAGTTATTAATGAATACTTGAATACCCGTTGGCTTAAGCCAGGGGTCGGCAACCTACGTCTCGCGGACCGCATGTGGCTTTTCAATGTCAAGTTGCGGCTCTTTGATGTCAAATTGCGCCCTTATCAAATACCATAATATTGAAACAACGATTTTAGTGACTCTTTAAAAACTGAGAAAATTGTAATTTATAACTTTTGGCTCTTCCGTCTCAAATGGTTGCCGAACCCTGACTTAGTATTAGTCTATTTAAACATTGTCTAAAACTAAAATGTTTCACAAATAGTTATTTTTGTGACCTTACTGTATAATTTTACAGTACACTATAATTCACTTTTCTCTTTAAATTTGAATATTTTTTTTCACAATAAAACAAATATTTTATAAACTTTTATTGTTTTAGTTATTGAATGGGTGTCGTCAAGGCATCCATTTTGTATTGTTTACAACGCGTTTTTCAGAAGGTGCGTCAAAAACAGATCTGCGTTTTTTAGACACGCACGACAGACATTCTGCCGGTTTCAGATGACGGCCGCATGACGCGTAGCAACGCAGAAAACGCAGCGGTGTTGGGGGGGTTAACTGACGGTGCTAATGCCCATTTGGAAACAATGGGTAGAAGACTGTACAGGACAGAAGTAGTGTCTGAGACCCAGAGCAAGAACAGGCACAAGTAAGCAAATACACATTCACCTCTCCACCTATCCACCCAATATTCATTTAGCGCTTCACGTTGAAAGCCATGTAACACATTACATCACAATACAGTTCGATTTTTTTACAAAAGACAAGGTTACGGTTCAATCTATACCTAGGTCAACAGCTTTATACACGACCTTGAACAAAGAGACATTCCAAGAACGATTCCGGTCGGTTCTCCAAGAAATATAAATGTTATAATATATGCAGTGCGGCAGTAAATCAAGAGCAATTATCGATCAATTGAATGTTAAAATTTCAATCTGTGTTGCATGTTAATTAATCCTATCGGTTTGACATATAAGGGATCGTTATTTTTTATCCTCATATTGTTATATTTTCAGTTTGTTTGTATCTATCTATCTATCTATCTATCTGTCTATCTATCTATCTATCTATCTATCTATCTATCTATCTATCTATCTATTCGTCCGTCTGTCCGTCCGTCCGTCTGTCTCTCTGTCTATCTATCTATCTATCTATCTATCTATCTATCTATCTATCTATCTATCTATCTATCTATCTATCTATCTATCTATCTATCTATCTATCTATCTATTTATCTATCTATCTATCTATCTATCTATCTATCTATCTATCTATCTATCTATCTATCTATCTATCTATCTATCTATCTATCCGTCCGTCTGTCTGTCCGTCCATCTTTTCTCTCTGTCTATCTATCTATCTATCTATCTATCTATCTATCTATCTATCTATCTATCTATCTATCTATCTATCTATCTATCTATCTATCTATCATCTCTCTATCTATCTATATCTATCTATTTATCTATCTATCTTCTCTCTCTCTTTATATATATATATATATATATATATATATATATATATATATATATGTATATATATGCTCGGTTATTGTCGACAGAATAACTTACAAAAATAAAATCATTAGATCATGTAGGAAAAAATAAACCTGTTAGCAACATTCTTATAGCGAAATTCTCATCGCTTTACTAAATGCAGGTAATTTAAGATAGTGTTAAGGTAGTTTAAAGCCATTTTATCTATAAATATTTAGAAATATTCCATAATAAGAAGTGGCAACAAAGTTTATTGAAAAGCTTATAAATCTTTGATAACGTTTTGTTACTTTTATTTTAATTACAATTGCTTCATAGAGGAAAATTTCTAAATAAAATTGCCTCAAACAGCTTTAAAGTATTAAGGACAAAAATTAGTTTGAAATGATTGTAAAGTTAAGCTTTTCATTTCTCAATTATTTTTCTTCTTCAGGCTCTTTGACAAGTTACTACTATGAATAAACGAAAAGTTACAAAATGTAAAGAAAGAGGAGATTTAAAAAACACGTCTCTCTTAATAAATTAACATTTTAAGAAGTTTTTTTAATAATCTCCGTTAAACGATGTATTGTGTATTTTAATAACAACAGTACAATGAACTCAGTGTCGAAATAATAAGTCTACATCAGTGCTTGCCAAGCCCACAATGCAATTGTTTTAAAAAATCTACCTGCAAACTAAGTTTTTGATAAAATAATAAAAAAGAATAAAGGCGCTATTCCGTTTATAACCACATGCGCTAAGAACCTTTTTTTTAGAACCCTGATCTCCAGTGAACTGAACTTCAATTCAACATAATCCATCATATATTGAAGCACACGGCTAATGGTTTTTGCTTTTCTTCTATAAAACGAAATTAAAATGTGAAGTAGTTTAAATCTCGACACGTTCTCCTATCTTATCAGTACAACTACTTTGCTGCTTTAGATAGTACACGATTTAGTAAACAAACAAAATGTAAGCTATAATTTTTTTCTATAATTCCGATTCAAGTATATCATTTAAAAATAGAGTTTGATTTCTTACTTTAAGTTATGACATCTGTCTTCATATGTCATCAAATAATATAACATTTTTATTGTAATCTGGCATACTTTTTTTAAACGTATTGTTATTTGCTTCATATTGTATAAAGAGTTGTAAATGTTGCAATCTTAAGCATTGTGCATATGTTAACCATCAATGTTTTTAGTTTAAAGGTCAAAGATCACTGGAGTGGTCAAAACTTCACAATTATTTGCTTACATCATGTGTGGACTACTGTCTCAATATGTGCTGGCACGCCGTAAGTCATCATTTTCATTTAGACCTATGTCAGGGTTGGCAACATACGGCTTGCGAGCCGCATGTGGCTCTTTCGATGTCAAGTTGCGGCTCTTTCGAAGTCAATTGCAGCCTAATCAAATACCATAATATTTAATCAACAATTCTAGTGGTTCTTTAAAAACTGAGAAAAATTGTAAATTATAACTTTTGGCTCTTCCGTCTTAAAAGGTTGCTGACCACTGGTCTATGTGATGCTATATACACTGCTCTGAATTTTTCAAAGCTAATTTATAAGATTTGTTTAAAATGTTCTAGCTCTTGGTACAGAAGATAAGCTAGTCGTCAGCTTGAAAAATAACATTCACACACGAAAAGAAACAGCACATTGTGAGAGTTAATAATAAATAACAGGTCTATTCTTATCTATTCTTGTCTATTCTTGTCTATCTATTTTTTTTTATTGCACACAAAAATATATAAAATTAAACTAATGATAGAGATCCGGGCCTATCTATCTATCTATCTATCTATCTATCTATCTATCTATCTATCTATCTATCTATCTATCTATCTATCTATCTATCTATCTATCTATCTATCTATCTATCTGTCTGTCTATCTATCTGTTTGTCTATCTATCTATCTGTCTATCTATCTATCTAACTATCTATCTATCTATCTATCTATCTATCTATCTATCTATCTATCTATCTATCAATCTATCTATCTATCTATCTATCTATCTATCTATCTATCTATCTATCTATCTGTCTATCTATCTATCTATCTATATATCTATCTATCTATCTGTCTGTCTATCTATCTATCTATGTATCTATCTATCTATCTATCTATCTATCTATCTATCTATCTATCTATCTCTCTATCTATCTATCTATCTATCTATCTATCTAATTTATATATATATATATATATATAGATAGATAGATAGATATCTACCTAAAATCTATCAATCTATCTTTCTATCTGTCTACCTATCTATTTATTTAACTATTTATTAATTTATCTGTCCGTCTGACTGTCGATGTCTTTCCAGAATTAAAAGAATTTCAGTATAAAAAAAAATAAGTAGTACCTTCACCACCACACAGATCACACGTTCCTCCAAACAAATTATATTACATAATATATAGAAACAAGTTCTTTTATGATTTGAATTAGACATACCGAGTAAAAAAAAACTTTATCTACATTTCTATATGACATCGTATTTCATTGAGCGATGGCAGAGTAAAAAATATCAGCATGTTTTTTGTTAATATTTCTATGAGTATCAACAGTACAACAAATCTGAAATAAATTTGTTTTCACTTTAATGAAGGTCACACGGAGAGGTCAATTTATTTGTAAATAAAACAATCTTTCTTTACTGTTTTCCCACTGAAGAGTTCGAAAAAAAGAATGTTATCTCTTCATATGATACTGTTCACATATATATACTAATTTTAGTAATAAACAAATACATTATAAACCAATAGAGACAATGAGAGTATATATATATATATATATATATATATATATATATATATATATATATATATATACATATTAACAACATATTGCACGATTCTATGAATCTTTTGATAATCTTTTCTCCCTTATCCTTGCAACATTTTAATAAATATACAATTTGTTCCTGTTACCAGCTGACTTCTGCAGCCTCCCGCCAGAAAAAGGACCGTGCAAGGGTTACATGCCAAGTTTTTACTACGACACTTCATCCAACACATGTAAACAGTTTTTTTATGGTGCTTCAGGAATTCTAACAGGTTCCCTGACAGGGAAAAATGTGAAGACGTTTGTCAGTAAAAGTATTTTTTTTCAAACATATGTTAAATACATTTTTAACCTTTCAATATAACAAACAAACTAGTATTCTGTTAATAATAAACTTTTGGAAATCAAATTAAAATTTTTGTTTTTTATTTTGTTTGAAATAAGAAACGGAAAATTGTTTTGAAAGACCTGGTTATATAATTTTCAATTTTAATAAGTTCTAAAGAAATTATATCAAATGTTTAATTTTTTCTTAATTACAACGGTCCGTTGTTTATCGAGACAACGTATTTCACGCACTTTAAGACAAACACAAACAAAAGACGCAACTAATTTTTTAGATCGGGAAAAAATATACTTTTTCATGCACCCTTGTAAAACTGTACTCGGACTATATTTCGCAAAGTGGCGACTTACAGTTCCAAAAATAAATGTACATGGCGCAGTTTACTGCATGTCTGATAGTGTACACTTACTGTCGTTATTTAGGGGATAAGTGTACATTTACTGTCGTTATTAATGGGATAAGTGTACATTTACTGTCGTTATTTAGGGGATAAGTGTACATTTACTGTCGTTATTAATGGGATAAGTGTACATTTACTGTCGTTATTTATGGGATAAGTGTACATTTACTGTCGTTATTTATAGGGTAAGTGTACATTTACTGTCGTTATTTAGGGGATAAGTCTACATTTACTGTCGTTATTTATGTGATAAGTGTACACTAACTCTCGTTATTGATGGGATAAGTGTACATTTACTGTCGTTATTAATGGGATAAGTGTACATTTACTGTCGTTATTGATGGGATAAGTGCACACTTACTGTCGTTATTAATGGGATAAGTGTACACTGACTGTCGTTATTGATGGGATAAGTGTACACTAACTCTGTTATTGATGGGATAAGTGTACACTTACTATCGTTATTGATGGGATAAATGTACACTTACTGTCGTTATTAATGGGATAAGTGTATTTTTACTCTTATTATTAAAGGGGCATAATCAAACTTAAATTACGTTAGTTCAATAACAGAGGTGTTGTTCCTTGGTTTTTATTTTTACACCGTTGTGTTTTGATTTCGATATTTTTTTACTGTAAAACTTGAAAATTCTGAAAAAAAAAACAACTAAGAAAAAATAATAGAAATGAAATGTTACTACTAAATGTTGTAATTATGTAGTGCTTACATTTTAATATCACATTAGAAATCATAATTTTTTTTTTCTGTATTTAGGTTTAATTGCACCATTTATTCAGGTTGAGTAAAAATGTATAAATTATTTAACCAAATTAGACACCAATACGTGTTATAAAAACACAAAGTCATATAAACGTAAGACTCATGTCGAATTTTATGGGCATTATCAGTTGGATACATGAACTTTACAGCAAGGATTCCCGGTATTACTTGACATTGTATAATACATTCGTATTTGTCTTTAGTCGAGTGTTTAAAGTATAAGTTCGAATGTTACGCAATAAAACTGCTGAAGTTAGACTCTTTTTAGAAAGACATTTCAGTGTATCATAAAAAGCTATTTTAAATACAGTCGTTATTCGTTACATTTTTGACTTTGTTATTTGATTCAGATAGCGTCGTTTTATTTACAATTTATTATAAAAATTGTTATGATTTTGATTACGTAAATTATTTTTTCCACGCAAATTAAACGCTAGATTTTTAGATTCTATCACTTAATGATGTAATTCCCAAAAGAAAAATCTGCATCTCTCACTTCCCACATCATCCTGTTAAATTTACTTAATATAAAGTTACTAGCTGTACCTGTGAAACCTTTGCATATAGTTATATACCCTTAGGCTTGATCGGCAGGCTGGGTTATTTTTTGGTTTCGGGCAGATCCGATTTTTTCATTATTTTTTTTAAACTTGAATACTATTAATGTTTGTTTTTGTTTATATCATTTTCATGTATATTGTGGCTATGTTTTTTTAAAACATTGATTCAGAGTCGTGATTTTACATTCCAAAAAGTTTTTAGCCACTTAAGGGACTTGACCAAATTTCGTATATATATATTACTGTACATAGCCAGGGTGTGTTTAGAGTATTATAAAGTGATTAAGGTTATTATATGATAGTAATGGTGTGATGTCATGCGCCCCAAATGGATGAATGTTAAAATATTCATCTTTCTATTCCGGTTTGTCACTCTGATTACCTGATGGAAGATTACCAGAATGTTAATAATTTCTTTAAAAATGTTAAGTATATTGATTGCAAATGGAATGCTTTTCTGGGATTTACAGATGTTAGGATTTCTCTTGGGACTGCAAGGCGGATTTATCAAGTATAATTATTTCTTTTTGTCTCTGGGACAGCAAAGAGTTTGCTAAACACTACATCAGAATATCAGAATAGAATAAGAAACAAGACATGTACTGCAACCTGGTGTTAACAATATCATACACTATCCTCTAGAACCAGTTGAGATAGTCCTGCTTCCACCAGTGCACTTCAAGCTAGGGCTCATAACACTGTTGTAAAAGCACTGAATCATGATGGGGAAACATAAGAAAATCCAGGCGATGTTACCAAAGTTAAGAGATGCAAAAGTCTCTGGCATCAAATTTTTGGTCCACAATAGACAATGACTTCTGAAGCAGCAAGAGATTGGGTTGCATTTAAGACCGTTTATAATGATTTTCTTGGAATAAGTCAAGCAGAAAACTTCACCAGTATCATTGAAGAACTTACTGACAGCTACGAGCTTTCAGGTGCAGAATGTCTCTAAAGGTGCATTATTTAGATGCTCTTTGGTATTTTTCAGATTAAATTTTGGAAATGTCAGTGAACAACATAAAGAGCACCTTTAACGATATACAGGCAATCGAAGAAGATATCAGGGTTAGTGGAATGAAGCAATGATTGGAGACTCTATCTGGGGTTAGGCTAGTATTTAAAAGTATACCATCATGTGGTTTTAGGTAGGAAATTATTTGTATTATTTGTCAATTCAAAAGTATCACAATATATATATATATATATATATATATATATATATATATATATATATATATATATATATATATATATATACATATGAATCCAATGCATTTTTTACAAAACATTTATAAATTGTAATATTTGCTTCTTTCGAAAAAAAATGTAAATTAGTTAAAATCAATGAATTGACATTTATGTTACTACCTAGAAAATGCTATATATGTTTCTGCCTTTAGCTAATAGCTTTTCAAGAATAAGATTAAAAAAACAATTAAACCATTGTTGATAACTGCGTAAAGAAAAATTACGTAGAGGGTGTAGTGCAAGTTCCCTCACGTCTCACTTAGTACTTCGGTGGCCAATGCTTATCGGGTGAAGATACGAGCAAGGCATAATATAAGCTTTAATCACTAATAAAAGAAAATATAGTATGACGACTGAATAAACTCACAAAAATATATAACACGTATACATGACATGTATATGTTGCCACCATCTTGTGTGACAAACTAAGACAACGCAGGAATTGTAGTTTTGTTTTATAGATTAGAAGTAAATCCTTTACATACAAATTCCTTAAAGACAATATTTTGTGTAAGTTTTTTATTGTTATATTCAAAATGCATTCTTAATACAAAGAGTGTGAAGGTAATAAGAAAGTACATTTCTCTTTCATTGTATTTTACAAAATAACTGTGAAAATGTCTTTTTAAATTTTGGACTGGTGGTTACATAAATAAGAAAATTAAAAGACGAATTTATTTGAAATAAAATATTCACCAACCAATACAAGATAAAAGAAATATTACTTATTTGTAGGAATTCAATGAGTGGCAAAAAGAATATTATACAATAGCATGGGTATCAATACAAATAACATAATTATTAGACATATTACTAACACAGTTTTTATTGACTGCATGTCTTTTTCCTTTTAACAATTGCGTCATTTGAAGTTAAATATTGTTTCGCTTGGTTGTAGACGAAACTTTTATTATTGTCATAATACCACATATAGAAATTATTAATATTGGCAATAACAAATAAAATGTACTAGCTGTACCCTGCAAAACATTTGCATAGAGTTATATCCCCTTAGGCAGGCGAGGTCATTTTCGGGCAGATTCGATTATTTTTTTCATGATTGTATTTTAAACTGGAATACTGTTATATTAATTCTTTACTTTCGATTTAACGCACACTGGAAATGAGTAATATATATATATATATATGATAAATTAAGATTAATAGAGCTTCATTTAAACTATTATAATTATAAGTAGTAATCCATCATTTTTATTGAAATAATAGTAGTATTATTAACTTCAGTAGAAGCAGTGTCGGCTTTAGGTATAGGCGATATAGACAGCGGCCTAGAGCGGCACTATTTCAAGGAGCGGCAAAATTCCAGCAAAATAAAATAAAAAAAGTATCATGGGAATGCAAGTTTGCATTTAACAAAATTAGATTCAGATATAATTGAGAATCCTGCTAAATAGCCAAATATAATGATAATATTTGTTGTTTTCTTATTCAGCATGATCTAAAGCAGATAACATTTGAGTCTAGTTAGCCAAATATGAAAGTGGGAGATAATTTTCTATTTACCGTTATACACGCAAACTGGCTGACGGAGAAACATTAAAAAGGAAATGGTTGATGTATTCTACGTCAGTAGATAAGGTATTCTGTTTTTGCTGCAGAATATTTAGGAGTAAATATGCCTTAGCACAGTGGCGTACCTGGAAGGGGGGGCGGTGGGTGCGGTCCGCACCGGGCGGCACTTTTTATTACTTTTAGGGGGGCGGCAAAAATGTATAGATTAAATTGAAATACCTAAATGAGAGGGCGGCAAAATCGTCTTCCACCTTAGGCGGCCGATACCCACGCTACGCCGCTGCCTTAGCAACACATGGCAGTTGTGACTGGAAAAATATGTCAAGTAGCATCATGAAAAATCTCCAGATCATTTAACCAGTTATCATGATTGGAAAGAACTAAAAATGAGGATACCAAATAATAAATCTATTGATGACGTGAATCAGCGCCTTATAAATCGTGAAGCGAAACACTGGAAGGATTTATTAGAAGGAATAATATCTTTGGTCAGAGTACTTGGAGTTCGAAATTTACCCCTGAGAGGTCAGTCTGATCGGTTTTGAAATTTGTTGAAGTTATTGCTGACTTTGATCCGGTAATGAAAGAACATATAATATGCATACAATCAGATAAAATTCATGAACATTATTTAGGAAAAAATATTCAGATTGAGATCATTCGACTGTTGAGTAAGGAGTAAAACAAGAACGAGATAACGTCCCTTTGATTATTCATTTGTATTGGATTTGTATTGGATTATTATTTCTACTACATATTTTTGGTTTATGATTAGAAGCCACCAGATCCCTGTTACGGACTGGTGCCTTTATGTAAATAAATAGCCATTTTTGTTGTCATACAAGACTTGTTGATTTGATTATCGTCCCGTGTTATACGTCTAATTACTGTAGAGACAGTGTGTGGCAGAAACACAAATAGAAATACGAGTCATCACTGAGTCGGCGCTCATTATTCTAGATACAAGCCAAAGGATACCCTCATAGGGGTCCTCAACACCAAGCAGGAATTAAAGAGCTAAATCGAAGAGCCTTTTATATCCCATGCAACGTGCATTCGTTGAATTTGGTGGTGAATGATGCCGTAAACTGTTGTTTGGAAGCAGTAAGGTTTTTTGAGGTAATTCAAAATATATTACACCTTTTTTTCTGCATCAACACATCGCTGGAATGTAATGTTAGAATATGTCAAAAACAAAGAGGCAGCAGGTTTAACTGTTAAAAAGTTATGCGCAAGACGTTCAGAAAGTCGAGTTAATGCTGTGAAGGTAATTCGATACCAAACTGTTGAAATTTACGATGCACTCGTTTCAATAGCTGATGACATTTCACTTTCTGGACCACGTGGAACCCAGTCCGTGCAGAAGCTAAGGGAATTGCACAAAAATGCTCGATTTCAAGTTTATATGTTCATTAGTGATTTGGTATGATGTTTTATTTGAGATCAATATATCTAGCAAAACATTTCAAGAAAAAGATCTTGATTTAAAGAAATCAATTCAACAATTGAATGCAACTAAAACTATGCTCCATAATTATAGAACAGATGAAGGTTTTACCAAAGCAATTACAACAGCTAAATCATTGGCTGAAGAATTTGGTATTGAGTGCAATTTCCCTGTGGAAATACAAATTCTCGACCAAGAAAGAGACAATTTGACTATGAAGTTTCAGACGATCCAATTCTCGAGCCAGAAATGAATTTCAGAGTAAATTTTTTTTAACCAGATACTGGATACCGCAATTCAATCAGTTAATGATCGATTTATGCAGTTAACATCTCATAGCGATTTATTTGGATTTTTGTATGGCTTTAAAAAACTGGAGAAATGCGATAAAAGAGAAGTTTTCAAAGATTGCATGGACCTTCAGTTAGCTTTAACATTTGAAAACGAAGATTCAGCAGACATTAATGCAACAGAACTGTGCGATTAATTATTTGTTTATCAAGGAGATTACAGACAAATCAAGCCCTAGAGTTATTTATATTAGACTATCTATGTGGAATGGCCTTGGTTGCCTAGAGTTATATCAGACTATGTATGTGGAATGGGCTTGGTTGCTCTTTTTCCGAATGTGTACGTGACATTGCGAGTTTTGCTTACACTCCCGATAACAGTGGCGAGTGCAGAAAGAAGCTTTTCGAAGCTCAAACTCACACAAACATATCTTCGTTCTACCATGTCTCAGGATCGTTTGGTTGATTTAGATACAATATCTATAGAGAAAACGATTGCAGAAGATTTGGATCTTACCGAAGTAATTGAAGAGTTTGCCTCTGCAAAAGCTAGAAAAGCATATTTTTCTTGAATTCTCTTCAATCTTTTTAATGCTTAATAAACATGACATTTCATTTTGTTTTATCTTTCATTACTTTTTTAACTTAGCAAAAAAAAAAACTTCCTAAAATACACTACGTATACTTAAAACTCTTTAACTTTTACAAAGTTGCCAAATTTTAAAAATTTGTTATGAATAATGAAGACCAGTAATAAAACTATAAATACATAATATTTTTATTTTCATAATTAGGATTTACTTCAAAATAAATAACATTTATAGAGTATTCTTAGAAAAATGAAACTAAAAAGGGCGGCATTTCTGTCCTTGCCTATATCACAAAAATGTCTAAAGCCGGCACTGGAAAGTAGCGTTCGCCCAAAAAAAAAACCAAATCACATATTTTTCGAAGTTTTATTTTTCTTCATTATAGAAGATAGCTCGATTTTATTTTGCACTTGCACTGTGTGTCAGTCTCAGTGTCAGTCTCAGTGTCAGTCTTATTTTGTAATTTAAAAGTAAAACAAAGTACTATTTAATTTGAACATTTATTATAATATGATAATTGCTAACATTAGAATTTTCCACGATTACTATAATTTTCGTTTGACGATTTTATACTGCTATCTGTTGTAATAAAACCAACAATAATTTGAATGATATTACGTTATTATTAGTGAGACGGATGGCCGAGTGGTGTAGATACTCGATTGTCGACCTGAGTCCTGGGTTCAATACTTGGTGAGAACCAGGGAACCTTTCCAGGTGAAATTTGTTTCAAAGTCGTCCCACAAGTCCACCAAGCTTTAAATGGATACCTTACTTGAGTTGGGGGAAGTAAAGGCGGCTGGGCGTTGTGCTAACCACACAATTCCTTCATATGCAAGGTTATAGAAACAGATGAATTCTACACTTCATCTGCCTCGATGACCGGTCACGGCTGAGGGAACTTTACTTTACTATGTTATTATTGCTTTTTAATATTTACAACTTTTACGTCTCATTTAAAAAAAATATAGAGTCGAGACGCGGGAAAGAAGCCATGAGTAAATCAGGAAACAGTATTCCTGATGTAATTAAAATATCCTGCATTTATTTCATGTATAACATCTCCATATGTAGTCAAAGAACCTCTACTCACTCAAGATGTCAGAGTGACGTATATACGGTAACGCGGGCCAGCGTAAAATTTGTTGGAAAAAATGTGGGTATTGTGGGCATTCATTTACTTTTTATCATTGATAAAGAAAAAGATCCAACCTGAACGATTCATAATTCAACAGATTAAATACGTTTTTTAGGCGTTCCGGCACTTAACATTAAAAAGCCACCCCCTTTCCGGCAGCACAAAAAAAAGAAGACTTGAAATGAAGTAAAATACACTTGAACATGTCAGTGACTATAGAGTCATCATACTCATAGCGATATTATAGACGTTATTTTACGCAATATTTTCACCAATAATTTATTTTGCATGCTGCAAGAAAGTTTTCATGATTTTGATAATTTTATAAAAAAATGATTTTTTTCTTTTCTCAAAAAAATCACGTATTCATGGGTGAAGGGGGGGGGGCAACAGTAGCCCCTCCCCTGAGGCCAGCAAGTCCCAGATGTAAGTTTTTCTATCAGGTGACCGTATAAGATGTGACGTACTTCGTGCTTGTAATAATAAAAATGTATAAATTGTGATGCGGAGTTGAAACAAATATTCTAGTTAGTAATTAAATTAGAGAAAGTCGACGTTCAGCGATGTGAGCAAATAAAGTCTGGTATTCTTAGCCAATCACTTTGCACAATATTTGGTTAAGCTGCAAATAATGTAATATTAGTCTTGTTCTAATGAAGTTTACAATTACGATGCTTTTATTCATTATACAGGAAAAGCCCTTCGGTAAATCTTTTACCAAGTGTGTGTCCGGTATCGTATAAGTATATTGTATATCTGCTCGTCTTTAATATGTCTCTACCCTATAACCATCATGAATTTGAACAATAATGAATTCGTCCAAAAAAATCCATGGGCATATTTTCGTCATTTGTGTTCAGTAGGCATATTCAGTTTTTTGCCTCACCTGGCCCAGAACTCTAGTCGAGGAACACTTTGTTAGAATATTTTAAAATAATAATAAAGTAATAAAAATGATAATATAGAGGCATAATATTCATTGCTTATATAATGGTATATTAAAATATGTTAACACAGTTGTATAGTAACTAGTACCTTAGAGAAAGATAATATAGTATTTTTTCAATAATTATAACGTAGAGTATCTTACAAATTATATTATCTATATACATAATCGTCTAACGTAGTAGACCGTTTGACAGACCCTCACACCGTGCGGTGTATAGGATGTTCATGGCAATAAAAGTCACATGACTGCACGTTACAAATACACGGCACCGCACGAGATGAAATCGCTAAAAATAGTCTTGCGACGAAGAGAGTTTCTACGTCACCTGTTCGCGGAGTTAAAAAAAAAACAGCGCGCGTCGACCGTCAGTATAAAAATAGTCTGGGGAATTCCAAAATTATAGAAATGGAGACGACTTACTAAATGAGGGTATGTTTGGTGCGCATTTTGTTCATCAAATGACTCTTTCTTGGATAAAAATGAAATGCTGGGGAATTCTAAACACAACAAGGATTTCTTATTAATGAATTAAGATTTTTAAATGATATGGAGTAGCGTGCGCAAATTATGTAAAGTTGGAATAAAAATGAAATAGAAGAAAATTAAAATAATATGGCCTACATGTTCTAAGAACATTCAGTTATACTAAATGCCCCTTTTTGTAATTTTGTACATTGAGACCCACGAGCATGTTTTGAGTTGAAGGGGGTTGGCGGGCGGGGGAGGGAGGGAAGGATGAGTGTGAAGCTAAGTGAAAGAGAATTGATAAATAAAAAAAAAAGAACTGTTGAGAAAGAGTCCTTTAAAACATTATGAATGAATTAAGATTAGTCAATGATATGGTGTTGTGAGCACATCACCATTTTCAACTCCAATTGCGTGCCTAATAGCCAGTCCGGGTACCGGGCCTGTTTACTAGTACGACATAATTTTATACTATAGAATAATAATGGTGAATCGTCATTGGTGATGTAGTACGTGTAGTAGTTGATTATACAATGATAGTATAGTAGTTGATTATACAATAATAGTATAGTAGTTGATTATACAATGATAGTATAGTAGTTAATTATAAAATGATAGTATAGTAGTTGATTATACAATGATAGTATAGTAGTTGATTATACAATGATAGTATAGTAGTTAATTATAAAATGATAGTATAGTAGTTGATTATACAATGATAGTATAGTAGTTGATTATACAATGATAGTATAGTAGTTGATTATACAATGATAGTATAGTAGTTGATTATACAATGATATTATAGTAGTTAATTATAAAATGATAGTATAGTAGTTGATTATACAATGATAGTATAGTAGTTGATTATAAAATGAGAATATTGTAGTTGATTATAATTATGAAATGATAATATAATGGTTTACAAAACAGTTTAATTCTTGCCTCAAATCCACCAACAATAACCAATCCAGAAATGTCAAATTCTTTCAGTTTTGTGGCAATATCACTAAGTCCAATTTTATCAGCAGTTTCTCTAAATGAATACATTTTTCGAGAATTAGATGCAGAGCAGTGGCGTACAGTGGTGCAAAACATTTGAAGGGAGGCAACTAACTGCCCTTCAAGTATTGCACAATTAATAAAGAGGCAGTGTAAGTCGAGGAATAGTTATCATAAATTAAGAAAAAAATGATGAACGCATCAGCCACCTTGTTATGTTAACTAGTGGTCGCAAATTGTGATCACTACTCTTAAATTACCGGAAAACTGGACCAATCTAATTTGAAAATACCGGGATTCTATTTTCAAGCGAACAAGGATTTTCGATATTTTCGGTATTTCATCTTAGAAACAGAAATACATACCTTTCATTAGTTAAAATTTCGCAAATAAAACAAAATAAGTCAATAAAGTTAGTGTGATATTAACCCTTTATACCCCATGTCTCAAATACACTAGCTGTCGATGTGTTTGAGCGACTATTTAAACTATCAGAGTGATAACTGTGGGCTAAGACTTATAGTCTCTTAGAGCCCAATAGAACAAACTCGCTGTGTTCCTCAACATCTGAGAACTCGCAAAAAGGCCAATGGCCAAAAAGCTAGTCCACCCTGTGGTCCGCATTCCCGAATCACTCAAAAAGCACATGATTCACAGTTTCCTCAACTTATCTGCAGTGTCGTCGAAGAAAATCGACATAAGGCATCAAAATTCTAAAAGTACGCACCTAAAGGACAATACCCAGTACGAACCTAAGCAATTAATGCCTGCTTGATTCTCCTGAGTCCCCACCACGGGTCAGTTTTGGACGGCCGCTCAATCTGACTGCGGACATTTCTGTCCGTCACCAAATCGTCCAAACCGTGTTCGCTCAAAGAGCCTGATCTTGGCACATGCTGCCTCAAATGAGCTCTTATCCGCAACCACGGGCATGTATCGACTTTGCAAGGAAGTCGGCCTGGTCATTCACGGCCACGTCCATATGTCCGGAATCCACTGAAGAGTCAATAATACATAATGCCGGGACATAAGATCTTGGATTGTCTCCAACATGGCTTCCAACAACTCACGCCATTCCCCCGCTCCTGTTATGGCTGGGAGAACAGAGAGCGCATCTGTTAGAATAACAATGCTCGTAGCAGGCCCTCACCGTCTTGAAGACGCCCCCCCCTCAAGTTGTTGGCTGCTATCTCTGCCTCATATGCACAGGGTGAACCACATGGCCCTGCGAGATCATCGACAAATCGGTTTTTTTTGAGTATGATGTGGACCCAAACGAGGCGTTTGTTCAGCGTCCTTACTGGTCACAGAATCATCAGTATAGGCCAATATAGCGTCCCTCAGATATGATATAATCATCTCCAAAGCCACATTGTATAATGTTTGGGGATCCTTAGCTTTCCCAACATTGGTGTCAACCAGGGTTGTGCGTACCTCAGGCATGCGGGTAGTTTTGCCGGGAGGGGTCCGGGAGGCGATCTTTAGCATTAGGCGGTTGGTAGGCAGCTCGATTTCCCGTGACAATCTCGTTGCGTGATGCATAAAAGGCTTCATTGTTAGCTGCTTTCTTTCTACCCAGCCATCGACCATATCCCTTAGGAAAGAGGTTTTTTCTTGCCGCGTATACCGCTCGAAAGCAGTAATCACGGCCCGCTCCCTACGATGTACTAGTGGAGGCATGTTTACCATGAGCTGTACCGCTGATGTTGGCGCCGTTCGAAAAATGTCTGTGATCTGCCGGAGAGCCTGGTTTTGTACCACATCAAGGGTCTCTAGTGACCATCGGGACTCATAGACTTATACTAACTGGCTGTAATCAATATGGGACCTTACTGCAACAATATACAGTGTCCTCAGTACATCCGCTTCGTGCTCCCTCCCTCAGGACGTGCTAGCCAGCTTTTTGACAATATTTAGTCCATCAGAAGCGCAACGGGCCACCTATGACAGATGTGTGCAGAGTGTTAACTTCCTGTCTAGTGTGACACATAGGTACTTGGGTTTCGATTCCACAGCAAGAACCTTACCCTCAACTTCTAGCTTCAGTGGTTTCTTAAGGAAACTCGTGCACAAATTGAACAGCGAGTAGACGGTATTCGAGAGTTTATCTCTAAGCCCCACATCCTCGTATAACAGCCGACCGTAGTAAGTTCCTTCTGGCTTTTACATCCCAGATATTGTTGCAGGTCATATATGAAAGCTGGGAACAACGTACAGCTTAGGACGGAACCCTGCGGACCCTGTTCGAGGGTCAGTTTCCTCGACACACTGTCCCCAACGCGTGTCAAGTTCGATCGGTGAGGAGAAATTGTGTAACCAGCAATACATCTCAGCGGCGACACCCAGCCGCTGTATCTTCAACAAAAGACCCGGCCGCAAGACTCTATCGTAACCCTGTTTGAAGTTTAGGAGAACTACCGTCGTTTACTCAGCTCTCTGAAAGCTGTCGGCGATTTTTCGGACTAGGAGCGTGACCTGACCCATAGCACTCTTCACCCGCCTAAAGCCATATTGTTCGGGGTTATGAGACATTTGTCCTCTAGATACCCCATCAACATTCTTTCCGCTACCTTCCCAACAAACGAGGTGAGGAAAATAGGGCTAAAGCTTTCCATATCCTTCTCGTTTTCCCCTTTTTTAAGTACCGGCACTATGACAGCATCCCTCCAACTTTGTGGAAGGTCCCCGGATATTCACGTGCGGTTGATAAACTGGAGGAGCTTTTCTTTTACCGTTGCTCCGATTGTGCAACCATTTCATGCATGATCTGATCACTGCCTGGAGCCTTCGTCATGCGACACTTCCTGACCGTATATGCCAATTCGCTTACAGAGAATGGGACTCTGAACGTGTCATAATTTTCCCGACAAAACTCAGTCTTCTCTTTGACCCGTAGGGCTATATCCAGCGCCTTAGACAGAGTACTCCTCTTACCAGACTTACTGACGGCTTTCTTATTCTCACTAGCTGTCAGTCCGTTTGCATCGGAGCGGCAGTTTTGACTGTCCCAGCGTTGGTCAAGTTTTTTCAGAAGTTTCCACACCTTCTGAGATTCCATCAAATTTATCTTCTCGCAAGTATCAGTCCATTTCTGCTCTTTTTACCAGCTCAGTTAGCTTATTGTACTCGCGGCGCGCCTCAGCCGTTTTCCTTCTGTGAGCTGGTTGCCTCTGTCTCACTAACCTTGCAAACCCAGTAGTCCTAAATGATCTGTACCTACGTTTCGGAAGGTTTCGAGGGACCGTCCAATATTGATTCGGTAGTCTCCGTGTAAACAACGTCGACTGTTCCACAATCTGTATACACCCTCTCCAAGGTAGCATCCGTAGCCACATTGAAGGCGTCCCAGTTTGCCTTTGAAAAGACCCAGCACCGATGCGACGCACCTGGATTTTTCTTAGGTGGAGAGAAATTCACCGAGACGAGAACGGGTCTATGATCGCTCCCGACACACTCGAGCACTCTGAAAGAGGTGGCACAGGCAGGGTTTCGCTCCGATTGCTACCGTGAAACAAAGTGGGATCTGACTCGTGATACTGCAGCCGAACAAAACTTGAAATTTACAAATCTCCTTAATCCTGTGCCCAGCGGCATCGGTACGTTTGTATCCCCAGGCAGGAGACATGGCGTTGAAATCACCACATACAATGGTAGTATATCCTCGGATATATTTATGGTAAGCTCCAACTTGGGGGGGTGTTGTCACGGGTTGTGAGTAATTAGGCGAAAACATTCCCACTTCATTCCAACCCTTGATTTGCACAGCAACCCCCTAATAGTATATGTTCCATTATCCCCCCTCCATTTTCCTACCCCCACCCCCGTAATTACGTCATACAGCCGGTGGCCAACGAAGCTTAGATGAAAGGCTTACATTCCGACGAGTGGAGCGAGGGGTCAGGAAGATGTCATTTCGCACCTTGGGATTTTCTCTGACCACTCGGCCACTGTTCGGCTACATACAAGAATAGGTATCCATTCAGATGTCCGGATACTATTTCTTTGTCGGTTAGACGTAACTTCACCTTCCTTTTAGAGCGATAAATTAGTGACCGCTGATTAGCGGGGCATAGAGTGTGGATGGATGATTGGTCAGGGGGGATCACGTGTGTACGAGTGAAAGATGAGAGAAAGCGGGAAAGAGATTCGACTGAGGTTTCTCGAAGAGAACGGTCGACGTGAGAGAGAGAGAGAGAGAGAGAGAGAGAGAGAGAGAGAGAGAGAGACAGAGAGAGAGAGAGAGAGAGAACGTCCTAATCATTTTGTTGATTTTATTGGATTATTTTTGCTGTATCTTTACAAGCCACCAGATCCTGTTTAGAACTGGTGCCTTTATGTAAATAAATATCCGAGTGTTGTTACACAAGACCTGTTGGTCAATTTTCTTCACGTATTGTACGCTTGATCGCCTGTGAAACTCTGCGGCGGAACACAAATATAAATAAAAGTCCCAATTAAGTCAGCAACTCATACACATTAGACGACAAGATAAGGATTCCTCAAAGGGGTCCTCAACAGGTGTATACGTTGACACAGTGATACTTCCCCCATCACTGTACACATACACCGCCAGCGTATCCAATTTTTCATGCGAGGTTTGGGCGCTACTCGGCTGATCATTAAGAGAATTTCACATCAGGTTAACGAATCCCCTACAATTCTTACACCCACACCGGGAGCACGAATAGCCAGTGATAGAAAATATCCTTCGACCAGGGATGCATTCTTCTAACATTTCAACATCCACATCATTCTTGTAACATTCCAACATCCACATCATTCTTGTAACATTTCAACATCCACATCATTCTTGTAACATTTCAACATCCACATCATTCTTGTAACATTTCAACATCCACATCATTCTTGTAACATTTCAACATCCACATCATTCTTGTAACATTCCAACATCCACATCATTCTTGTCACCAACCGAATCAAGCAGGTGAATTTGAATTTCCCAAATCCCATCCAATTATCCAATCACAAGCGACTAACTACATATGACACTGTGTCCAGTTTGTTCTGCAGTTCAAGTGTGAGTAGTGAGTCGTGACGTGAAAAGTACCGGTCAGTAAATGTTTCTGTTTAGATAACTAATCGATATAGACAAGAAATTTAGAAATTTAGATGTGCATTAATAGCCTCACTATTGAACGCACTTCATCTCACTGTGACGTCATTGCAGACAAAATGACCTTTCGAGGGCAATCGTTTAGTTTAGTGAGAACAGTAATGCAAAAATACATTACATTCAAATGACCAAATGCGATTCAGCAAACAATGTGGCTATAAATTCCCTACATCTTATAACGCAAAGTAGGGATAAATAACTGTGAGACAGTTAAAAACTGCTTGATATATCAACTGCGTAAGCTAAAAGTAGAGAGATTTAAACTGTTTCTAACACTTGTGACTGGATCAATGGATAAGATTTTGGGAAATTATCGTTTTTTGCACGTAAACATCTATAGTCGATTGTTTTCCAATGGCTATACTAATATTTACCTAGTAAGAATATGTGATAAATCGTTAATTTAGTATCAAATCCGAATATGAAAATATCGACAATATATACTGGAATAGCGGTATTTGAATAACTTCAATGTGAGAAATACCGATTTAGTAAAAAGGATACAATAGAAAATCATTTTTTTTTCTTTGATACAAATTCTATATTTGGTTACACAAATAATGTAGAAGAGAAATAACATTTCGTAATTTTCGGATAAAATGTTGAATGAAGTTTTATCCCTAATACTGGTGGCGTTGAATAAAGGGTGTTTAGGTAATACACTGCTCAAAAGCAAGGGGAAAACTAGCATGTGAACGTTGGTCAAAGAACAGGGAAGAGGGCGGTAACTCCACCGAAATGCGCAAGTCTCGAGATCTGCATCATGCTTGCTTGCTCTGGCGTTTTGCTTGCTCTGGCATATTATTATATATATATATATATATATATATATATATATATATATATATATATATATATATATATATATATATATTAGGGTGGAGCAAAAACTGACAAATTTTGGAATTAAGGTCTCAGACAAACAAAAATCAGTGACCCATATGAAAGTAAAAGCGTAGACACAAACAGATTTATTTTCTGTATAACCGTTTTCTAGCAACTCTGTCTTTAAAAAAACGCAATAAAATGTGTTCTGAAAATATAACGCTGCTGAACAGAGTGAATTATTAATAAAGTTAATGGTTCTTAAAATCAAACACAACATATTCAACAACAACAATCTCTAGTAAAATAAAAAAACAAAGTTATTTTCAACAGTACGGCAGTTCAAATGTGAAATTAGTGCAGAAAGTCTGCCTTTGTTTCTATTGTTGGCACGTCCGATCCTGATTTCTTCCTTTGAATAATAGCACCATGTCGTCTATCATGTCCGAATACTTTGCCACAAACTGCTGTGACATCCTTGATGTTTCTTTCAACATCTTGCGAATGGCATGGAAAGTGAGGTAGAATCACCTGGCCGTAACTGGCAACATCTTCGGCAGTGATGTCCTGCAGCAGTGGAGGTGAATCAAACTCGACCAACTTCCAGTTAACAATGCTAATGTACGACTCAGCTGAAAAGTTTATTTTTATTCTGTTCTTGTCAAAACAACGAATCTTACACGTGTCACTTGAATGAGTACTTCGAGCCAGCAACACTTTTTGGTATGCAAATTTTCTAATGTTTTCGTCTTTGTCACCAACAGCCGCCAACAAGATATTTTCTGGATGACAAAAGTAGCTGTTGTTTTGAAGCAATGTAGCTACGACAGCCTGATCATTCGTGTAAAGTTTTTGGTACAGTGAAATAATGAAGAAGAAGTTCTTGGCTCCATCCTGGCAGCTTGGATGCGATTTGATGCAAAACCATGATGGAGCATAAAAATTCAGTATGAATTTCACAATTCGTTGTAGGTCGGCAGAAGGACTTTTTTCGGAGGCATACAACCTGAGTATTCGGTTAGCTTTAGTTAATCATCTGGCATGACTGATTGTTCCAGGTTGGGCAGTCTCTAAGTATGAGATGTAATTCTGACCAGCACTGCAACCACTCTGTACTTAGATCTTTCATCACCTCGTCTTCAACCTCAACAACAGAACCTGAAACTGGAGAAAATTCGATGATTGATTTCTGCTGGGGATCAAATTCCAGCATGCTTGCTATCTGTCCTTCTGAAGTCTTTGAACCAGTGGTCTTCCCATCAATGACTTCTATTAGCTTCCTTAAAGGCAATTCGTTGGCATGCAGTAAACAAACCAACCACTGAAGTGGCCTTCGTAGCTGAAGTTCAAGTTGTCGGATTACTCCATTATGTTTACCAGTATTTTAATGGTGTTCCATCACAAACAACTGCTTGTAAAGTTAGTTCCGACTTGCTGCTTGTAACCACTGACATAATTTCTCTGGAAATGTCCTTGGACTTCCCTGATGCTGGAACAACATGTTCAATATAGCTGCAGGTAGGAAATGATACTAAGACGTAGTGCTCTTCTTTGACTTTGCGACTAGTAGACCCAGTATGCTTAAGAGTGACACCAATCTTGCCATCAAAACCGAGACAAACAATTCCTTCACTTTCTTCTTTGTGATCCTGAACTGACTTCTTCCTCCAAGCATCCCTTTGACGGCGCAGCTTGCTGGGGTGCAAAGCATTTTCAGGTGTCAACAATCCAAGATCTTTCAAGACGGCATTTACGATCAAAACGGTATCACGATTGCTGACATTGGTTCTGTTCTATCAACAGCTTTGCATGGCTCTGGATACAGCCATCTATTTTGTGGAACAGTGCTGGAGCGCGCTTCTTTGTCACTATCTTCTTCTGTGTCATTATTTCGGATATCTTCTGAATAGTTTCCTGAACAAATTTCCATTTCCAAGTCTTCTGTAACAACGGTGCCTTCATCTGTCTGCGCTCTTGTTTTTGTTTCAAACTTTGCAGCTTTCTGTTTTCTTTTTTCTAATTTCTGCAGCCTAACTGTCACAATTGGATCACTATTTCCAATAACCATATTCTTAACAGTCTTCTGATCAACCCAGAAATTCCACTCAATTATTGGAATTTTACACTCCACATGGCATTTGCAATCTTTCCTGTCAAGAACTCCAGCATCAACACACTTGCAGGTATATATATATAAAAGATCATCAAAACTTGACAAAGCTGTCTGATATGTCACAGATGTTCTTTTTGATTCAGGATATTTTCGCAGCTCGTTCCCTTTATCGACTAATCTTTTGAATTTTTTCAGTACACTGTCAAAAGCAATAACAGGTATGCTGGCAGCGTTGTATATTTCGATTACTGCATTTGAAACAGTTTTTGCAACTTCATTAAGGGAATGATTTGGCTCTAATTGTTGGTAATAACAATATGCCCAGAAAACATCTTCACACGATGGCAGAACATTTTTCGCCAGTTCTTTTGAAAAACCAAATATCGAATGCCGACTTCTACTTCGTGTACCAGATCTTGCCAATGTCATGAATTAACAACAGTTTAAAACAAAAATACAATATCCAACGGAAATGACAGTTTGTATATTTAATTTGATCGTTTTTTAAATAGATAATATGTGAACATTCGTCTTTTATATTTTTTCATTAATTTTACCGTCATTGGAAATTTTTTTACGGGGGCCTAGAAGCGGCACATTTTAATACCCACAAATATTTACAGTAAAAATAAAATAAAAATTCAAAAAGCTTACATAATAGTAATGTAAACAGTTATCATTTAGCTGTACAATTATACCAAACATAAATATGATAACTATTCTAGATGCATTTCGTTAATATTAGTTGGCGCTTTAGGGCTTAATATTCATAAAATGTATTATAAGAACTGTATTTTTCAAAGTTGCGACCCCTAGACATGAAAATAACACATGAACATGAATTGTTAAATTGATCACTAGATGAGGGAGCATCTATTTGACAGAGACAACAGCAGTTTGCCCCACCCTAATATATATATATATATATATATATATATATATATATATATATATATATATATATATAACTTACAATGATTTTAAGTTTTGTTCTTCTGGTCCTATGTCTTCATTTTAAAAACATATTTTATTTTTAATCTGCAAGAATGGTTTATATACTTCTCTCGACCGCCATAATATGTCTCGCTATTTGAAATCACGAAAATCGGGGTTTTCCCAAAAACGTAGACATGAAGTCAGAACAACGCGAGTGAACGTTGTTCCATTGAACAACGTTCACTCGCGTTGTTCTGACTTCACGTCTACGTTTTGCTTGCTCTGGCTTATTCGGGAATTTGCCAAACGAGACTATCTATATATAGATGCGTCTTGCTTGCTCAGGGGAATTATATATATACATGCTAATACCCTAACAAAGATCCAAACATTAATTCATTACTTACATGCTAGTTGCCAAAAGAGAGCCACCTTCGCAAGTCCAGTGATGGACATCATTCCAAGTGACACTTTTTATCTAAATAACATGAATATAGCAACTTGTCAATCAAACAATGTGCGTCTATGTCTCTCTTCTCCGCAGTATTAATGTTTGTCTCATTCTAACTTAATGGTTGTCTCATTATGTCAATGTTTGTCTCATTCTGTCTTAATGTTTGTCTCATTCTTTCTTAATGTTTATCTCATTCTGACTTAATGTTTGTCTCATTCTGTCTTAATTTTTGTCTCATTCTGTCTTAATGCTTGTCTCATTCTGTCTTAATTTTTGTCTCATTCTGTCTTAATGTTTGTCTCATTTTGTGTTAATGTTTGTCTCATTCTGTCAATGTTTGTTTCATTCTGTCAATGTTTGTCTCATTCTGTCTTAATGTTTGTCTCATTCTGTCTTAATGTTTGTCTCATTCTGTGTTATTGTTTGTCTCATACTGTCTTAATGTTTGTCTCATTCTGTGTTAATGTTTTTCTTATTCTGTCTTCACTTCTCTATTCACTGATTTCTGCATCTATTTATGTTTGAGTATTTTTGTCTGTACAATTAAATTAACGACACAACAATATTTTAAATGGTTATCCTTCACATATCAACTGAACAGTTTTACAAATCTGATAAATTTAGAGGACACCTCTCAATTTAATTATACGCCAGTTAAATTGGGAGATAAATCTCAATTAAATTACCAATGATTTAAATTACAAGACATACTTCAAATGAATTACTAATCAGGTAAATTATAAGATATCTTAACTTTATTATATATCAATCAAATTAGATGACGCATATCAATTGAATTAAAATCAGTTAAATTAAAAGAAACATCTCAATTGAATTAAATATCAGTTACACAGGAATGATAATATCTTGGCTGAATTCTTTCAGAAGTAATTTTTATATAAATTTAGACTATACAAATCTTTACATAAATCAAAACTTGTTTGTTTCACGTGATAAAATAGACAACCTCTTTAAACTAGGGGCACAACATCATTCTCATACACATTTCGTCAGTTGAGAATTATGGGGCTCTATGTCCACAAAAAGTGATTTTGAGTAAAGTGAAATTTCAAAGTTCACGTTTGTGTACTTTGAACATACTGAACGGAAAACAACTGTAATGCTGTGAACTCAATTTTGACACTATATATACCAAAAATAAAGGAGATGGAGCCCACGACGACAAAGTATAATACTGTAGCTTCAGATGAAAATTTTTCGTTTTTGGACATAGAGCTTCATAATTCTCAGCTGACGATTTATTGATTAAATGACGTAATATTATACTTTTAACTATCTACTATATATACCATAATTTATTTGTGAAAATGTTGTATTTACCCAGTTCTATAGTTAACGTATTCTGTGCTATACAGAACTTGTATACTTAAACAGACAAACAAACCGTATTACGGGTGATACTGTGATACTGATCTCAGACAGTTATAATGACCACATAATACTCCAGGATTAAGTCTGCGCCATCTAAAATATAAAAAATCCTTTCCTGCTATGTCGGCATTCCTGTGTCTGTCACAAGATTGTGTCTGTCACACAAGATGGCGGCAATATTTACTGTATTGTATGTGTTCTGTACTGAATGAGTTTAAATTTAATTTCTTTCTAATTGTGCTTTAGTGCACTGGCCACGGAAGCACTAAGGGAGATCAGGGGGACTTTCACCAAACCCGAGAAGTTCCTGAAGTAAATAGCCGAGAGTTGCAGCGTACAACCATACGTCCCCTCGACATTAACTTTCTTATTAATCATTTCTGTCATGGTCGCAGAATAAACCTGCTACCATACAGGCATAATACGTCTTCCAACTGGACAGCCAAGTAGGATATTCCCTACCAAGCTGCCAGAAATGAGATTGGTCTAGACAATAGTAAATAGTTGCGAGATGAGCAAGCACCTTCCACTTCTACAAATGGCAGGTAATGAAAAACATTCAGAAACACAAATAGACTTTACGAGCGCCACGATTATTACTTAAAGGCAATGTTTAGCGATCATATAAGAAATATCGACAGAAAACATTCAATTAATATTTTGTATTATTCACACAATCCAAATCTTAAAGCAAACGAAATTTGTAGGTATATCTCCAGAAAATGTGATATTCATAGTGTTCAGTTTGTTATTATTTCTATAAAATGTCTATATTTAATATTCATCTAACCTTAAACTACGTAACAATTTTTTATCTTTTTTTTACAATTACGTCACATGAATGAATTGTATATGGGTGGAGTCTGAGTAGCGCCGTACACAATGTACACAATGTACACAATGTTGACAATGTACACAATGTACATAATGTACACAATGTTGACAATGTACACAATGTACACAATGTTGACAATGTACACAATGTTGACAATGTACACAATGTTGACAATGTACACAATGTTGACAATGTACACAATGTACACAATGTTGACAATGTACACAATGTTGATAATGTACACAATGTTGACAATGTACACAATGTTGACAATGTACACAATGTTGACAATGTACACAATGTACACAATGTTGACAATGTACACAATGTACACAATGTTGATAATGTACACAATGTTGACAATATACACAATGTACACAATGTACAGAATGTTGACAATGTACACAATGTTGACAATGTAGACAATTCAAACTAACCAATTTTTTAGTTGTTTTTTTTTTGATATTTTCTTCTGCTTCTGCGGTGGATTGATGGAATATTTTTTTTTAATTGAAGGGTAGATAAAAGCTACACAACGATTCTATTTCAATTATGTACTTCGATACATTTTACTTTACCACACATATCAATAAAGTTTTGCTTTCCGCCGTTATTCAAAACGATTGGTCTGTAAAGTATAATAAAGGTAAAAGGAATGTTACATTTTCAATAACCTTTTTAGAGCATTTTCGAAAAAAAAATGCTCTATTGTCCCCGTTTTGTCTGTCTGTCTGTCCGTCATCACCCTAGATCTCAACAACCATAAGTCCTAGACCCATGATGTATATATCATTTTGTAGGTCTTGTCCTGCCAAGTGTGCAGCAAAAGTCCATTTCGCGATCTGACCTCTGAGGGCCGAAAAAGGGGGCGTATTAAGTACCGTTTTTTTTACTAGATAAGCTATATTAACAAAGGAGCCATATGTCCTAGACCCATGATGTATATATCATTTTGTAGGTCTTGGCCTGCCAAGTGTACATCAAAAGTTCATTTCGCGATAGGACCTCTCAGGGCTGAATAATAGAGTTTCTTAGATACCGTTTTGCTTATATTTTAAATATAAATAATAAAAGCTAATCAAAGGGGCGTAATCATTATTTATTTTTGTAACAGTTATTCAACATAATTACGTCCCTCTCTATTTATCGAAAATGCTCTAAAATGTCCTTTGTCCGATACGGACAAGACTTAAATTGCTTGTTTTTTTAAATCAACAGTGCACCGGTTGGCAATATTTTCTTAGTTTATTCTCGGTACTACAATGTGTATACAATTAAATAAACCACTTGCTAAACATGTAGCAAATCGCTTAACTGGCAGGCACTCATTCACGTCTCTCTTTTTTTTTAAACACTTCATGTTAAACATGATAAACAAAAAATGAAGAACTGTTTGGCGCAGATCATGTAAAGTTGGATGTTAGATTCAAAGTTTGATAGTCGGGGGTTGTTTTTGTTTAATTAAGCTTCTGTACCAATAATGAGGGTTATTTTCTTTGGAATAAACTATATATCATATGAACTTTTTTAAAGATATTTTTAGTGTCCCTATACTTCAAAGTATTTAGTTTACAATAATCTGTTGATGTTCTTTGGGACCACTTCGAGTTCATAGATATGCTATTATTTTATATAGGCGGATTGTTAACACTCTCAAGTATATATAACTATTTTCATCTCCAACTGCGTGCCTACTAGCTGGACCGGGTACCGGACCTTTAGTTACTAGTCATTCTAAACAAATGACACAATTATAGACATTCTAAACAAATGCCACTATTATGGACATTCTAAAAAATGCCACTATTATAGACATTCTAAACAAATGCCACTATTATAGACATTCTAAACAAATGACACTATTATGGACATTGTAAACAAATGACACTATTATAGACATTGTAAACAAATGACACTATTATGGACATTCTAAACAAATGACACTATTATGGACATTCTAAATTCTAAACAAATGACACTATTATGGACATTTTTTATTTTAAAATTGTATCTTTATAAAACATTGTTTTAACACAACAAACAAACAAACAAACAAATAAAATACAACAATCGAAATTTAAAAAAAAAAAAAAACTTAAAATAATGTTTCCAACTACAACGAGTTTGTGGGACAGATGGTGTAGATACTCGACTGTCGACCTGAGAGTCCTGGGTTCAATCCTCGGTGAGAACCATGGGGAATTTTTCCAGGTGAAATTTGTTTGAAAGTTTCACAAGTCCACCATGCTTTGAATGGATATCTGACTTACGTTGGGTAAGTAAAGGCGGTTGGGCGTTGTGCACAATCCCTTCATATGCCGAAGTTATAAAAACTGATGAATTCTACACTTCATCTGCCGAGGTTATAGAAACGGATGAATTCTACACTTCATCTGCCGAGGTTATAGAAACGGATGAATTCTACACTTCACTTCATCTGCCCCGATGGCCCACTAAGACTACAGGAACTTTTTTTTTACAAAGAGGTTGGGTAAAATGTTATTTGGGACGGTTTAAATGTAAATTGTTTCTACACACTTTCGGTAGCTGTGAATTAGCAGCAATTTATTTACCGTAATAAGCCCCATCCCTTTAATGGTGTCGGATATTAATATTACAAATATTTCAAGTACTGCTTGGTAATCCATTTTCCCGCACAACTCAGGGATAGTATACAGATAGTGTTGATTATTGTTGTATGCACATGAATAAAAATTATTGTATAAGCATAAAATATGTAATGCTTATAAACATAAATTACATATTTTTCTGTACTAAGTAGATCACTGGGATGGTGTAAAATCATTGATTACACAATTCTATAAACAAAGATAACATCGATGTCATCTAATCTTTAACGTAATACCGCTGCACATTTATTGCGGAGCATTTGATTACACAGTGTTGTATTATACATAGGATGTAAATAAACTAAGTACAAACCTTTCCCATAGTAAGTCCTTCCCAGCTGTTATATACAAAGTATGGCTCATAGCCTCGACTAATACAGACACTGACAAAACCACGGGCGACAGCATTCATCCCACATGCAGGGTGGCCCACGTGAATCATTGCTATACGATAGACTTTCTGAAATATTGCAAGACTAATGTATATAGACTTTTTGAAATATTGCAAGACTAATGTATATAGACTTTTTGAAATATTGCAAGACTAATGTATATAGACTTTTTGAAATATTGCAAGACTAATGTATATGGACTTTCTAAAATATTGCAAGACTAATGCATATAGACTTTCTGAAATATTGCAAGACTAATGTATATAGACTTTCTGAAATATTGCAAGACTAATGTATATGGACTTTCTGAAATATTGCAAGACTAATGTATATAGACTTGTTGAAATATTGCAAGACTAATGTATATAGACTTGTTGAAATATTGCAAGACTAATGTATATAGACTTTCTGAAATATTGCAAGACTAATGTATATGGACTTTTTGAAATATTGCAAGACTAATGTATATGGACTTTTTGAAATATTGCAAGACTAATGTATATAGACTTTCTGAAATATTGCAAGACTAATGTATATGGACTTTCTGAAATATTGCAAGACTAATGTATATAGACTTGTTGAAATATTGCAAGACTAATGTATATAGACTTGTTGAAATATTGCAAGACTAATGTATATAGACTTTCTGAAATATTGCAAGACTAATGTATATGGACTTTTTGAAATATTGCAAGACTAATGTATATGGACTTTTTGAAATATTGCAAGACTAATGTATATGGACTTTTTGAAATATTGCAAGACTAATGTATATAGACTTTCTGAAATATTGCAAGACTAATGTATATGGACTTTCTGAAATATTGCAAGACTAATGTATATAGACTTGTTGAAATATTGCAAGACTAATGTATATAGACTTGTTGAAATATTGCAAGACTAATGTATATAGACATTCTGAAATATTGCAAGACTAATGTATATAGACTTTTTGAAATATTGCAAGGCTAATGTATATAGACTTTCTAAAATATTGCAGACTAATGTATATAGACTTTTTGAAATATTGCAAGACTAATGTATATGGACTTTTTGAAATATTGCAAGACCATGTATATAGACTTTCTGAAATATTGCAAGACTAATGTATATAGACTTTTTGAAATATTGCAAGACTAACGTATATAGACTTTCTGAAATATTTCAAGACTAATTTATATGGACTTTTTGAAATATTGCAAGACTAATGTATATAGACTTTCTGAAATATTTCAAGACGGGTTGTCGACTGGTCGTGCGGTGTAGACTGAAGAATCCCGGGTTCAAACCTCATTGAGAACCTTGGGATTTTTTCAGGTCCTGATGTAAGTCCCCAAGTCCACCCAGCTTTAAATGGGTATCGGACTTTAAGTTGGGGGAGTAAAGGCGGCTGGGCGTTGTAATAACCGCAAAATCCGTTTATATCCCGAAGATACTAAAACTGATGAACTCTACACCTCATCTGACCCGATGAGTCCTTAGGGGCTTTGGGGAACTTTACTTTTTTATATGATTTGCTAATCCCAGGATGTTGGAACAAAAAAAATCTTCCCCCTCCTCCACATGCTGCACGGGCAGGATAGCGACTGTCAATCCAGGATAAGGCATATCCTTTTAAGACGCATTCAAAATAGGTTTAACTAAAAGAGTAATTAGTAGATACTTATTTTACAGTGTTTTATTAAGTCATTTATATATACCATCCATGTGAAGACGTTTATATTTTATGTAAAATTTCCACACTAAAAATGTCCACTTTCTAATAAAACCAGAAATAACATATTCAAATAGATGTATTTGTTGACATTTTAGACAATTTATAAATGTTTCAATAGGAATCAACTACAGAAAAGTAATCAATTCACACCGACTAATTATAAGTAAAATCCATGTAAGGTTGAGATGTTTATCTATTGTCGTATCCCACTTGCGATCCAAATATAATAACACGACACAACTGCTTATAGAATAAGAGGCTTAACAACTGAACTTTAATACGTGATATTACATATAAATAGAATAAAATGATTAATAACACTACCATGTAGACTATTATGGTGAGTTACAAAACGATAATCAAATTGAGGAATGCACAAATAAATAGAATGACATTCTTTAACAACTGAGGAGTTCACCAATAAATAGCATCTTACTATAATATCCATGAATACATTACTCCACGTGTGTCTACTCTGTATGAACTCATAATCCACTACATGAACTCACTAACAACCGTCACACTTTACTACACTGTCCTCCTACTCCACGTTTGAACTCATAATCCACTCTGCCCCTTATCATCCCCCATGCATGCTGGTCACTGACCTACGCAATGGGTAGGGCCTAATATCTACTATTCACTGCCCCACGCGATAGGTGTGGCCTATGGTGGTCGTTGATGGTCAGCAGATTTGAAGTCTGCGTGCGCATGAAGGGTAAGATTGGAGCCATTCGCGTCAATGATACTGCAGTTAGAGTTGAGCTCGGACTGCAAGCCAGTTGAGTCGACTTGAGCCTGGGATGGGGAAAAACAGGCTGAGTTGTGTTGGACTTAGTTGTGAGTTACCATGAGGTAGAGGCAACGGACTCAGCCCTTGAATAGCTTCGAGGTCGAACGCTACGGGCATGCGGGCCTCATATTGATTGGTTGTAATTTGACAGGTGCATGTAGACACTTGGACGGTTCCCTTAAGGCGGGGAGTCATATGTGATGGACACCTCATTTCTCATTCAACAGTTTGACCAGCTCCGTCCTGAGTTCTTCCTAGAACTACCAGCCACAGGTAGAGACCGTTCGGTCTTTCTGTATTGTAGATATATCATTGCTAAGGTTGCCGATAAGGCTAATTGTCCTTTTTAGGGCACAATGGTTGTCATATCATGTAAATAAAAACTCTCTCCTTTATATTTGCATGTGTCGTGTACTTTTTTCTTGTTGTGTTGTGTGCTTCCTGTGGAACCACGTGGCTGGGTAAAATACAAATAATCGCACGCTCAGTAAGTGATCATACACACTAGACTATGGCCGTCCCCACTCAGTAAGTGATCATACACACTAGACTATGGCCATCCCCACTCAGTAAGTGATCATACACACTAGACTATGGACGACCGTCCCCACTCAGTAAGTGATCATACACACAAGACTACGGCCGTCCCCACCCAGTAAGTGATCATACACACTAGACTACGGCCGTCCCCACCCAGTAAGTGATCATACACACAAGACTACGGCCGTCCCCACCCAGTAAGTGATCATACACACAAGACTACGGCCGTCCCAACTCAGTAAGCGATCATACAGACTAGACTATGGCCGTCCCCACTCAGTAAGCGATCATACACACTAGACTATGGCCGTCCCCACTCAGTAAGTGATCATACACACTAGACTATGGCCGTCCCCACTCAGTAAGCGATCATACACACTAGACTATGGCCGTCCCCACTCAGTAAGCGATCATACACACTAGACTATGGCCGTCCCCACTCAGTAAGTGATCATACACACTAGAATATGGCCGTCCCCACTCAGTAAGTGATCATACACACCAGACTATGGCGGTTCCCACTCAGTAAGTGATCATACACACTAGACTATGGACGACCGTCCCCACTCAGTAAGTGATCATACACACAAGGCTACGGCCGTCCCCACTCAGTAAGTGATCATACACACTAGACTACGGCCGTCCCCACTCAGTAAGTGATCATACACACTAGACTACGGCCGTCTCCACTCAGTAAGTGATCATACACACTAGACTATGGACGACCGTCCCCACTCAGTAAGTGATCATACACACAAGACTACGGCCGTCCCCACCCAGTAAGTGATCATACACACTAGACTACGGCCGTCCCCACCCAGTAAGTGATCATACACACAAGACTACGGCCGTCCCCACTCAGTAAGTGATCATACACACATGACTACGGCCGTCCCCACTCAGTAAGCGATCATACACACTAGACTATGGCCGTCCCCACTCAGTAAGCGATCATACACACTAGACTATGGCCGTCCCCACTCAGTAAGTGATCATACACACTAGACTATGGCCGTCCCCACCCAGTAAGTGATCATACACACAAGACTACGGCCGTCCCCACCCAGTAAGTGATCATACACACAAGACTACGGCCGTCCCCACTCAGTAAGTGATCATACACACAAAACTACGGCCGTCCCCACTCAGTAAGCGATCATACACACTAGACTATGGCCATCCCAACTCAGTAAGCGATCATACACACTAGACTATGGCTGTCCCCACTCAGTAAGTGATCATACACACTAGAATACGGCCGTCCCCACCCAGTAAGTGATCATACACACTAGACTATGGCCGTCCCCACTCAGTAAGTGATCATACACACCAGACTATGGCGGTCCCCACTCAGTAAGTGATCATACACACTAGACTATGGCCGTCCCCACTCAGTAAGTGATCATACACACCAGACTATGGCGGTCCCCACTCAGTAAGTGATCATACACACTAGACTATGGACGACCGTCCCCACTCAGTAAGTGATCATACACACAAGGCTACGGCCGTCCCCACTCAGTAAGTGATCATACACACTAGACTATGGACGACCGTCCCAACCCAGTAAGTGATCATACACACAAGACGACGGCCGTCCCCACTCAGTAAGCGATCATACACACTAGACTATGGCCGTCCCCACTCAGTAAGTGATCATACACACTAGACTATGGCCGTCCCCACTCAGTAAGCGATCATACACACTAGACTATGGCCGTCCCCACTCAGTAAGTGATCATACACACTAGACTATGGCCGTCCCCACTCAGTAAGTGATCATACACACTAGACTATGGCCGTCCCCACTCAGTAAGTGATCATACACAACAGACTATGGCGGTCCCCACTCAGTAAGTGATCATACACACTAGACTATGGACGACCGTCCCCACTCAGTAAGTGATCATACACACAAAGCTACGGCCGTCCCCACTCAGTAAGTGATCATACACACTAGACTACGGCCGTCCCCACTCAGTAAGTGATCATACACACTAGACTACGGCCGTCTCCACTCAGTAAGTGATCATACACACAACACTATGGCCGTCCCCACTCAGTAAGTGATCATACACACTAGACTACGGCCGTCTCCACTCAGTAAGTGATCATACACACTAGCATACGACCGTCCTCACTCAGTAAGTGATCATACACACTAGACTACGACCGTCCCCACTCAGTAAGTGATCATAAACACTAGCATACGACCGTCCCAACTCAGTAAGTGATCATACACACTAGCATACGACCGTCCCCACTCAGTAAGTGATCATACACACTAGACTACGGCCGTCCCCACCCAGTAAGTGATCATACACACTAGACTACGACCGTCCCCACTCAGTAAGTGATCATACACACTAGACTAAGACAGTGATCATACACACTAGACTACGGCCGTCCCCACCCAGAAAGTGATCATACACACAAGACTACGGCCGTCCCCACCCAGTAAGTGATCATACACACAAGACTACGGCCGTCCCCACTCAGTAAGCGATCATACACACTTGACTATGGCCGTCCCCACTCAGTAAGCGATCATACACACTAGACTATGGCCGTCCCCACTCAGTAAGCGATCATACACACAAGACTACGGCCGTCCCCACTCAGTAAGCGATCATACACACTAGACTATGGCCGTCCCCACTCAGTAAGCGATCATACACACTAGACTATGGCCGTCCCCACTCAGTAAGCGATCATACACACTAGAGTATGGCCGTCCCCACTCAGTAAGTGATCATACACACTAGACTATGGCCGTCCCCACTCAGTAAGTGATCATACACACTAGACTATGGACGTCCCCACTCAGTAAGTAATCATACACACCAGACTATGGCGGTTTCCACTCAGTAAGTGATCATACACACCAGACTATGGCGGTCCCCACTCAGTAAGTGAACATACACACTAGACTATGGACGACCGTTTCCACCCAGTAAGTGATCATACACACTAGACTATGGCCGTCCCCACTCAGTAAGTGATCATACACACTAGACTACGACCGTCCCCACCCAGTAAGTGATCATACACACTAGACTACGACCGTCCCCACTCAGTAAGTGATCATACACACAAGACTACGGCCGTCCCCACCCAGTAAGTGATCATACACACTAGACTACGGCCGTCCCCACTCAGTAAGCGATCATACACACTAGACTATGGCCGTCCCCACCCAGTAAGTGATCATACACACAAGACTACGGCCGTCCCCACTCAGTAAGCGATCATACACACTAGACTATGGCCGTCCCCACTCAGTAAGCGATCATACACACTAGACTATGGCCGTCCCCACTCAGTAAGTGATCATACACACTAGACTATGGCCGTCCCCACTCAGTAAGTGATCATACACACTAGACTATGGCCGTCCCAACTCAGTAAGTGATCATACACACTAGCATACGACCGTCCCCACTCAGTAAGTGATCATACACACTAGACTACGGCCGTCCCCACCCAGTAAGTGATCATACACACTAGACTACGACCGTCCCCACTCAGTAAGTGATCATACACACTAGACTACGACCGTCCCCACCCAGTAAGTGATCATACACACTAGACTATGGCCGTCCCCACTCAGTAAGCGATCATACACACAAGACTATGGCCGTCCCCACTCAGTAAGTGATCATACACACTAGACTATGGCCGTCCCCACTCAGTAAGCGATCATACACACTAGACTACGACCGTCCCCACTCAGTAAGCGATCATACACACTAGACTATGGCCGTCCCCACTCAGTAAGTGATCATACACACTAGACTACGGCCGTCTCCACTCAGTAAGTGATCATACACACTAGCATACGACCGTCCTCACTCAGTAAGTGATCATACACACTAGACTACGACCGTCCCCACTCAGTAAGTGATCATACACACTAGCATACGACCGTCCCAACTCAGTAAGTGATCATACACACTAGCATACGACCGTCCCCACTCAGTAAGTGATCATACACACTAGACTACGGCCGTCCCCACCCAGTAAGTGATCATACACACTAGACTACGACCGTCCCCACTCAGTAAGTGATCATACACACTAGACTAAGACAGTGATCATACACACTAGACTACGGCCGTCCCCACTCAGTAAGTGATCATACACACAAGGCTACGGCCGTCCCCACTCAGTAAGTGATCATACACACAAGACTACGGCCGTCCCCACTCAGTAAGCGATCATACACACTTGACTATGGCCGTCCCCACTCAGTAAGCGATCATACACACTAGACTATGGCCGTCCCCACTCAGTAAGCGATCATACACACAAGACTACGGCCGTCCCCACTCAGTAAGCGATCATACACACTAGACTATGGCCGTCCCCACTCAGTAAGCGATCATACACACTAGACTATGGCCGTCCCCACTCAGTAAGCGATCATACACACTAGAGTATGGCCGTCCCCACTCAGTAAGTGATCATACACACTAGACTATGGCCGTCCCCACTCAGTAAGTGATCATACACACTAGACTATGGACGTCCCCACTCAGTAAGTAATCATACACACCAGACTATGGCGGTTTCCACTCAGTAAGTGATCATACACACCAGACTATGGCGGTCCCCACTCAGTAAGTGATCATACACACTAGACTATGGACGACCGTTTCCACCCAGTAAGTGATCATACACACTAGACTATGGCCGTCCCCACTCAGTAAGTGATCATACACACTAGACTACGACCGTCCCCACCCAGTAAGTGATCATACACACTAAACTACGACCGTCCCCACTCAGTAAGTGATCATACACACTAGACTACGACCGTCCCCACCCAGTAAGTGATCATACACACTAGACTACGACAGTGATCATACACAGAAGACTACGGCCGTCCCCACTCAGTAAGTGATCCTACACACTAGACTACGGCCGTCCCCACGCAGTAAGTGATCATACACACAAGACTACGGCCGTCCCCACCCAGTAAGTGATCATACACACAAGACTACGGCCGTCCCCACTCAGTAAGCGATCATACACACTAGACTATGGCCGTCCCCACTCAGTAAGCAATCATACACACTAGACTATGGCCGTCCCCACTCAGTAAGTGATCATACACACTAGACTATGGCCGTCCCCACTCAGTAAGTGATCATACACACTAGACTATGGCCGTCCCAACTCAGTAAGTGATCATACACACTAGCATACGACCGTCCCCACTCAGTAAGTGATCATACACACTAGACTACGGCCGTCCCCACTCAGTAAGTGATCATACACACTAGACTACGACCGTCCCCACTCAGTAAGTGATCATACACACTAGACTACGACCGTCCCCACCCAGTAAGTGATCATACACACTAGACTATGGCCGTCCCCACTCAGTAAGCGATCATACACACTAGACTATGGCCGTCCCCACTCAGTAAGTGATCATACACACTAGACTATGGCCGTCCCAACTCAGTAAGTGATCATACACACTAGCATACGACCGTCCCCACTCAGTAAGTGATCATACACACTAGACTACGGCCGTCCCCACTCAGTAAGTGATCATACACACTAGACTACGACCGTCCCCACTCAGTAAGTGATCATACACACTAGACTACGACCGTCCCCACCCAGTAAGTGATCATACACACTAGACTATGGCCGTCCCCACTCAGTAAGCGATCATACACACTAGACTATGGCCGTCCCCACTCAGTAAGTGATCATACACACTAGACTATGGCCGTCCCCACTCAGTAAGCGATCATACACACTAGACTATGGCCGTCCCCACTCAGTAAGCGATCATACACACTAGACTATGGCCGTCCCCACTCAGTAAGTGATCATACACACTAGACTATGGCCGTCCCCACTCAGTAAGTGATCATACACACTAGAATATGGCCGTCCCCACTCAGTAAGTGATCATACACACCAGACTATGGCGGTCCCCACTCAGTAAGTGATCATACACACTAGACTATGGACGACCGTCCCCACTCAGTAAGTGATCATACACACAAGGCTACGGCCGTCCCCACTCAGTAAGTGATCATACACACTAGACTACGGCCGTCCCCACTCAGTAAGTGATCATACACACTAGACTACGGCCGTCTCCACTCCTTAAGTGATCATACACACTAGACTATGGACGACCGTCCCCACTCAGTAAGTGATCATACACACAAGACTACGGCCGTCCCCACCCAGTAAGTGATCATACACACAAGACTACGGCCGTCCCCACTCAGTAAGTGATCATACACACAAGACTACGGCCGTCCCCACTCAGTAAGTGATCATACACACAAGACTACGGCCGTCCCCACCCAGTAAGTGATCATACACACAAGACTACGGCCGTCCCCACTCAGTAAGTGATCATACACACAAAACTACGGCCGTCCCCACTCAGTAAGCGATCATACACACTAGACTATGGCCATCCCCACTCAGTAAGCGATCATACACACTAGACTATGGCTGTCCCCACTCAGTAAGTGATCATACACACTAGAATACGGCCGTCCCCACCCAGTAAGTGATCATACACACTAGACTATGGCCGTCCCCACTCAGTAAGTGATCATACACACCAGACTATGGCCGTCCCCACTCAGTAAGTGATCATACACACCAGACTATGGCAGTCCCCACTCAGTAAGTGATCATACACACTAGACTATGGCCGTCCCCACTCAGTAAGTGATCATACAACCAGACTATGGCGGTCCCCACTCAGTAAGTGATCATACACACTAGACTATGGACGACCGTCCCCACTCAGTAAGTGATCATACACACAAGGCTACGGCCGTCCCCACTCAGTAAGTGATCATACACACTAGACTATGGACGACCGTCCCCACTCAGTAAGTGATCATACACACCAGACTATGGCCGTCCCCACTCAGTATGTGATCATACACACTAGACTATGGCTGTCCCCACTCAGTAAGTGATCATATACACTAGACTATGGCCGTCTCCACTCAGTAAGTGATCATACACACAAGACTATGGCCGTCCCCACTCAGTAATTGATCATACACACTAGACTATGGCCGTCCCCACTCAGTAATTGATCATACACACTAGACTATGGCCGTCCCCACCCAGTAAGTGATCATACACACTAGACTACGACCGTCCCCACTCAGTAAGTGATCATACACACTAGACTACGACCGTCCCCACCCAGTAAGTGATCATACACACTAGACTACGACAGTGATTATACACAGAAGACTACGGCCGTCCCCACTCAGTAAGTGATCATACACACTAGACTACGTCCGTCCCCACGCAGTAAGTGATCATACACACAAGACTACGGCCGTCCCCACTCAGTAAGTGATCATACACACAAGACTACGGCAGTCCCCACTCAATAAGCGATCATACACACTAGACTATGGCCGTCCCCACTCAGTAAGCGATCATACACACTAGACTATGGCCGTCCCCACTCAGTAAGTGATCATACACACTAGACTATGGCCGTCCCCACTGAGTAAGTGATCATACACACTAGACTACGGCCGTCCCCACCCAGTAAGTGATCATACACACTAGACTACGACCGTCCCCACTCAGTAAGTGATCATACACACTAGACTACGACCGTCCCCACCCAGTAAGTGATCATACACACTAGACTACGGCCGTCCCCACTCAGTAAGTGATCATACACACTAGACTACGGCCGTCACCACTCAGTAAGTGATCATACACACTAGACTACGGCCGTCCCCACTCAGTATGTGATCATACACACTAGACTATGGCTGTCCCCACTCAGTAAGTGATTATATACACTAGACTATGGCCGTCTCCACTCAGTAAGTGATCATACACACAAGACTATGGCCGTCCCCACTCAGTAATTGATCATACACACTAGACTAGGGCCGTCCCCACTCAGTAAGGGACCATACACACTAGACTATGGCCGTCTCCACTCCGTAAGTGATCATACACACTAGACTATGGCCGTCCCCACTCAGTAAGTGATCATACACACTAGACTACGGCCGTCCCCACTCAGTAAGAGATCATACACACTAGACTATGGCCGTCCCCACCCAGTAAGTGATCATACACACAAGACTACGGCCGTCCCCACTCAGTAAGTGATCATACACACAAAACTACGGCCGTCCCCACTCAGTAAGCGATCATACACACTAGACTATGGCCATCCCAACTCAGTAAGCGATCATACACACTAGATTATGGCTGTCCCCACTCAGTAAGTGATCATACACACTAGAATACGGCCGTCCCCACCCAGTAAGTGATCATACACACTAGACTATGGCCGTCCCCACTCAGTAAGTGATCATACACACCAGACTATGGCCGTCCCCACTCAGTAAGTGATCATACACACCAGACTATGGCAGTCCCCACTCAGTAAGTGATCATACACACTAGACTATGGCCGTCCCCACTCAGTAAGTGATCATACACACCAGACTATGGCGGTCCCCACTCAGTAAGTGATCATACACACTAGACTATGGACGACCGTCCCCACTCAGTAAGTGATCATACACACAAGGCTACGGCCGTCCCCACTCAGTAAGTGATCATACACACTAGACTATGGACGACCGTCCCCACTCAGTAAGTGATCATACACACCAGACTATGGCCGTCCCCACTCAGTATGTGATCATACACACTAGACTATGGCTGTTCCCACTCAGTAAGTGATCATATACACTAGACTATGGCCGTCTCCACTCAGTAAGTGATCATACACACAAGACTATGGCCGTCCCCACTCAGTAATTGATCATACACACTAGACTATGGCCGTCCCCACTCAGTAATTGATCATACACACTAGACTATGGCCGTCCCCACCCAGTAAGTGATCATACACACTAGACTACGACCGTCCCCACTCAGTAAGTGATCATACACACTAGACTACGACCGTCCCCACCCAGTAAGTGATCATACACACTAGACTACGACAGTGATTATACACAGAAGACTACGGCCGTCCCCACTCAGTAAGTGATCATACACACTAGACTACGGCCGTCCCCACGCAGTAAGTGATCATACACACAAGACTACGGCCGTCCCCACTCAGTAAGTGATCATACACACAAGACTACGGCAGTCCCCACTCAGTAAGCGATCATACACACTAGACTATGGCCGTCTCCACTCAGTAAGTGATCATACACACAAGACTATGGCCGTCCCCACTCAGTAATTGATCATACACACTAGACTACGGCCGTCCCCACTCAGTAAGGGATCATACACACTAGACTATGGCCGTGTCCACTCAGTAAGTGATCATACACACTAGACTATGGCCGTCCCCACTCAGTAAGTGATCATACACACTAGACTACGGCCGTCCCCACTCAGTAAGAGATCATACACACTAGACTATGGCCGTCTCCACTCAGTAAGTGATCATACACACTAGACTATGACCGTCCCCACTCAGTAAGTGATCATACACACTAGACTACGGCCGTCCCCACTCAGTAAGTGATCATACACACTAGACTATGGCCGTCCCCACTCAGTAAGTGATCATACACACTAGACTACGGCCGTCCCCACTCAGTAAGTGATCATACACACTAGACTACGGCCGTCCCCACTCAGTAAGTGATCATACACACTAGACTATGGCCGTCTCCACTCAGTAAGTGATCATACACACATATATCGCCAATGATCTTGACAACGATGAACTAAACCATAATTTTTGTTAGCCCATTTTAGTATAAAATTAGTTCACTACTCAACTCGAACTACTTTACTTTAAGCCAGTGGTCCCCAACCTTTAACTCGCCGCGGACCAGTCGACGTTTGATCATTACACCACGGCCGCTGTGGGGGAGGGGCGTTAATTATTTATATTCTAGGTTAATTTGATTTACAATGTTACTGCCACTCACAGCCGCTCGTCCATGGAGAGTCACACTATCTTGAGAGAAACACACCACAGTAAATAAAACAGAACAGATGTTTTGTTACTAGGTCGGCCCAGAACCATTTAACCCACGAACCGGTACCAGTCCGCGGACCGAGGGTTGGGGACCACTGCTTTAAATAATTGCAGAGCAAAGCGTATTTCAAATCAGCTTTTTGAAAATCCCGTCCACGATTTAACAAAGTGTTGTAGTTTGTCATTGCTAAATATAGATACATAGTGAATAATATATGAAAATAAAATATCTGATTTTTAAAAATATATGTAATAAAATATGACTGGAATTGAAATAGTTCTTCAAGGGATATCGGGCTATCCCTTATAAAGGATATGTCCCGGGACGTGTTTAATTAATGAATTGAAATTCAATTGTCTAGAGACCGATTAGGTCGTAGTTTATTGTGTAAGTTTTGGACATGGTAATATTATGTTCATATGGGTACAGTTATTTAAAATGATGTCTAAGATGGATAGTTTCAATAGACAATTGATTACACAGCCCAACAAAAAAAAATTTTTGTGAGTTGCCAAGAATGTTTGAATGAATTTATAGCAATTCATGGGTGCTGATTTCAAAACTGCCACTGCTTTTGATGAATTGGCTCTAGTTTCTGAGATATTAGACACCCTTGAAAATATAATTATACCCTTTGTGTAAAACAAATACAATAGGTTTGGTGTCTGTTGTTTAATTAAACTATACCAATTTATAAATTGTTTTTTTTTTCTATTTTATCTCTGCTTTCTAAAGACATCATGAGTTCATCACGGAGATGCTGCAAAATAATCAGAATGTATTCTGTTACATCTCTGGACAATACATGATTGAAAAGCAAAGAAGAAATATAACCGACTTTGTGCAGCAGGCATATTTGGCTTATTTCGTTGTGAAGCTGGGAGACCATGAAATGTCTTGGGTTCCCTATAAGGTCTGCAAAATCTGTATGGAGAGCCTACGGCTGTGGACAAATGGTGAGAAGAAAAGTCTAAGTTTCGGTGTACCAATGGTATGGCGAGAGCCGAAAGACCATTTTGGTGATTGTTATTTTTGTATTGTGAATGTTAAAGGCTTCAATCGCCACAAGAAATCTAAGTGGGATTTTCCTGATCTTGAATCTGCAAGGAGACCAATTCCACGTAGCAGTGAAGTTCCTATACCAGTGTTTACTGGATTATTAGAGCTTTCACCATCAGACCCCGACGAGGGGCAAGATCTGGAGTTTTTGGCAGGTGAAAACAGTGAAAGCGATTATGAAGGAAGTTCTTCAACACCTCAACCATTCAGCCAAGAAGAATTCAATGACCTAATACGAAACCTAAATCTGTCCAAACAAGCATCTGAGCTTTTAGCGTCCAGGCTCAATGAAAGAAATTTTCTCAAACCAGAAGTTAAAATAACATTTTATCTGAAAAGAGAAGAGTTTCTTCTTCCATATTTCAGCCAAGAGGAAGATCTTGTTTACTGTAATGACATCCCTGGACTTCTGCTCCAAATGGGAATACAAGACTACCATTCCGAAGGCTGGCGTCTTTTTATAGACAGTTCCATCAGAAGCTTGAAATGCATTCTGTTACACAATGGTAACCGTTATGCATCTCTTCCCATTGCTCACTCAACAACACTTAAAGAAGAGTATGAGAATATCAAAACAGTATTGCAGAAAGTCCGTTATTGTGAGCATCAGTGGTCAATTTGTGTTGATCTAAAAATGGTAAACTTCTTGCTTGGGTAGCAGTCAGGATACACAAAATACTCATGCTTCATGTGCCTTTGGGATAGCAGGGCAATGCAAGATCATTGGACAAAAGTGGCATCAACAAGCCACTGGTTGACAAAAATAAGATCATTCTCCCACCGCTTCATATCAAATTAGGTTTAATGAAACAATTTGTTAAGGCTTTGGACAAATCTGGCAATTGCTTCAAGTATATTTGCAGATCATTTCCCGGATTGAGCATGGAGAAGCTGAAAGCTGGGATTTTTGACGGTCCTCAGATTCGGAAACTCATCAACGATCGAAATCACCTTGAAGCTTCTTCATGGAACAGTTTTGTTTCAGTTGTCAGGAACTTTTAAGGTAATAACAGAGCAGAGAATTACGAAGAACTGGTGCAAGATATGCTAGCTAACTTTAGAAACATTGGAGCAAATATCAGGATCAAGGTACATTACCTGCACAGTCATTTCGACAAATTTCCAGATAACCTTGGGGACTTCAGTGAGGAACAAGGCGAAAGGTTCCATCAGGATATGTGGGTGATGGAGGAGAGATATCAAGGAAGATGGGACATACATATGATGGCTGACTACTGTTGGAGCCTCCAGCGCAATTGCACCAACGACACATACAAAAGGAAGTCGAGCAAACAGCGATTTGCTAATGCATTACCATAGACAATTAACATATTAATTAATTAATTAATTAGACATAATTAGTTTTTCAAATGAAAATGGTTTCTTCTATAACACTATTACACATTTTTTTGAACAAATTTCTGCATGGCTATTAACAGTTTCACTACTATTTGTTAGTATACTATTATACTTCATGCAATTCTTGACAAATTCCAAACACGGTGCATTCATTATTTAATTAATTTTAATTATCTCGTAAAATAGAGCCAATCTAGCAAAAGCTTTTAAATATTTTAAAGCAGCATAGTTTACTTTGTATAAAATTATTCAAATACCACTGGCAATGAATTCACTGTTTACCAGTGTTATCTAAAAATTAATAAATTGGAACTTTATGAACATCAAAAGTTGTATAATCAAAGTCTACGACAAATAAAAAATATGTACTCCTTTTAAATGGAACATTTCCAATCCGCATCGAATCACCACAATGTAAAATATAAGCGTAATTTAGTTTTGAATAAATCAAAAATTAAATTAAACAATAGTTTGAGGATGGTAGAGTCCAATAATTGTTAAGAATTATGCCAATCAGCTTTCTATCAAATTCGAATGTATATATATATATATATATATATATATATATATATATATATATATATATATATATTGTGGAGAAATAATATAGTCTAAGCTTGATGACGCAATTCGCTAGGCTCCGCCCACCGATGGTGGTAGGATTCAATAAAGTTGATAAGATAAGTGAGGAACATATGTGCAATGTTACTGGATTAATGCAAGCTGAAGATGATAAACAGGATAGAGACAGCATGCGTGAAGAAAATGAGAAGTTAAAATTGGAAAATAAACGTCTCAAGTCAGACAAGGAAAAAATACAGGCAGAACTGAATAAATTGATTTTAGACAGGGAAAATGACCTACGTACTAAATCAAAGACTCGCACTACATTGGAAGACCTACCAATTAGGGTAGACGCAATAGAGAGGATTGTAAATAAACTTGTTAAGAAAATAGAATCAGTCGATGTGGTTACAGCTTCTCAAACAAAGATTAATGGAAGCTTGGAGGATAAAATTAACAGATTGGATAAAGTAGAATCGTCAGTTGGAAATAAAGACGCCAGTTATATCAAAGTAGCCAAGAGAACCATACCCAGAAATAGAGATGGTAAATTAATTAATCAAGATAATAAGGCAAGCAAACACTTAAATAAAGAAATCCAACATAAATCTTATGTTACAGGTACAATTGTAAAACACTCGGTTCCATTTACCACTGAATGTCATAGAGGAGAACTTAAATCAATGAATAACCAAACCTCAAGAATTATAATACTGAAAGAAAGAAAGAACCCTAACTATTATTGTCAAAGAGACAAAAATTACATTGTACCCAGTGAAAGTCAAAAGAGACAAAGAAGGTATTATGATGTACAAATCAAGAAATCTAGACGTAATGGTGATCAAACCAGAGAAACAAATAGATGGTCGTATGGAAAAGAAAATAAAAGAAATGAAAACCCTGAATGGAAGGACCCACCTATTGGTCGATACAACCATTTTAACACAGTTAGATGTCTAACTTATAATAATTGCAGTAGATATCCCCATAAAAATCCCCATGTTAGACATGTAGTAAATGTTAATGAGCCATAATTTATCCCTCATTACCACTGTTCATGTAGAACATGTTTGTTGAGATGTTGTAAGAATGACTGTAATATTTATAATCAGGGTAGAAGAGCAAGATATGGTTTCATTCCAACCACGGAGAGAAATATTAATGGGAATTGGAGAGATTTTAATATTTTTTCTTAACCAAACTAAGAAAGTAAGAAATTTGGTTCACCATAATGTGTATGTTTACATGTATATTATGTTCATATGATGACATGTTTACATGTATATGTGTATATGATGACATAATATGTTTAATAATATTTGTTGATTATGATAAAAAAAAAAGAGAAGTCACTTGAAAAAAAAAACAATGAAGAATAACTAGTGACATGAAAAAAAAGGGTCACCTAAAAAAAAAAAAAAATAATAATAGAAAAGAAAAGATATACAAGTGACATGAAAGAAAATAAAAATAGCAAGTCACATAGAAAAAAAAATAAAATAATAAATATCAGTGACGAAAAGAGAAAAAAAAAATGATGAGAAATTTGAATTTAATTCAATATGTTTATACATATATGATTGAGGATATTTATTATATTGTTTGCATGTGTTGACTTATAATTCCATGCACTATTAATGTGATTAATCATTGTATAATTAATTTTGTTGTTTTGATGATTTGAATATGTTCTGTGATTGAACTTTGTTTCATGTGGCTTACTGTTCTCGGTATTAGTATTGGGTTTTACATAATTACATCATGCTTAGGTAGAGGGGAGAAATGTGGAGAAATAATATAGTCTAAGCTTGATGACGCAATTCGCTAGGCTCCGCCCACCGCAGTATCTATGGCGTCATTCCGCCATCTTGAGTGTAAATATTGGGAGCTTTAGTGTATACGTCATTTGGTACAAATGACGTATATTAAACCGACAGTTGGGAGCACATGGTTTGTTTTATAATCAGTCGAGCTCTGTGCATCATAGGATGCGGATGTCTGTATTATTAAGAGTCGAGCTCGTAGAGTCTAGCTTTGGGCGTCTATGTAGATGAATGCATATTTACAGTTTGCTATTGTACTCCTCCTGATTCTACCTTTATGTCAGTTCATGTTCAAGTATTAAATAATTATTTGATGTTACTTCACTGGAGTTAACTTCGTGATTTGTGTTGTCTGATTTATTACACCTTCTACAAGTATCTTCAATATAAGGACCCGTAACATATATTTGGCACCTCCGACGGAGTACTCAACATTATTTGGAGTACGTAACATATATTTGGCACCTCCGACGGAGTACTCAATACTATTTGGAGTACGTAACATATATTTGGCACCTCCGACGTCGAACTGACTGACTTAGCTGGATTCAGGAGCAGCGGAGTGAGTACATTAAGACTCGTTGTAATTACCGGTTAAGTATTCATCGGTGAATTACGTGGCGGCCACCACCCTGGGTGTGCGCCGTGAAAAGTGTGTTCTGAAGTGGCCAACGTGACTGTTTGCTGAAGTGGCCAACCCTATTGTTTGCTGAAGTGGCCAACGTTACTGTTTGCTGAAGTGGCTAACGTTACTGTTTGCTGAAGTGGCCAACCCTATTGTTTGCTGAATTGGCCAACGTTATTGTTTGCTGAAGTGGCCTACCTTGCTGCTACTGAAGAGGCCAACCCTACTGTTTGCTGAAGAGGCCAACCTTGCTGTTTGCTGAAGAGGCCAACCTTACTGTTGCTGAAGTGGCCAACGTTACTGTTTGCTGAAGTGGCCAACGTTACTGTTTACTGAAGAGGCCAACCCTATTGTTTGCTGAAGTGGCCAACGTTAGTGTTTACTGAAGTGGCCAACCCTATTGTTTGCTGAAGTGGCCAACGTTACTGTTTGCTGAAGTGGCCAACCCTATTGTTTGCTGAAGTGGCCGACGTTACTGTTTGCTGAAGTGGCCAACTCTATTGTTTGCTGAAGTGGCCAACGTTACTGTTTACTGAAGTGGCCAACCCTATTGTTTGCTGAAGTGGCCAACGTTACTGTTTGCTGAAATGGCCAACCCTATTGTTTGCTGAAGTGGCCAACGTTACTGTTTGCTGAAGTGGCCAACGTTACTGTTTGCTGAAGTGGCTAACGTTACTGTTTGCTGAAGTGGCCAACCCTATTGTTTGCTGAATTGGCCAACGTTATTGTTTGCTGAAGTGGCCAACCCTATTGTTAGCTGAAGTGACCAACGTTACTGTTTGCTGAGGTGGCCAACCTTGCCGTCTGCTGAAGAGGCCTACCTTGCTGCTACTGAAGAGGCCAACCCTACTGTTTGCTGAAGAGGCCAACTTTGCTGTTTGCTGAAGAGGCCAACCTTACTGTTGCTGAAGTGGCCAACTTTACTGCTTAAAGTGGCCAGTGTTGCTGTATACTGACGGGGCCGACGTTACCGTGTGGGAATCATCTCCTCATCGTCAGAGGACCCCACCATCGGATCACCGAGGATCAACCAAGGATCATCGAACATCGCGGACAGGGATCACCAAGGATCAACTCGTGTGTTATTCAACCCCACATCGAACATCGCGGACTGGGATCACCGAGGATCAACCATCGAAGTCAAGGAACAGAATTTACTATTGTGTATTTATTTATATGTAAGTTGGCATATTTTTTTATATATATATTTATTACTAGAATATTGAAATCTGGTGTAATTATTTGTTTGTTGTTCTTGGTGGAATTCTGTATTTAATACAGTAGAGGTTAAAATAGGGTCCACCCTGAGCAGCCAAAACATTTAATTTGCTGGTTTTTTGAAAAGGAATATTGTATTTATTTTGTTATTACTTGTATGTTGATGACATAATAGAATATTTTTTGTGTATGATATATAGTATCAAACATTTTCATTTATTAGTTATAATTGGTTTTGGTTACTGCCATGTCATCAATTTTAAATATTGTTGAAGCTGGTAAAGCACTTGGCCTTACAGGCCAAGAGTTACAAACCTGGGTATCTGTAGAGAGAGAAAGGGTGGAAAAGAAAGAGATGGAAGAAAAACAGAGAGAGAGGGAAGAAAGAAAGGAAAAGGAAAAGAAAGAGATGGAAGAAAAACAGAGAGAGAGGGAAGAAAGAAAGGAAAAGGAAAAGAAAGAGATGGAAGAAAAACAGAGAGAGAGAGGGAAGAAAAACAGAGAGAGAGGGAAGAGAAGAAAGGAAAAGGAACAGAGAGAGGGAAGAAAGAGCCGCAGAACGGGAAATGAGAAAGGCAGTAATCGCGAAGGAAAAAGGCGTTTAGAGCTTGATATGTCAGCTACCCCTGAGGTCAGTGTGGAGGGCGATAAAATGACCCCACCCCCCAAGCTAAGTTATTTTGCTGGTGAAATTTTTTCAAACAGATGTATAGAGAGACAAAAAGAAGATAAAGAGAAGAAAAAATCGACAGTGTCAATAGACAATGACAAACTGATGGTAGGATTCAATAAAGTTGATAAGATAAGTGAGGAACATATGTGCAATGTTACTGGATTAATGCAGGCTGAAGATGATAAACATGATAGAGACAGCATGCGTGAAGAAAATGAGAAGTTAAAATTGGAAAATAAACGTCTCAAGTCAGACAAGGAAAAAATACAGGCAGAACTGAATAAATTGATTTTAGACAGGGAAAATGACCTACGTACTAAATCAAAGACTTGCACTACATTAGAAGACCTACCAATTAGGGTAGAAGCAATAGAGAGGATTGTAAATAAACTTGTTAAGAGAATAGAATCAGTCGATGTGGTTACAGCTTCTCAAACAAAGATTAATGGAAGTTTGAAGGATAAAATTAACAGATTGGATAAAGTAGAATCGTCAGTTGGAAATAAAGACGCCAGTTATATCAAAGTAGCCAAGAGAACCATACCCAGAAATAGAGATGGTAAATTAATTAATCAAGATAATAAGGCAAGCAAACACGTAAATAAAGAAATCCAACATAAATCTTATGCTACAGGTACAATTGTAAAACACTCGGTTCCATTTACCACTGAATGTCATAGAGGAGAACTTAAATCAATGAATAACCAAACCTCAAGAATTATAATACTGAAAGAAAGAAAGAACCCTAACTATTATTGTCAAAGAGACAAAAATTACATTGTACCCAGTGAAAGTCAAAAGAGACAAAGAAGGTATTATGATGTACAAATCCAAGAAATCTAGACGTAATGGTGATCAAACCAGAGAAACAAATAGATGGTCGTATGGAAAAGAAAATAAAAGAAATGAAAACCCTGAATGGAAGGACCCACCTATTGGTCGATACAACCATTTTAACACAGTTAGATGTCTAACTTATAATAATTGCAGTAGATATCCCCATAAAAATCCCCATGTTAGACATGTAGTAAATGTTAATGAGCCATAATTTATCCCTCATTACCACTGTTCATGTAGAACATGTTTGTTGAGATGTTGTAAGAATGACTGTAATATTTATAATCAGGGTAGAAGAGCAAGATATGGTTTCATTCCAACCACGGAGAGAAATATTAATGGGAATTGGAGAGATTTTAATATTTTTTCTTAACCAAACTATGTCCTGGCAGTAAGAAATTTGGTTCACCATAATGTGTATGTTTACATGTATATTATGTTCATATGATGACATGTTTACATGTATATGTGTATATGATGACATAATATGTTTAATAATATTTGTTGATTATGATAAAAAGAAAAGAGAAGTCACTTGAAAAAAAAAACAATGAAGAATAACTAGTGACATGAAAAAAAAGGGTCACCTAAAAAAAAAAAAAAATAATAATAATAGAAAAGAAAAGATATACAAGTGACATGAAAGAAAATAAAAATAGCAAGTCACATAGAAAAAAAAATAAAATAATAAATATCAGTGACGAAAAGAAAAAAAAAATGATGATAAATTTGAATTTAATTCAATATATTTATATCATATGATGGGTGAGGATATTTATTATATTGTTTGCATGTGTTGATTTATAATTCCATGCACTATTAATGTGATTAATCATTGTATAATTAATTTTGTTGTTTTGATGATTTGAATATGTTCTGTGATTGAACTTTGTTTCATGTGGCTTACTGTTCTCGGTATTAGTATTGGGTTTTACATAATTACATCATGCTTAGGTAGGGGAGAAATGTGGAGAAATAATATAGTCTAAGCTTGATGACGCAATTCGCTAGGCTCCGCCCACCACCCGGTAATCTATGGCGTCATTCCGCCATCTTGAGTGTAAATATTGGGAGCTTTAGTGTATACGTCATTTGGTACAAATGACGTATATTAAACCGACAGTTGGGAGCACATGGTTTGTTTTATAATCAGTCGAGCTCTGTGCATCATAGGATGCGGATGTCTGTATTATTAAGAGTCGAGCTCGTAGAGTCTAGCTTTGGGCGTCTATGTAGATGAATGCATATTTACAGTTTGCTATTGTACTCCTCCTGATTCTACCTTTATGTCAGTTCATGTTCAAGTATTAAATAATTATTTGATGTTACTTCACTGGAGTTAACTTCGTGATTTGTGTTGTCTGATTTATTACACCTTCTACAAGTATCTTCAATATAAGGACCCGTAACATATATTTGGCACCTCCGACGGAGTACTCAACATTATTTGGAGTACCGTAACATATATTTGGCACCTCCGACGTAGTAAACTACTCTTAATGCGATTTGGAGTACGTAACATATACAGTTCAACATTCAGTCACCAGTTCAACATTCAGTCACCAGTTCAACATTCAGTAACCAGTTCAACATTCAGTAACCAGTTCAACATTCAGTCACCAGCTTAACATTCAGTCACCAGTTCAACATTCAGTCACCAGTTCAACATTCAGTAACCTGTTCAACATTCAGAAACCAATTGAAAATTATGTCACAAGTTCAACATTCAGTCACCAGTTCAACATTCAGTCACCAGTTCAACATTCAGTCACCAGTTCAACATTCAGTCACCAGTTCAAGTTTCGAAACCAATTGAAAATTATGTCACAAGTTCAACATTCAGAAACCAATTCAACATTCAGAAACCAATTGAAAATTATGTCACAGTTCAACATTCAGAAACCAATTCAACATTTAGAAACCAATTGAAAATTATGTCACAAGTTCAACATTCAGTAACCAGTTCAAGTTTCAGAAACCAATTGAAAATTATGTCACAAGTTCAACATTCAGTAACCAGTTCAACATTCAGAAACCAATTGAAAATTCTGTCACCAGTTCAACATTCAGTCACCTGTTTAACATCCAAAAACCAATACAACATTCAGGCACAAGTTCAACATTCAGTCACCAGTTCAACATTCAGCCACCAGTTCAACATTCAGTCACATGTTCAACATTCAGAAACCATTTCAACCTTCAGTCATCAGTTTAACATTCAATCACCAGTTCAATTTTCAAAACCATTTCAACATTCCGTCACCAAATTAACATTCAGTCACATGATCAACATTCATAAACCATTTTAACATTCAGTCATCAGTTTAACATTCAGTCACAGGTTCAACATTCAAAATTATTTCAACATTTAGTCATAAGTTTAACATTCAGTTACCAGTTTAGCATTCAGTCACTAGTTTAACATTCAGAAACCAATTCAACAATTCAGTCACCAGTTCAACATTCAGGCACTAATTCAACATTCAGTCATGTTCAACATTCAGAAACCATTTCAAACTTCAGTCATCAGTTTAACATTCAGTCACCACTTCTATTTTCGAAACCAATTCAACATTCAGTCACCAGTTTAACATTCAATCACCAGTTCAATTTTCAGAAACCATTTCAACATTCCGTCACCAGTTCAAATTCAGTCACATGTTCAACATTCAGAAACCATTTTAACATTCAGTCACCAGTTTAACATTCAGTCACCAGTTCAACATTCAAAATTATTTCATCATTCAGTCATAAGTTTAACATTCAGTCACCAGTTTGGCATTCAGTCACCAGTTCAATTTTCAGAAACCATTTCAACGTTCAGTAACCAGTTCAACATTCAGAAACCATTTCAATATTCAGTCATCAGTTTAACATTGGTCAAAGTTCAACATTCAAAAATTATTTCAACATCATAAGTTTAACATTTAGAGACTTTCTGAGATATTGGGGGCCCTAGGGGTAAAGACCCAGAAATATTAGGGGGACTAAATAAACGTCTTTGGCTCTATCTGAATCAGATTAAATTTGTACTTAATATAGGAAGGGCCATTGTCAGTGGAGGCCCGGAGAGGTTGCCTACATTGTCAGTGGAGGCCCTGAGAGGTTGCCTACATTGTCAGTGGAGGCCCGGAGAGGTTGCCTAATTGTCAGTGGAGACCCGGAGGTTGCCTACATTGTCAGTGGAGGCCCTGGAGAGGTTGCCTACATTGTCAATGGAGGCCCTGGGTGGTTGCCTACGTTGTCAGTGGAGGACCTGGGTGGTTGCCTACATTGTCAGTGGAGGACCTGGGTGGTTGCCTACATTGTCAGTGGAGGACCTGGGTGGTGGCCTACAGTGTCAGTGGATGCCCTGGGTGGTTGACTACAGTGTCAGGGCCAGGCCACGTCACTGATGGTAAAAGTCACTCGCCATGGTTACTTTAATTATCTATTCAACATGCAGCCACAAAATGGAAAATGTAGACACCAGTGATACAACACTCTGCAGTGAAATGTTTAGAATTATTGACAGTCGTACAAGTTTCATTTGAATAGACCATAATGTCTACGTTTCTCTTCGTACTCTCATCTCCCCATCACACAAGACGTCATGTCCAAGCAAGCTAGTTCTCCTTATTCAATGACACATTCACATCTGACATACTATGCATATTCTCCCCTACTTACATCATTCCATTTTTTTTTCGCATCTATTCTGCCAAAATTAATTTTCTCCCTCAATTGAACCAGCCCCGCCTCCTTACACTCAGTTCATATCTTCACAAGCATTAACAAAATATGCAGACTCAGTCTGCCTGTCACGTGATTTGGTGGTTTTCAAACACGTTACATTCTAACTATGGTGATTACATTTTTTATTTTTTAAAGAACAAGTTGGGCTACTCTGTGTCCATCTCATGTTCCATTTATTTATTTTTGTGTATACTTCACGAGGACAAAGACAGACGACATTTATCTATTTAAACAAAGGCAGACGATATTTGAAATATGGTCAAAGAAAAGATCGCTATATTCTCTCTAGCGGTCGATTCTTTTCGGTGTTCATTACTGTTCATTTCACTAATAAATGTTTTATAGCTAATTCTTTTTTTTTTAGATTTACTTAACAGAACAATAAAAGTCTGTGTATTTCGTGGCATTTATTTCTTCGAAAGATCCGAACATAGAGATTTCTGGGCATTCACCATTAGGTGATTGTTAACTCACAGGGTACATCTTCCATGAAGATTCACTGCTATTTAATGGGAATGTTGAGCTATGAAGTGACAAGAAGTAAGAAGATGTGGTATAGTGTTGGTTGATGGGTTAGTGTGTGGCTTGGGTGTGGCACAGCGTGTAAAGGTTTTGTATATTGTAGCAAAGTGTGTAATGCTGTGAAATGATGTGGCTAATGGTGTAAAGGTGTGGTATAAGGTTACGAAGTGAAGTGCTTTGGTATAGCGTTGAAGGTTGAGGTATAGTGTGGCTAAATGTGTACGATTGTGTGGTATAATTTATGAAAGTGTAGCATTGTGTGGTATAGTGTGGCTAAATGTGTACGAGTGCGGTATAATGTAGGAAAGTGTAGCAGGGTGTGGTATAATGTTGCAAAGTGTAACAGTGTGAGGTAAGTTGTGGTATAGCTTAAAAGGGTTGGGAAGGTGTTGAATGAAAAGCTTAGACTATGCATTCCAGTAAAAATCCAATTACTTTGCAACTCAAAGATTCTATTGATCTATGTATGATTTGACATGTTATATACATTTTGAATTTTTTATCAAAGTACCTATATACTGAATATCAATAATAAAATAATATTCAATTTGGAATATATAGTAATATACTAGTTAAAAGTTAGCATTATTAATTACACTAACTTTCATTATAAAATAATGGCAATGTACTATTGAAAAAAAATTTGTGTTATGGTTTCAAAGTCGCGCATGCGCACATATATTTATGGTCCCTGAAAAAAAAAATACGGAGACCTTCCGTATGGTGCCGTAGCCACTGCGTAAAATAATAATATTCAATTTGGAATACGCAGTGACTCCGGCACCAGCCAAAACCATTATATTAGGGTATAAGGAACATGGCATATATAATTTTTTTTTTTTTTCAGAATTCTTTTTTTCAGGATTAGGGTTAGGGTTAAGGATAGGGTTAGGGTTAGGGTGTGGAGCAATATTATCTATGGCTGGTACCCGAAGTAAAAAAAATACGGGTTCGGTCGGACCGAACCGTAGCAACTGCCTTTTGAATATATACTAGTTAGCATTATTAATTACACTAACTGTCAGTTTAAGTCGAAGACTTAGTAGAGTGACAAAGTCTAAGAGACATATTAAAGTTATATATTTTATAGACTAATTAATCATTTTAAATTTAATGTATCTACTATCTTGTCGCTCTTAGTTTTAGTCTTGTTACTACTCTTGTATTTAGTCATAATACATTAAAATCAATGCCACACTAATAGTAATCTATATAAATTATAAATAATAGCGGTGTGGGTTCTGTGTTAAATCGAAAGTAAAGAATTAACCCAACAGTATTCTAGTTTAAAATCGTCAAACGTAAACAATAGTAATAAAAATCATGAACAAATCGGATCTGTCCGAAATGCAAAAATAATCTAGCATATTGATCAAACTTAAGGAAATATAACTCTATGCAAAGGTTTTGCAGGGTACAGCTAGTAAATAAATAATTTTAACAAAATGACTTGTCATTGTTGGTATTAAATTTATCATATGTCATGAATAGTTCATGAAATATTATATTTGAAATAGTAAACCCTTACCACTGTTTGATTTAATTTGTTTTTTCAACTTAATATTAACTAAATTATTTTGTTGTAACATTTAAATAATACGTTTTTAATTTTTAAACAATCTATACTCACTGTGAGCTAGTTGTTGAAGTTAATCACAAATCCTAAGATCTGTTAAAAGTATGTAGACTACAAGGACCATTTCTATCTACAAATCACTAAGGTTGACACCAGTAGTTCACTCTATTTTTTGGCAGTATCAAGCCATGTTACATGTGAAACTATAAGTGTTCTTTGAATTTCGGTAAATGTCTTCACATGATCTTACATAAAAGTTCCCTTAACCCTAAAGGGCTATTGGGGCAGATGAAGTGTAGAATTTATCTGTTACTGTAGCCTCAGCATTTAAAGGGATTGTATGGTTAGCACAATGCCTAGCCTCCTTTACTTCCCCAACTTTAGTTAGGTACCCATTTAAAGTGGGATGGGCTATGGGACTTTAACCAACTTTCTCTAGGACCTGGAAAAATTCCTTTTGTTTTCACTAAGGATAAACCCACGATTCTAAGGTTGACAGTTGAGCATCTACACCACTGGCCCATCCATCCCATGATCTTACATACTAATACACTTTTCTTATGATTAATTCAAACCCAAATCATATTGCTTCAAATCAGCATTAAACAAATCTGCATAATAAACAACTTTATAGTCTGTTGACAATTTGAAATATATAATCGACTTTGCTGTAATTTGATGGTGTCATTTTTGACATTGTTATTATTATTTTTTAGGTGATTGGTGTTTCAGTTTTCCTTTTCAAGACTTTTAGTCTTGAAGAAAACATAGCAATATCAATGATCAGAGTTCAAGAATGATTGGTTTATTTAGACAATATAGTTTCCCCTAGCAGATTAGTATCACTATTAAAGTTATATATCTATGCAAAAGTATTTTATATAACTCAGATGAGATATCTGCTTTAGATTGTTTGAATTTAGATTTGATGTATATGACATAGTGAAGCAAATGTGTTTATTTATTTTTGTATAGAAAAGAAGAATAAAAGAACTTTTATGTGAAGACATACCTGAAGATGAAGCAAAGCTATTGAGTAATGGCAGGTAACTTAATATATACCAATATAACTTGTTTCTGCTTTTAATAAAAAATTGTTTTGAATTAACTTTTTTATATCCCTTTATTAGGTTTGCATGTGTTATATGTCAGCAAAACCCTATTTTCGACACAGTCAGCATGCTGAGTATTCATAGGAATGGGAAAAAACATCTTTTGAGTAAGTTTTTAATTTTGAAATCTATTACAATGGTGGCCATGCATAAGGCCTATGCAAGTCTGCACTTGAATTGTTCTTGTGATGATCAGTGTCTGCTTTCTCTTTTCTGGTAGCGTTTGATATAAGTTTATTCAGGATGACAAAAACAATAAATGAATGATGTTAACTCCAAAAGCACAGATCTTAATTGAACAAACACCATACCATAACACTATAATTTCATAAGATAGATTTCATCACTGAATGTTCAAAATAACAGCTGAATTAAACTCTACACTCCAAATGCATCTTCTCTAAAACATCACTACTCATCCCTGTGTGTTGCCTATCCTGCCAAAGCTGTTCTACAACTTTTTGACCCTGCGACACTCTGACCCCAACTATTCTACCCTGTCAGCTGATATTTATTAACTTTATTTAACATGTGTATAATTGTTTAAAATATTGTATTAATTTTGTTTAAAATATGTGTTTTAATTGTTTAAAATAAGTGTTTCTGTAAGGTTTAAGTTCTGATAGTTATTATGCTCTCTGGATGTTCAAAAGTTTTTAAAGACTGACAATATATCTCACATACACTCCTCATTAGGTATATGACTTGAAAAACAAATTTTGTAATTTTACAAGTGGCGTGCCAGATTTTGATGAGCTTTTATATAAAAATAATAAATACAACAAAAAATCATCAATTTTGTTGAAAAAGTTCACCCACCAAAACATTTTTTAGTTTAAAAATAATCCATTTGGCTCTTTTTACTGAAGTTCACTTTTACTCCTATTGTTTATCATTAAGATTCTATTTCCTGTTCTCCATGTTAGATTTTTCAATTATACTTGAGTTTGAATAATTATTTTAATTTTGCTTAATTTTATTCTTTAAAATGTCTTACAAAAAATCATCACTTTGCGTTGCTAAAAATAAGGACAAATGGGCGAGTAATTTGAAAAAATTTCAAAACACTCTTAAGAAAAGAAACAAAATTGGAATCGAGATCGAGCCATTGCATTCACATTCTAGAATGCCAAAAGAGTGGATGATAATTGGTCGCTACATGGGCTTGGCCTCTATGGAAAAATCCAGATTGAAAAGAGTTGCAGCACTCAGGAAAGAAGTAGAGCTATTATGGAGCTTTTTAAATTTCCCGATACTGTCTTTGCGATCAGTGAGCAGAAAAATTGAAACTTTAATTAAAAGGTATGATGTTCATTTGAAAAAAACCTGTGGGTGACATACGGGAGCAGTTTGATAAGTTATTTGATGTCACAAACAAAACTGGTCAATGGTTATGTGCTGAGGACAAAAAACTTTACGAAATACAAATTCAAAGTGGAGGTAAGACGGAATATACTACAACTAAAATTGCTAGTCAAAGTACAATTCATCCGTCAAAACAGAAAATTGTTTGCAAAATTAATGAGGCACAACAACAACAAAGCAATTTTGAAAGTTCCAGTGATTCAAGTGATAACGAGAATTCTCAAAGTAGCTCTGATGGTGCTGATGCAATGCAGTCATCCACAGAAAGCTTGGATCAAAGCACACATAAGAAACAATCACAGCAATCTACTTCTAGTGCAGTTTTATTAGTTCAATCTGGGAAACTACCAGTTCGAAGAGCAGCATTAGTAAACAAAATTTTGCATAAGTCCGGCGTAAAAATAGCAACTCCTTCTCAGTCAGGTGTCTATCGAGCTGTATTCAGAGAAGCAAGTAAACTAAAAGAAACATTAATAAATACTTTGCGTAATAGCTTATGGATTTTACATTTTGATGGTAAAATTATGAAGATAAAAGAACTCCAAGTAGTTGTATTAAAAAATGAAGCAAAAGAAGTGAGGCTAGCCGTCTTAGTTTTACCTGATGGCAAAGCTGCTACGATCGGATCTGCCATTCAAAAAGTTTTAGATGAATATAACTTATGGTCAGCTATAAAGATGATAGTGTCAGACACTACAAATGTTAATACAGGGTCGAAGTCTGGTGTTGTGGTGAAACTTCAGAAACTGTTTGTTCAACATGGTGAGTCTGCACCAGTCTTTATAGGTTGTCAGCACCACATACTTGATCGTGTTCTTAGACACGTGTGTGATGCATTGCTCGGTGATTCAACTGAGTCTCCTAACATAAATTATCCATTTGTAAATAAGATACTTAAAGATTATGAAATGTTAAAAAAAGATTTTGAAAGTAAAACAAAGAAATGTGCTCCAATTTTAGAAAAACAGGAAATAGATTGGAGAGATGATATGAAATTTTTGCACCATCTAATTTGCTTTTTTAAGCATTTTAAGAGTCCTCAACAAATGCCAAAAGTTAATTTTAGCGCACTGCCTGGCCTCAGCAATGCCCGATGGAACTCTCGAGCAATTTTTGCATTGTTGGCTTTCATACTATTGCCTGATGAACGAAAGAACCTTCAGAAATTGTGTGAATTTATATGTGGACATTGGAGTGATCCCTGGTTTAGTGATCATCATTACAAAGCTGAACAATATGAACTTCTTTTCCATACTGTTAATGATTATCCAAAAGGGTTGCGCTGTCTTCGAAATCATTGGTCTCAAAGTCCATCTCCAATACTCACTCCACGTAGCAATGTTTGTGCAGAAAGAGCAATACAAGTTCTGCAAGATATTATTCCCCTTTGCCACTCACCAGAGAAACTGAATTTACGTTTTATTTTTACAAATAAAAGTTTATGAAACAATATTTGAAATTATTAACAAATGTCAATTTTTCTAAAACTTCAAAATGTTTGGTGGGTGACATTTTTCAATTTTTTTTAATAAATTTGATATGGTTTTGTGTTTCTACAATAAAAACTCATCTGTTGATGGTATGCCATACAAGTGTTGTTCTGAAGTCATATACCTACTCCTCATGCTTGCACATGAGTCTCCTTTGTGTCTACTCTAGCCACTGGCTAGACATAAGTGACCAATATACAAGGTGGATGGGTTCAATAACGTTTACTTTCTGACTTATCTGTATATTATTTCATATATCTATCAGGCAACACATACCACACTTGCGTTTTTGCTAGACATGACATAACGTGTGGTATTGACTAGCTGTAATTTTATCAGAGTTTGGTTATAATCAAAAGAGGGGGGGGGAAGATTTGTTGAGTGGAAAAATTACGTCACATAATCACACAAGTTGTGTCCATTGCTAAGAAATCACAAAGACTAAAAGACACATTTTGAACAATTAAAACAAAAATGTTAGATAATTAAAACGCACATTTTAAATATAACATACAAATATAAAAAAAAATTAAACACATGTTGAACAAAGTTAATAAACATATCTAAAACAAAGTAATAATAATTCAAATATTGTTTTTATCAGTTGACAGGGTTGAACTGCCACTGCGCCTGTCCACTTGGAATGTCTGCTTAAGTCAAGCTGTTAGCTTCTTTTATAAGACCTTAATTACATCATGTCATCGTTTGTGTCCTTAGTCTTAAATTTATTTTCTATTAATTCAGACTAATTGACAGTAACTCTGAAGAAACTCTTACATAATTTTGGATTGTTCTGTTTCAGTCCTGACCCAATTATATTATTAATTATAACATTGTAAATTAAAGGACGTTAAACTCTTCCATTTATCTAGCCACAAAGAATTTTTCTCACTAGCATGTACAGAAACTTTAGGCAACTATGTTGTCTAAGAAATACACAAATGTTTAACCTAAACATGACACCATTCCTTCTCGGTCAGGCCCTATCATCAAAAAAAAATCTCTGAACAATAAGTCAGACTTCCAGCTTTTGAAATTGTGTTACATTAAATTTATCTTATTTGTGTGCCATTACTAGAACCATAGTCAATTTATCAAAATTTAGTGAACAAAAGTAATTTAATAATAGAAAAACTCCAAAACTCATCTTGGGGCCTAAAGCGGCTCCAATAGTCCCATTTGTCCACCTCTGATCTATTCAATGATTACCCAATAACCTTACTTGACACTGTTCCACTTAAACAGTGTTTTTTTTTTCACCCATTTATAATTTTTCATTTATGTTTTTTTTTCTTCATATTTCTTTATTAGACTTAACATTTAAAGGCATTATTTAAATCTTGCTAGTATAGTGTTCTCTGATTTCTATAAGATTCATAATAAGTCTGGCAGCATAAATATAAATAATGACTGAACAGTAAATCTACATACTTATGATTCAAGTTTACTGTGAAGGCCTACTGAAGAAAAAAGTTGTTTTATTACAAATTCTTTAGTTACAAAATGAGATATAAAGAAAAGTTTAACATGAAGTAAGAGAATTTTGCTGGATAATAAATGAGCTTAGGGTTAGCAGAAACCTCATATTTTCAATATACTTTTTTTTTTTGTTTATATAACTTATTATATATTTTAGCATAAACAATTCTTATAAATGCACATTTTTGCTGAAACATTGACAAAGTCTAAATATATAAGATCAACCAGTTTGCATAGACATACAGACATACCTTTTTATTAAAGGCTTTTCTTTAAGTCACTCTATCTGGTGGTAGACAGACAAATGTATATTTTTTTGTTTGTATTTCTAATTTTATAATTTTACTGACTTTATTAATCTGATAATGTTGATCTTTATGAACAAGGTAATGAAATCTATTTAAAGAAAAAGAAAGAGCTGAAACAACTCGTTGACAACCGAAAACATGAACAGTATCTTAAAGATGGCACGACCTCCATTAGAATGGTTGATATTTTTTTTAATTTGTTTCTTATTTTAAATTAGTAAGCCAAATTTAAAAAAAATATTTTGTTACCATATGTAGAAATTGAATAAGGATGTTATTTTATTTTTCCCAGGCAGAACCTCATACTAATAGCTTTTTAACATCAGAACCATATGATCCAAGAGTTAAAAAGTCAAAATCTAAAACTGAACAGTTTCTCATGACTACAGGCTTAAGAATATTTTTGCAAATAAAACAGACGTAGGAATCAGATATGAACCCTACAAATCTAAATATAGATGCACCATAAAGACAATCAATGCAAGTAGTTGCGATGTTCCTAAAAATCACCCTGTGGTCAATGATTGTGGTAGTGGCGATAAAAATAAAATGATCGACTCACCCTGCCTGGAAGAAACAAACAAAGATTTCTCCCCCAGACATGTCGCTGATGCCGTCAAATGACCCTGCACCCGTTGCCAACACAACTTGTTCAGACCCCTGTTTCTCCATTTCACCTCACCCAGCAGAGTCACAAACAGGTAACAAACAGAGCACATCCCAGACTGAACGGATGAGAGATGTTACTGCAATCAAGGCTCAACACCAAGTTTCAGTTGTAAAGAAATTACAACAACTGCAAGGGTAATTATTATATTTTTTAATTAAATCACAGATAATTTGCAGTGCTTAAGGATTTCCATTCATACATATTTTGATTGTTTGATGCAGTATTTGAGCCTTTACTGTCATAACCCAAAGCCCAAGGTACAAGGAGTAGCTGGGTAATATTTGCTAAGAGTGTTATAGCTTCTACTACAATTTCTATAAAAACTGTAATGAAGATAATGTTTTTTTTAATTACATACAGTACATGTTATATGTAAATGTTCCAATGGCCAGTGTCATTATTTGACAGAAATATCTCGATTAATTGCATCCAAAAATAAATATTTTTTAGATAGGCACCCTTTAATATTTAGGATAAAGATGATCCAACCATAGAGATACATGCTCTTTAGGTTGAGCCGCCCAATAATCCCACTGATCTTTGTCGTAGTACATGTATCAATTTACTTAACCAGTAATTTTGTGTTTGCAATATAGAAGAAAATTTGAGTGGTTGAAGGGGATTCTGAAAATATTAATTTTGAATCACTAAATATACTCTCTCTCCCCCCTTCCCAACCTATTTATGGTAATCCTTTATTTGACATGACTTGCAAGTTTTAGTGACTATTTTCTTAATATTGTTTTTAGTACCTACATATTATGCTTGCTGATAAAACATTTACAGTTATGTGTTAAATTGAGTTGCTATAGTTTTAGAGTTTACCTTTTTATGAAGCTAAAGTCTCACTTTGAAGACCAATATCTCTCACAAACCATGCGACAAACACACACTTATATAGGTTGTCCATGTGTATTTTTTAGAATGATTACAAGTTTGACTTGTTAATAGCTTATTCCTAACATTTTTACTATCTTTGCAAAAATTCTATAAACAATCAGATATATCTGAAGTAATAGTAATAGTAATGAAAAAAAACGCCTGTGAAAGTTTTTGATTTTCAAGCATAGATGTGCTGGCCAAAGGATAAAGTGATGAGTATTAGTCATGGGGCTTTTGGGTTGTCAAAAAATTACATTTATAAAAAAAAATATAAGATTATCAATAAAAAATCAAATCAATAAACAGATCACTTAACTGCAAATATGTGAAACTTTTTAAACTAGACTAGCCTAACTGCCATGCATGGCTGTAAATGCTTCATTTAATAAAATTCTCATAACCATTGGGGGTCATCTGTCAGGGAAGATACATGTTTCTGTAGCCATGGTCTACTTCTTGGGTCAGGCTAGTCTGGCTTAAAATACTTCATATGTGAAATATAACTTTAAAACAGATTTACAGCTCAATTTTAAAAACTGCTGAAGACCTGTTGCCGAAGTTCAACAGAAACCACAGAAATTCCTGGCCAAACTGCTGTTCCGGCATCACTTTTAAGGCCTCTCTAACCAGAACTCAATATGACCTTCTGTTGGCCAGTGCATCCCTGCTTTCCAATAAAACTAATCCAATTTTCATTGATTGAAGTAATATGCAATCAAAACAGCTTATGCCATTATTTTTAGCAATGAAATTAGTGTAGTCAGTAGCTGAAAATTTTTATGCATTCTAAAATGTTGGCCTGTCTTCTTTTGGTGCTTAGGGAAATCTATAGAATTTCATTTTTTTTTTTATAATCACATGAAGATCACTTATTTTTAAACATTTTCCACCTATTTATTATTATTGTACTATTCATGGCGATAAAAGTGCTGAACAATAAGGGATTTGGTTGGGGGGGGGGAAGGAGGTCAAGGAACAGTGCGTGATTTCTAAAAAAAAATTCTAAAAGTAGGTTGACAAATTGATACATTAATATAGCTCATAAAATAAAATTTTCAATGGTATAAATTTAAAGCTCAGTTTATGTCCTGCCTGTAAATATGTTACAACTGGGTACAACTCTTAAATTGGGAAACACTATCATGTAAATAGGTGGGATATGTGCGATAGGAACAGTGCGAGATTTCTAAAAAAAAATTCTAAAAGTAGGTTGACAAATTGATACATTAATATAGCTCATAAAATAATATTTTCAATGGTATAAATTTAAAGCTCAGTTTATGTCCTGCCTGTAAATATGTTACAACTGGGTACAACTCTTAAATTGGGAAACACTATCATGTAAATAGGTGGGATATGTGCAGAATTAAGAATCATATGCCTCTATCTTTCTCTTCAGGAATTAGTTAACTTTGATACGCCAGACTTGACTACGGGTGATGACTAGATCAAAAGATTATAAGTAGCGAGATTTAAACACATAAATTAATATTTGCATGTGACCAAATGCTTTTGAAAATTAATTTTAATGGAAAAATATTATGAAAAATTATAAATGGGTAGAAACAGCAGCAAGAAATATGGTATGACTTCAATGAGATTAATGATTTCATTGAGAACCATTCAAGAGAAATGGAGCATTAATTGAACATAAAATGAATGCTGTTAAACTGTTGATGCAGATTAAAGCTTTTCCTTTGCGAGTATTGTTTGAAGTGGCAGGGCGGATGGCCTAGAGGTGTTGATACTCGACTGTCGACCTGAGAGTCATGTGTTCGATCCTCTGTGAGAACCATGGGGAAGTAAAGGCGGCTGGGTGTTGTGCTAATCACACAACCCTTTCATATGCCGAGGTTGTAGAACCAGATGAATTCTACACTTCTTCTGCCCTGATGGCCCTTAAGGGCTAAGGAAACTTTATTTTTATTGTTTAAAGTGGTTGGCACTTTCAGATTTATAAAACTTAACATCCATCTAATTTCTTCAAAGTCTTCATACATGAATGCTGATTCTTATGACCTTCTTTTAAAATATCACATCTTTGCATAATATTTGATCTTGATTCTATAGTCTTATATTTTTCCATTTGTTATTAAAAAAAAAAAAGTAATAAATTTCTTTTTCAGTTCTGGTTGGAAGAGAGACTGGGATGGAAAATGGATTAAAGATGAACTTGCAGAGTTTGATTCAGATGAAGAACCTCCAGATATTCCATTGCTGTTTTAATTTTAAAGTTCTTATGATGTGTTGATATCAATCAGTGGACCTCAAACTTTAGCACTTCGCCACCCTTGACAAAAGTTTTGGTTTTCTGACCCACCCACCATATAAAACTGTTTATGTGACACGAATAAAACTAGGATAAAAGAAACATAATAAAAGTGTTGTTTATTGTATAAATCTACACACTGTATTTCTCAGTTAACTTTTTAGTCTTTTAGTTTTAAATATTTTCAGCTTTTATGCGATTATTATGTTATCAAGATTCTCGAACTATCATAGTGAAATGTCATAATTAGGTATGTCAGTGTAAATATTCAGGACAGCGACATTTTTTTTTGACCCCCTTCCCTTCGCTTGTATAACATCTGTTAAAAAGTGTCGTAACCAACTCTAACTGCCGTTATGCAGATATTTAATTTACCTTCAGGTGAGGTACGGGAGACTAGTGTTGTCTTGGCATCAGGGGGAAAGGGTTGGGGAGGGGGAGACAAACATAACAACCAATAGGGGATAAGAGGAGAGTTTTAGCAAATTGGGAAGAGAGATAAGAAGTCTTTGCACAGCCAGTGTAGGGGAATTAAATAAAATCAATAAACCAGTGTTACGTTTGTGTTGGGGTGAGGGTGCGCTACTTAACTAAAAGCAAGACAATAGGATAGCATTTTGAGACTTTAGAGAAAGACATTTAGGATGATTTAGTGTGTGTCAGTTATGTGCAAGTAATTAGGGGTAGCATTTCCCAACTAGCCAGCCAAGCAATGTTCTTTCGAACTCAAAACAGTATCAATCTGCAGTTGACCAGCGATTTCAAAAGTAACTTGACAGTTTTAGTAAAAAGCAATTGTTTTGTGTAGGGGCTTGCTTGATGCTTAGGGTCACATTTTTAAAAATATTGTAATTTACAATATTGTTTGGAAAACGGCAATCTTATAAATTGAGGTGGGGACTTGATGCACCGAAAACTGGTTTCTGCCAAGATGTTAATTAACTTCTGGTGCCGCCATTTAATTAGTAAGGGTACTGCGACACGCTAGAAAGGGGCCCCGAAAGAGAGCTATTATTACCGCTCAAGTTTTTAAACAAAATATTTTTTACATTTTCAATATAAATGTGAAAGCCATTTTAGGTACATGCACCGGTTGCTTATGAATGGAGGTAAGTTAAGTTGAATAACAGTTGAAATAAAAAATTGAGTTGCGCCCCTTAGTTCAATTACCGTGTTGTACACGTAAGGATGAGATGAATTATCTTAGAACCTATAAACCACTAATGGGACGGTTTGTATGATGCCCTTCTTTTATCCCCACCATAGCCGATAGAGCAATGGCCATGGATGCACACGGGAGATATAGGGGAGGGGGGGACCTAAACCATGACAAGTCGACCGCTTTACATCACGACCACTACCGGTAACGAAAGCTAAATTAGCAAGAAATAATGGGTGAGTAAAAAAAGCAACATGCTGAGCAAAATATCATTGAAAAATAGTAAACTAACAAATCTTTGCATTGATACGCAAATGAACCATACCCACATACTAAGAACAAAAAAAAAATGCAAGTTGTTGCCCGCCACCCCCACCCCATTTCAGTATTACGAACTAGAGTCCACGTCAATTTCGTTATAGCGACTTTTCACTATAATTATAATTCACTTTTTTACTGGAGCTATCAGAAATTGATCTAGTATGTTGTGATTTACATATTAATTAGAACTTTTTTCAATGATTAGCAAGTTATCTTTTTTTGAATGTAAGCTCATTAAAATAAGACTATTCAGTGTATGTCAAGACTAAAAAATTTCACTCTACTGAAACTAATAAATAAATGAATAATAACACTTCGTTGGATAATCCTCTTTTATTATCTCAGAGTTCAATTTACATAACAGTTTATTTAATAATGTAAGTGTGCAATGCTGGTAAGAGCAGCTTCAGACCCCTAATGCAAATGCAATTCAGAAACTTCACTTGTGCATCAGAAAGTCAAGGTGCTATGCCACTCACTCAGCCGAAGTTAAAAATCTTCCCACTAAAGAGTGCAATGCAGGATATTTTTTTTCTCTAACATTTTAATGAAAAATATAAACAGCCAAGAACTAGAGTTTCTAATAAAATTTATTGTACTGCATTCTCAGGTTAATGCTGCATTACTGTTCATTACCGAAGATATTTCACCCAAAGGTTTTCTCTAGTTAAATATTTTACCATGCAGCCCAGCAAATGGAATTATTAAACTTTTCTACTGCATGGAAGTTAATTTATTAACATGATTGCAACTTAGCCATAAAAAAATTAGTATGTCACCGGATTTACACACATAATTTTTAGTAACTAGCAACCCTTAAAAAATGCAGAATTATACAATTACTTAATAATATTTATGTCAGCAACTAGCCTGAGAAAGCTAATTGTTTTTAGAAACTCCAGACCAGGCTAGATGATTTACTGTTTACCTGGTGAGACAGGACTAAAGACAGAATTGCCAAAAATGATTATTTTACCTGAAACAAGGAAAATAAATAAACCCAGATAAAAAAACATACCTCATGAGTGGCCGAAAAAAATTACACCAATAATTTCCAAAGCATTTTAATGTATGTAATACATCTATCAAGAAGATATTTAAAAATTTTACAAAATTAAAAAATCTTAAAAGAAACAAAATTATTTCTTTGCAAAGGTTATTTTCATAGCATTTGTTGGTGTTATCTTAAAGCTTTGCAATGCATCCTTAGCTGCTCCTGCTTGCACATCAGTTTCAAACTCAACAAAAGCGATATCATGACGCCCCGGAACTAGACGCACCTCTTTAAAACCAGGGAACCTGTTAAAAAGAAATTTTTAAAGTAAATGAACAGTTTTAATGCAAATTACTCATAAGAGAAATTTTTTTGAACTCATTAAATGTATGAAGAGATTATGGTAGAGACATCATTAGCACTTTCCATGAATTTTTTAATAATATCTTATGGATATGGGACTAGATCATAAATGTACATTTTACAATTATGTTAAAAAAATCTGAAAGGGGTGAGAACATGTATTTTTATAGCCCGTACTTTTAGGTAAATTTATTCAAATTGGTCATTTGTGTATATACTATGTAAATATTTGTATTCATTAACCAACCAAGCCTCACTGCCTCCAAATATAATGCACACCAATGGAATAGCAATCTCATTATTAAACAATGCAGAATGAATATCCTGACAGTTTAAAAAATGGACATTTTATGACAGAAATCTGGATGACTGCACATATTCTCTCCACTTAATAAATAAATATGCATAAAATGGTTTTGCCCAAATACAGATCCCAATCTACCATTTTTTAAAAGAATGCATTTAATGCTGCAATTAAAAAAATTATATTTTCATTAACTATTATAGATTATGGTAGTCTCAAAAAAATTGGATTTCATAAGAAGAAAATGTATTCCTCTCTATGTTTTGAAGATATGGGAAGAAAATAGAATATTTGTGATTGTGGTACATATTCAAATTAGACTATTTTATTTTAACTTAATGATAAAAATAAAAACCACCCAGAAAATGGTACACTTACTGATTAAAAAGCATACACAACATCATCTCTGTTGTTTCCTCAGGTAGATTTGTGATAAATAAAATCTGGTTTGGTGGCTGCTCAGGAATGGCACTGATAGATGGAGCAGCTTGAGATAGTGATGGCGCATTAGATGAAGGATTTAACTGAGGTGGTGCTATTACAGAAAGAAAAAAAAAAAACATTTTTTCTGTCATAATAGATAATGAAGTACCTATTAAAAAATCCCACAATAATATGTTTTTAAAAAAATGAGTTAAAACTTACGCCTTGGTGTTATTTGAGGTGGTGCACCTTGTGATGACTGTGATCCTTGGCCACCATCGGATGCAGCCTGTGACCTGTAGATGAGAAATATTTAACAATACTTAAAAAAAAAAAACAGCTTTGAACTGGAATTGAAAGTGTTCACTGACAGCTAATAAGCGGAACTGATTTATAAGAAAACATCACTTATGGTTCACAATGTTTAATAGCTTTACAAACAAAGGACAGGCACATAAAATTATCAAGAGATTTAAGTTCAATGCAGAAATCTATAAAATTTTCATGAAATTGTTTAACTTTTAAAAAAAAATTAACTAAAGGTTTGTCAAATACATTTTCACAAAATTGTGAAGCTCTAAATCAGGGGTGCCCAAACTTTTATCCTATGTGTTGCATTGGAAAAAACAGGATAGGGGTGGGGGCTGCATGTTAAATACATAAACATGTAAATTATACAGCTTTTTTTTATCAGAAAAGTAAAAGGCAACACAGAAAAAAATAAAAAAAATAGTGAAATTTTAAACTTTGTTTTCTAACACAATAACTTTAATATGCCTAATTAATTGCAATTTCCAGTGAGTTTATGTGCTCATCATAAAGTTTGGTTATAATTTGGTGCGTCATCCTTGAAAAAAATACAGTAAACAGACATAATAAAACTAACTTTTCTCTAACATATTGTAGATATGTGCAAGTAGGATGCTAATGTTGAAGGACATTGAATGACAATGAAGTTGTAAATAACAGTAATGGTTGAAGGACGGATACTGTTGAGACTCTATGCTCCAACAGGAGTTAAAAGGAAAAGAAGCCGTGAGCCATTTTCATATACAAGTTCAGTTCTTCTTCTTCTTTGTTCTCGATTTTATTCGTCGAGATTGCGTGGCTGTATGTTTTGCGCCATTAAGGCCTACTGCCTCCGTCTTCAGCCTGCTGTTTTTCTGGATTTGCTTCCATAGCCTTTGGTCAGCCAAGACCATCTGCAAGGCAGCAGTTGATTTAATTTCGGAGTTTTCTCTCCTAGATGTCTGCTATCCCTAGCTAACGGCCTTATCTGACCGGGTTTAGAGTTTGAGCGCTCTATGTTCGCTTTTTTGCTGTCATTTCTTAGGGTTTTTGAGGCATTTTTTATAAAGGAATCCTTACCACGGGATACCTCACCTCACCCTCCATGACAGCAAACCAGTTGGTACGCGACCGCTTATTTAGTATTCACGGCTGACACTTATATCTAAGGGTCTTTCCCCTATCCGCCAGTTGGGGACGCGCTTGGTAGGAGATGGTAGCTCCCCCAAGAAGTTCAGTTCAAAAATTGGATTCTAGAAACATTTTCAATTTTATTCCTCATATACCAAATTATTGAGATGTTTGAATTTCTCAGTCCTTATGAAATTTACAGCCATGATGACAATTGTCATCATGTTATTAACCTTTAAAACATTTGTACAAACGTTTTCTTGTGTGTACTAGAGCACTTAATGATGCCATTAGGTTTTCTTCCTCAATAGCTCAATTAAAAATCTTGAGCTCGTAGTATAAGCAAGCATGTAAATTTTCTTATTTCATCAATTCATCTTACATTTATAAACTAAAGTGGATAATAGCTATATACTGGTAGACAACTTATTTTTCATGGTAAGAAAAGAGTTTTTTTTTTAAATAAGGGAAAATTATTCTCTGCAGCGGTTCATTAATTACTGTTGACAATAATCACCACCAGCCTTTCTCTATATTTATTAAGTTTGGTTAATTCATAACCTGTCTTGTCGGCCGCATTCAGCCCTCTGGCAAATGTTGGACACCCCCGGTTTAAAAGTATTAAAAAAAAATCACAATTATGACTAGATGCATTTTAACTCGACTTGAATGAAACTTACATAATTTGGACATTACAAAATAAACTATAGAAACAATTACATCGAATAACAAACAATTAACTTACTTCTTCTTCTTGCGTTTTGCACCTTCATCTTCATTTTTTTCCCTACTTCGCTTTGGTTGCTCAACATATGTACCTTTAAGTTTTGCAATAACTGCTGAGTCTTTCTTAGAAAATTGAATTCTCTAAAAAAAAAAAAAAAAAGATACAATTTTCAACCAACATATATGTCTCCATTAAAAATGACTATATCAAGAAGTATAAGCCTATATCGATAGTTTTAGGACTTAAGAACCGCTTTTAACATATGCTATTTTACAAGTATGTTAAAAGGCCTCTTACCATTGGTTTATCATAAAATGGAAAACCTTGCATGGAACGAAGAGCATTTGCAGCACTGTTGATTTCTTTGAAAATGACAAAAGCCTGACCTCTCATCTTTAACGTCTTCAAAGCCACTATATCCAAAATTTGTCCGAATTGTGAGAAAATAGCATACAGGGATTTTTTCAATTCTGAAAATGATCAATAGGTGTTTGATAGTTTTTAATTTCTGGACAGGCTAAAATTTGGTACTCATAACAAAACGAAGTAAAATAACATACAAACAATTTATAATACAATAAAACCAACTGTTCAATTAGAAACAATTCAAGACAGATTAGGATGTTAATAAGTGCATTAAATAGCAATTAGGTTAAATATATTAAATCCAAAAGTTAATGATGGAATTTTTAATACAAAAAAACTCACCATCTTTTTTAATCTTTTCATTCAAGTTATTTATGTATATCGTGTGATTAGGGTGTACAGACATTTCTGAAAACTTTTCAACGCAGCCTGAAATAAAGAAAAAGATAGAGCATATCATAAGAAAATAGTAAGAATGCAGTGGCATTTTGTGGACACAGTTCCTACAAAGGCTAAGTCCCTTAAAACAAAAGTGTCAAAAGCCAGATGGGACTGGGGACTTCTGAACATTATCAAAGTTCATTTGTTTAATTTGAGAAGACATTCTTTCATAACCATGAGTATTAATTTGTTGTATACACACATACAAATGTTATGTTTCTAAGTTATTTGAATAGATTTGAATTAGAAAATAAATATACAAATTTATTTATACATGTACAATGTGCCTGGCTTTTATTTTATTATTATTAAATTATTGCTATAGTTAAAATACTAACCACGGTCAAATACTTGTAAACAATACAAGTGGATACTCCGAACTGACGAAAAACAGCTTTTCATAAACAATAAGCATTTCACGCCTATTTTCAACCAACGATATTATAATGAAATATTAATATCATTATATCCAAAAATATATGATTTAAATGTTTATTATAAAAGCTTTTTTTTTTCTTATTTTGTTTGGATTGTTTCAATTTAACAAAAAGAAAATACATCCAATCTCTTTGTTTTGTAGGGACTGGTGGCAGAGTTGTGTAGATACTCAACTGTCGACCAAGAGTCCAGTGTTCTATCCTCAGTGAAAACCATGGGAAATTTTCCAGATGAAATGTGTTTCAAAGTCATCCCTTAAGTTCAACCAGCTTTAAATGGGTACCTGATTTATATTTGGAAAGTAAAGGCAGCTGGGTGTTGTGCTAATCCTCCCCAAGGACTGCCACCTTGCCGCGGTGGGGGGGGCTTGCGTGCTTTGATAACCCTGAGAGCTAAGTTGGCTGGAGCCTCGTGCTCCTGGTAGGGCCTCCCATGCCAGACAGGTCGACGGGTAGAGGCCAGACGAAGAGCAGTCCACTGGTCCTCCAGGTTGGGGGTTGGGCTGGGGGTTAACAACCCACTCCCGTAAAAAACAAGCTTGTTATAGAAACCGAAACAACGAACTTAGAAATCAACTTAGCTGAGGATGAAGATATCTCTCCAGTAGAGCTTATGACGCGAGCTGGTGAAAGCCTTCGGGAAGCCAGTGCGCCGACCTATCTTCTGACAGCCAAGACCAAAACCAAGATCGGAACCTGGAACATCCGAACCCTTTATGAAAGTGGCAAAGCAGCACAAGTCGCAAAAGAGATGAAATGATATGGGCTCCAAATTTTAGGACTGTGCGAAACCAGATGGAATGGAAATGGACAAACCAAACTGGCAAGTGGAGAAACTTTCATCTACTCTGGGCCAGAAGAAGAACATGTACAGGGAGTTGGACTGCTCATGACACCAGATGCAGCCAAGGCACTGATAGAGTGGGAGCCTGTCTCTGCAAGGATACTGACAGCACGACTCAAGTCAAAGGGAAGAAACGTCACCATCATACAGTGTTACGCCCCTACCAATACAGCAGATGAAGAAGAGAAAAACAACTTCTACAGTGCCTTACAAAATACCATTGACAAAGTGCACAGAAGAGACCTCAAGATACTGATGGGGGACCTGAACGCCAAAGTAGGAAACGACAACACTAATAAAGAGCTCATCATGGGCAAACATGGCATCGGAGATATGAACAACAACGGAGAACTGTTCACGGATTTCCGCGCTTTCAATGACCTAGTGATTGGAGGCACCATCTTCCCTCACAAAAACATCCACAAGAAGACCTGGATATCCCCTGATGGAAAAACTAAGAACCAGATAGACCACATTTCCATCGGCCGCAAGTGGAGGAGAAGCCTTCTGGATGTGAGGGTGAAACGAGGAGCAGACGCTGCATCGGACCATCACCTAGTGCAGGCTACCGTGAAGCTGAAACTGAGAGCCCACAAGGATAAAGCACAGAGACCCTCCTTCAAGTACAACCTCCAGAGCCTGAAAGATGCCAGAAAAACCGCAGAGTACCAATGCAGTTTGAAAAACCGCTTTGAGGCACTAGCTGACTTGGCTGAGAAAACAATAGAGGAACACTGGCTGGAGATTAAAAAGAGCTGGACAGATACCTGCAAAGAAGTCCTGGGAAAGAAGACAAAAAAGCGCAAGGAGTGGCTGACCGCAAGCACCTGGGACCTCGTGGAGGAGAGGAAAACATTGAAAGAGAGGATCAACCACAGTCATGACCAACAGGAGAAAAGAGACCTGCAGGCAAAGTACTCGGAAATAAACAAGAAAGTGAAGAATAGCGCCAGAGCAGACAAGAGGAAATTCATCCACGACCTAACGGAGGAGGCAGAAACAGCAGCAGGCAAGAGAGATATGAAGAGGCTGTACGAAATTACCAGGACCCTGGCAGGCAAGAACACGCAGCAAATGTGCTCTGTGAAAGACAAAGACGGGAAAACCATCAGGAGAGAGAACGTTGGGCCCAGCATTTCACAGAAATTCTGAACAGACCCCCACCAAAACAACCCCCTACTATACCACCAGCAGACAGTCTTCTAGATGTCAACACCAACCCACCCACTAAAGTGGAGATCACTAAGGCGGTGAAGAATATCAAATCAGGCAAAGCCGCAGGTCCAGACGGCATACCACCAGAAGCCCTGAAAGCCGATGTCCCCACAACAACAAACATGCTTCTCCCTCTGCTCCAGAAAGTCTGGACGCAAGAACAAGTACCTGCTGAATGGAGACAAGGGCACCTCGTCAAGCTCCCGAAGAAAGGTGACTTATCCAGCTGTAACGACTGGCGAGGCATCATGCTCCTGTCTGTTCCAAGCAAGATCTTGACGCGCATCATGCTAGAGAGACTGAAGGAGGCTTTAGACAAAAGACTAAGAAACGAACAGGCAGGCTTTTGGCAGGACAAGTCATGCACCGACCACATCGCCACCCTGCGCATCATTATAGAGCAGTCCCTTGAATGGCAGTCTCCACTCTACTCAATCTTCGTGGACTTCGAGAAGGCCTTCGACAGCGTGGACCGGAATGTTGTCTGGAACCTCATGGCACACTACGGGATCCCACCCAAGTTCATCGCCATCATCCAACAAATGTACGCCAGTTCCACATGCCAGATTATCCACAAAGGCAAGCTGACGGAGCCTTTTGAGGTCAGGACCGGAGTGAGGCAGGGCTGCTTGTTGTCGCCGACCATCTTCCTTCTGGTAGTAGACTGGATCATGAAGAAGTCCACTGAGAATGCAAACACAGGAATTCGATGGACCTTCACCAAGCAGCTTGAAGACCTCGACTTCGCGGATGACGTCAGCCTACTGTCACACCGGCAACAAGATGCACAACAGAAACTGAATAGGCTCGCAGACGAAGCAAACAAAGTTGGGCTCAACATCAACACCAAAAAGACAGAAACCATACGGATAAACAACAAGCAACAAGATCCAATCCAACTACAAGGATCCAACATCGGTGAAGTGGACAAGTTTGTCTACCTGGGCAGTGTGGTGAGCAAGGATGGAGGAGCAGACGAAGACATCAGAAGCCGTTTCAACAAAGCGAGGCACACCTTTAATACCTTGCGTCCCTTCTGGAACTCCCGCACTTTCTGGGCGGACAAAAGTCCGCATCTTCAACACCAACGTGAAAGCAGTGCTACTATATGGTTCAGAAGCCTGGAGACTGACCAAGACAACCACCACAAAACTGCAGGTGTTTATTAACAGATGCCTCCGCAATATCTTAGGTATCAGATGGCCAGAAAAAATCTCCAATGCCGCCCTGTGGGAAAGAAACAAAGCAGACCCCCATTGACCAAGAGATCCGGAAGAGAAAATGGGGCTGGATAGGCCACACTCTGCGCAAGAGCCCAGACAATGTCACAAGGCAGGCGCTAGAGTGGAACCCGCAGGGAAAGAGAAGAGCAGGCAGGCCAAAGGAGACATGGAGACGCTGCACTGAGCGAGAGATGAAGGCAGCTGGATGGACGTGGGCTCAGCTGAAGAGAGACGCCCAAAATAGAGTTCGCTGGAAGAGCGTTGTTGAGGCCCTATGCTCCCACGCGGAGTCAGAGGATTAAGTCAAGTAAGTCAAGTGTTGTGCTAATCACACAATCCCTTCATTAGCTGAGATTATAGAAACTGATTAATTCTACACTTCATCTGTCCACATGGGTTTGATGGGTCATGGCCCAGGGCCATTAGGGCTAAGGGAACTTAACTTTTTCTGTTTTTTACTGAAACTGACGCATACATTATACATGATGAGCAGTTTAGTGAAATTACTTGCATACAATTTACATGAGTAGTTCAGTATTTTGGAGACATTATTTCTTTTCATATTTCTAATTCTAGAAAATTAAGTTTCACAAATCAACGACAACACCATAGATTTAGATAGGACAAGTATCATATTCAAAGGAAAATTCTGTGCAAACTATCAAAATAAATCCAGAATTAAGTTGCATGTGAAATGAACGTCATGCAGGAATCAGTGAATGTTCAATATTTTGGTGACATACTATGACACATAGCATTATCATGACAGGATTTTTAATGGACTAAGCCTTTTGAACCTTTTCATGAATATCATCAGTGTTATCAGCCAATACTTATAACGAAGTCTAATGACTAATGTACTCTTACTCCATACTCTTTTCAGTTTGTAGAGTGTAGACTATACTATAGTTAATGTGGTTTTAAAATAAGTCTTTAAGACATTTAAGGACAGTGTGTTAGTTAACAGTGCCAACTAACGATGAACAACTATAACACAAATTCTGGAAACGAAGTGGCTACGCTTACGTCAAGCACCTTCTATTATTATATATATTGACGTAAGCCGGAAAAAAAAAATACGAATTACGTCTTGATGTTACCGCTGCCACTGCGTAAACAAAAAGGGTTAGGGGTTAGGTTAGGGACAGTGTTAGGGTGTGGAGAAATATCTATTGACGTAAGCCGGAAAAAAAAATACGAATTACGTCTTGACGTAAGCGTAGCCTGTCCGTTCTGGAAATTAATAATGATTAATGAATGAAGACAACACTGACATAAAAAAGAAAGGACATGGGGATACTATACACGGTCTTGATACTTGGATTAAAATAAATACCATTATTGGTATTAATTTTGTTGAATTCCTTCTTTTTTATGATAGGTGATAACTGAACGTTTATAGTCTTACATCTCTTGTACTTTTGAAATATATTAAACAGTGTGATAAAAATGAGAGATTACAAATTATTTTGAGATTTCAGTCAAAATAATAATAATAAATTATATAATTTTACCGATTGTGTCTGATTGATTAGATAGTTCAAAATACAAACAAAATAGATCTCGTAAGTTATTTCCGGTTGAGCCGAATGTTGATAATTGCTAGATAGCTAGTCCGAAATAGCACAAAGCTTACTCAAAAGTAGCACAAATTAGCGCATCAACTTTACTTACCTTCAGTTTAAATTTTAATCAGTCATATACTTTACACTTTATATAACGCTTGTTTAATTGAATTATTACTAATATATTTGAATGCCTTTTCTTTCTAATTTTGTTCTGATTTCCTTTCAATTCTAGGTTACTAGTAACTAGAATGATTATAGAACGTATAGACAGTATAGTCGTATACTCGGTATACTGTATGACCTTAGGCTAGCTTAGGTTAGACCAACTTCTCACTAAGTCTTAATTTGTACTGACAATTTGTATTTATTGCACCCCATGTCCGTACAATTAACTGTTTCTGTGTCTTACTTGTGCGTTTGCATATTTGTATAACTATACATAATTTATATACGTGATATAATTTTTAAACCTGACGCCAGTTAATACCGTAGTGGCTTACTAAACAGTCTACGTGGCGATAGACAAAATCAAGTAATGAAATATAAAATTAATATATAAAATTACAATAATTTATATTTTTAAATTACACTTTTTTTAACTTTAAAATATATTTATTATAATATTGAAAAAAATGTTAAAAGTATTAAAAAAAATTAAATCTCGTAATGAACGAGAAAAACTCGACATTATTCCCGTTCGTCTTACACAGTAGGAGGACCCAACAAAATGGTACCGCTTGTTTTGGAAATACACATCGTTATGAAATTGTGATTTATCTCTTCTCTTCCAATATCTTCATTCTAATAAAATCGTAAAGGGTTATTTTTTGAAATGGTTTGTTTTCTTTATTGTTTCGCCAACTGTTTATTTATGTGTATTAAAAAATGTGAAAAAGGGGTGGGCTAAAAATGACAACAAATGTTTGAATCACCTTGTAATCATGCAAGCCATAACTTTAAGTCATGTGACATTTTAAGAATGAACATAGTTGTATGCTAAAACGAGAATTTATGTATCGTTTTAACTGTCTTTTTCCTTTATTATTTAATAAGCTTGATGTTTTATTTTGTGAAAGTTGCTCAGATATAGGTGCCTATGCCCCGTGAGCCCTGTCTGTTAATTTACCAGTGATTTTGTTACGTTTGTTTAAGAATGTAAAATAATTTTCTATTTCATTGCTAGTTACCTTACTAAGTTATTATATTTTATTAAGGTTATACTGCTTTCATTCCTACACTGCATCACTATACTATTCTAAAATATCATACTGTATATAACATGATCTTTATCCAAGTCGACCAAGTGAAAGCATTGAAAAGACATAACATGACTTTACACTTTAATGTCATATAATTCAATTATTGTATACATTAGGTTAGTCAATTGTTGCTTTTTAACTTCATTTAGCATTTGAAATGTTTGGGATAAATAGACAAAAGTAAAATGAACATTTCTGATGAGTCTGATGACTGATGTATTGCTAAGATAGATGATATATCAAGAGAAAATTTGTAAGCACTCATTATAAAAAGCCTTAAAAGGGTATCTCAAAGAATATTGCTTTTTCTGATAATCTACTTAACTCGTTCCCTTCCTAACCAATTTCCTCACATTTTTTAGCTCAATTTTCCTGATGCCCCCTCTTTCCCTGCTCAAGTTAAAATAGTTACATGATGTATTTCATTTAAATATAGCCTTTTCTTATATTATCTTAAACAGAAATGAATTATCTTTACAATGAATTAAAAAATTTCAATATAATTGAAAATAAAAGTATTATGACAAAATTGTTAAAGGTTGATTTGTTTTGATTAAATTGAAAAAATAAAATGAGTCCAAAAAATCGTAAAGACTATAGACTATAGCACTAACTTAAAAATGCCATGACACTAGCATATAGAATTTTATTCTGAGCAACACATTAAAGTTTCTAACTTAAATAAAAGAGAAATAAAAAAGTTATGACTAAATCTTCGGTGGCCGTCTGCACAGTGGCAAGTTTATAAATTTTTTACAAAGAGTAAATTGATTTATTATACATTTGACATTTTCTCTTCTTCCGAAAGTCTCAGTTTGTTGAAATATGCCTCTACTAAATGTATGTGAAAAAGTTTTTATTTCTTTAAAAGGCTTAACATTTTGAATGTAAAAGGAGAAATATTTTATTTTAGTTTTCTCAGCTACAAGCTTTTTCACAATGTTTCCTTGAAATTTTCAATGAATTTAGCACCCATCAGGTTCAAATTGTCATTTACAAAACAGTAAAAATTACAAATATAGTTAATTCAGTGGTGTAACTAACATTAGTGCTATCTATAGCAGACCCTGAAAGTACCAAATTTTGCTGATGATATGCTTATCTTTCCTGGCAGGCAGTAAAATGAGAGCTTTATGTGGCAGACTACCCAAGTATATTTAGTTATGCTACATTGGATTGTATAAGCGTCTATTATTAAAATCTTAGCTATTATGATTTAAAGTTGTACATTAAAGTTCTTTTAACTTTTTCTGTCAATTAGTATTTCCTAAAATGTTAAATAAAAATGTCTAGTGCTGCACTAATGGTTTAAAGAAGATGATCCATACTCTTTAAGATTAAATGGAGTGGATTCACAGTTTTAAATTAATTAAGTTTAGTTTGAACCTGCTCATAATCACAGCTTATCAAGACTGCTAATCTTCTGTACCATCATCAAATTATTATTCAAGATTAAATTCTTAAAATTTTTTAAAGAAAATTATTACCTCTTCTTTACACCATTTGTCCTACATGCATTAAGGCCTCATGTTTAAAAGAGTTGTGCTTTTTAGTGGCTTTACCAATATACTTGAACTTTTATTGTTGTTTTTAAACATTTTTTTATTCTTGGAATTGTTTCAGAGCTTTTTTGGCTTTGGGCAGAGTGCTGAAATTGATATAGTTTTAGATGGGCAAGAAAACAGGAGGACTGCGGAAATCAAAACTGAAGATGGAAAAAGAGAGAAATATTACCTTTACTTTGATGGTGAAACAGTCTCTGGAAAGGTATGTTTTGCCTAATTCTTATCAAAGTCTGCCAATGTGCCTTCACTCTCTATAATGTTACAGCAATAGTCATGAATGTAGAAAGGCCCACAAAACTGTTTCATTGTTTTGGGTTGAATGCAGTATTAGACAAGAAAACTAATCACCCTTATAAAGACTTCTAAGTATTTAAAATAGTAGCAATATTTGTCAATTTGATTTCTAATCCATCTACTTCTAATAATAAAAATTGCTTTAGCAAAGCACCCATAAATCACATTTCTTTAACAACATATGTTATAAGTATCATTATAGGTTGTCTCATAAAGAATCAATAGTGATGCCATTTGAAAAATGGATAGGCTAATATTTCCTTGCTTCCCTTTTTATATACTTTCATTTAAGTTAACTTTCTATAATATTTATTGTGATCTGTCCACATAATATCAAGTGTGGTGTTTTTCCACATAATATTAAGTGTGGTGTTGTCTACATAATTTTTTAAGTGTGGTGTTGCCCACATATTATCAAGTGTGGTGTCGTCTGCATAATATTAAGTGTGATGTTGCCCACATAATATTAAGTGTGGTGTTGGCCACATAATATCGTGTGGTGTTGTCCACATAATATTAATTGTGGTGTTATCCACATAATATCAAGTGTAATCATACTACCAGCTTCTGATGTAATCATACCACCGGCTTCTGATGTAATCATACTACCGTCTTCTGATGTAATCATACTACCTGCTTCTGATGTAATCATACCACCGGCTTCTGATGTAATCATACTACCAGTTTATGATGTAATCATACTACCGGCTTCTGATGTAAACATACTACCGACCATACTACCATTTAAAATAACCCCACACTAATAATAATTATAATAAAAGAGCGATAGATAGATTTGATTAGAAAATAATTAATCGAACAATGTAAATAAAGTCTTCAGAAAATTAAGAATTCTACACCTAAAAAACAAACCGAAACTTTTGTCTACTATACCAGTACCAGCGTTCAGCCAAACGCACATAAGGACTATGATCAGAAAAAAAAGTTTAATATGCGAGCATATGGCGACCCTTGTGACAGTTATGGGTAGAATTTTTAAACGAAACTTGTTTAACTTTTTTAAGTAAACCGTAACGAATGAGCCCGCCAAATTTCAGCCTTCTACCTACACGAGGAGTTTGAGAATTAGAGTTAAGTCAGTCAGTGAGGGTTTACATTTTATTAGTGATAAGTCAGTCAGTGAGGGTTTACATTTTATTAGTGATAAGTCAGTCAGTGAGGGTTTTATTAGTGATAAGTCAGTCAGTGAGGGTTTAAATTTTATTATTGATAAGTCAGTCAGTGAGGGTTTTATTAGTGATAAGTCAGTCAGCGAAGGTCTACATTTTATTAGTACAGGCCTAGATCAGGGGTCGGCAACCTTTGGGACGGAAGAGCCAAAAGTTATAATTAACAATTTTCCCAGTTTTTAAAGAGCCACTAGAATTTTTGTTTCAATATTATGGTATTTGATTAGGATTAGGTATATAGTGCTCGATTTACCACTGAGGACTGTCATCCCCGGCTCTGGTTTAGTTTTTTCATCCCCGCCGGGGATGACATTTATCCCCGGCTCTGCGGAATTTTTTTCATCCCCAGCACTGATTTTTTCTTAAGTCGACCGAGCACTGGTAAATATTTCCGTTTAACTTCAAAACTTCATACTGCGCTTCTATCTACCGAATCATTAAAATAAACGTACAGTGAGTTCGAAGTATTTTTTTTGTAATCTTTGGTTCTAATTTTATGTTCACTTTAATTCGTTGCTCGTAAGTCGCAAGACGCAAGTTATTAATCAAAAAATGTTATTTTTATATAAAAAACCCAGACAAAGATTTAAAGTAATATTTTTATTTTATAATTTTAAATTAAGTTGCTAAAGAGCCGTCTTGCAAAAACGTTAACCCAAACAAAGTTGTCTTATACAAACAAACAACTGTATTTCAAGTCAAGGAGTCAAATCTCATAGGATGATCTTCATACTACGTCTACTGCGTGTAAGTCATGTGTTACAGTATATTCGTAGCAAAAATTTGTTATTACAATTTTAGATTATCCGACTTTAATAAGTTTAATTTGAAGTTGAATCAAAATACCTAAGTAGCTGGATGTATTGATAAAATAATGTTTTATTCTGCACGCACTAGATTTATGTTTAATTGTAAGACTGGAGTAAAACCATTTACTCGTAAATAGTGTAATATAAGTTTTAAGACTTATTCACAGCTATAAAATACGTCAAATTCTGCCAGGGATGTACCTTCAGGCAAACCAACAAAAGAATTAGTTATGGAACAACGTCATAATTTCTTTTAATAATTGAAATAATTATGAGTAATAGAATATTTGCTTTCAACAAACAGAGAATAACTGAAAATTTTGCATTTTTTGTTAAAAACAAATTCATTGCTTGTCCAATTAATGTGCAGCTTCAAATTTGTTTGAACCAACGTGAACTGTTAAATAAGACATGTTTTCCCCATTTTTTAAAAATATTTTTGTTGGTTTTGTCCATGAAAATAAATTAGTTACTTGTTGGCCCGTGGTTTGTAAATTGGAGATCCTCAAAAAAATTGTTGGTATCTCGCCGCCGCTGGGGATGCCGGGGATATCCCCGGCACTGAGAGAATGACATCCCCGGCTCTGGTTTAGTTTTTTTTCCCCGCCGGGGATGACATTTATCCCCGGCTCTGCGAATTTTTTCATCCCCAGCACTGGTTTTTCAAATCGAGCACTGTAGGTATATAAGATAATGTTATTATTATTATTTGCGCATGGAACTGGAAGGCTACAATTTGACATCGAAAGCTTGACATCTAAAAAGCCGCATGCGGCTCGCAGTAGGTGTGACTGGCCTAGATGCAAAAAAAAAAAACAAAAAAAAAAAAACAAGATACATACGTTTGATTCTAAAAAAATAAAATAGAAAGAATATATAGAAATACAACTTATTTAAACAGGCTTAGATCAGTTGTGGTGAATCTATGGCACGCGTGCCACAGCCGGCAAGCAGAGCTTTCGCGACTAAAATAATCACTTCGTTTAATTTTTAATAAAATTGTTGGCACTTTGCTGTGAATAAATGTTTTTTTGTCGAATTTTGAGAGAACGGCCCCAAAAAGTTCGCCACCACTGGCTTAGATCATACAAATGTTAGAATTATTATTATTACAATTTTATTAACTAAATAAAAGCGTGGGCGCCAAATAGAAATGAAATAATTAATTCACTGACACTCACGTTTTAATGTACTCCATTATAATTGAAATAAAGGTTTGTACCAGCCATTTTAATAAAGAAAATTAAAAAAAAAACTTTATATAATTATACATATATGGTGGGCCAAAAATAAGTGAGAACATCATATAACATACGAATTATTTAAAAATATAATTTAATTAATTGTATTGTTTCGTGTAATTTTGTTTCCAAAGTATTTAGCCAATCAGAAATCTTGTTCAATGTGTCCTCCTGCTTATCCATGGGCGTATTCATGTCATAAAGTTGTCATTTGCCCCCCCCCCGGGCTCCCCCACTGAAAAAATTCTAGCCGATTGCTTATCAACAACTTTTTCTAAGCGTACAGTTAAACAAACTTTAATATAATTACATTACGCGATATTCTCATTTTTTTGGCCCAGTCTGTACATTTCACTTTTTTTGCAGTAAATTTCTTGATGAACCGGACATGAGATTCTGGAAGTAGTTCTAATATAATAAATCTATCAATACATTGTGTATGTTTACCGGAAATATAATATCTATAAATATATTGTGTAGGATAGGCAATATAATAAATCTGACATGCTGTAGATGACCTAAACGTAGGCAATTTTATGAAGTGATTTATTTCATCCTTAGCTAAACCGTTTCAGGCCAGAGATGAGCGGACAGCGGACGCGTCCGCTTGCGGACGCAGATCCTGAACATTTCAGATCCGCGGACTGACAGCGGACGCTTCGTATGTTAAGTTGCGGACTCGCGGAATGACGCGGATCTTCTTTAGCGTTACCATGGGTCAAGTCATTTAAAGCGTTTTGCTAAAAATTTCAGCAATGCGGACGCGCGGACTGACTGCGGATCAATGTTGTAAGATTCTGCGGACGCGGATCATTGATAGAAATCCGCGGACGGACGCGGACGCTAAATTTCAAGATCGCACACCTCTGTTTCAGGCATGCAACAATTAGAAAAACTTTTTTGAATCGTTGGTCGCATTGGGTTTTATATTGGATAAACTGGTCGTAACAAGAGCAAGATGGAGTGTTCATTTCAACATATGCGGACGCCTTTGATGTAAACGAGCGGTATACGGGCGGAATCAAAAAGCCGACCCAGTTTCACCTTTACCTACAAAAGGGAAAGGGGTCCATTTACAACGAAAAGATTCACACTTCATTTAATACATAATCTCAATATATAATAATGAAACTCTATCATATGTTGGTATGTGTGTATCCATGTATGTATGTTTGTATGTATGTATGCATGCATGTATGTATGCAGCCCCGTAGCCAAGCTTAAAAAAAGAAAAAGAGGAAAAAATAAAGAAAAAGTAAAGGTGCCCCCCTTGCTGGGTATTGGTGCTTCCCTGCTTACTTTGACCTGGCTACGGGCATGTATGTATGCATGTATGTTTGTATGTATGTATGTGTGTATGTATGTGTGTGTGTGTGTGTGTTTGTTAAACCAGAAGTCAAAAACGTGGAAAGAGTTTCCTTTATTACTACAATGTTCCTTACTACAGTGATAAGTATTCTTTTAAATTCTCAGGATTTGGTTATTTCTTACTCTGAAAGCTGAATATACAGTCTCTTAACCTTGATTCTGGAGATGCCGTATGGGATTGTGATTCTAGAGATGTCCTATGGGATTGTGATTCTAAAATGCCTTGTGGGATTATGATTCTAGAGATGTCCTATGGATTCTAGAGATGCCCTATGGGATTGCGATTCTAGATATGCATTATGGGATTGTGATTCTAGAGATGCCCTATGGAATTGTGATATCATTATTGCGTTTCTTAAAACAAACGGGTGGCAGAGGGGGGGCTTGAGCGCCCCCCCCCAGGCCAAATCATCAATACATAATCACTGTTATAAAGTTACAAAAAAGACTGTCAAACTGTCTTTTTTCATAATGTAAGCCCCCCCCCACCCCAGCATTTTTTGCTGGTTGCGCAACTGCCCATGAGCAATAATTGCTCTCTTTGTCTTTGGACAGCCACTCGCATTGGACGAATTCTTTGCATGTAGTATTTGACTGGGCCCAGACATACATTGTTGGTGCTGTTGAACATGATTCTTTAACATGGCTTGCAGATCCGTTCAAACAATAGCAACTGAATAGATGGACAATATATATCAAATGGAAGAATTGTGAATGCTTTTGCTGATCGATGTAGTATGATTTCAACTTACACAGACTGAATGAAGAAAAGAGATGGAAATCTATGTGAGTTTATATCAGATACATCTGGTTCTTTAAGTCCCTCATTAGTTTGGCAGACTGGAATGGGTGGAAGGGGGGATAAATCTATCAGCAATAATATGAAAGTGTGAGCTTCTTATCGGTTGTCAACAAGTTAAATCACAACATTTGTCAACAAGTTAAATCACAACATTTGTCAACAAGTTAAATAACAACTTTTGTCAACAAGTTAAATCATAACATTTGTCAACAAGTTAAATCACAACTTTTGTCAACAAGTTAAATCACAACATTTGTCAACAAGTTAAATCACAACATTTGACAATTTGTTGAAAAAAGGCCTACTGACTTTTTCTTACATGGTTTTTGGCACTAAACACTTCGCCGCTGTTGGAAAATTGTCTATGCTTACTTGCTTTCATATTTCTATGTTCCGCAAGCATATTTGAAGTATAATTTTTCCAACTCTTCATCAATTTTTCGACCTTGTGTGCCAAGGTGGCTTCCAAAATGTTTATGTTGCAAAATTAGTAGGAATATAGTTAGTTTAATTAAAATACTGAATGTTAGGCGAGATTGTAACACAGGACTTTAAACGCTGCTTAATTTTCCTTTATTATGTAATTATATTAAATTAAAAAAAGTAACATTGTTGACGTCAACTTTTCTTGACCTCCCCCCCCCTTCCCCCTTGTCAACATGTCAAAATTTTTCTGACTCCCCCCCTCCCCCCTACTTTGTTGACGTAATTAATGGACAGCCCCTTATTCTAAAAAAAAACCTAATATATTTTGTAGTAACGTTTTGCAAAATAATCTGTAATTTTTTTTAAAATAAATAAATAAGTAAGTACATGTATATTTTAACCATATTGTATTGAGAGTGCAAACTAATATTTATTTCGCCTGTATTTTTTAGAATACATTTTAGATGATTCATTTTCTTTTGTCGATAACTTTAAGTAGTCGATAATTATGTGTGTGTGTGTTTTTTGTAATGATTTGCAAAATAATAATAATTAAACATATTTAAACCTATTAGTATATGGAGAGTGATCTAATTTTTTTTTCGAAGTGGCTACGGTAACATCAAGCGCCATTATATTAGGGTTAGCGGGAGTACTCATTTTTTGTTTCGGTTACCGGCAATTATATTAGGGTTAGGATTAGGGTTAGGGATAGGGGTAGGGTTAGGGTTAGCAATAGGGTTAGGGTGTGGAGCAGTATTGATGTCACCCGGTAAAAAAAAATACGAACTCCGTCTTGATGTTACCGTAGCCACTGCGAATCAAAATTTATAATGTTTTACCATTTTATGATTATTTAATTTACCTTTCGTCAGTTATTAAAATAATTCCTAACAGAAGGAAGACCTGTGATATTCGTAGAGTGGAACCTATGTAGGCAGTGACTGAAAATCAGAAGGCGGAGGCAGTAGATAATTTTGTTAACAGCTTGAAATGTTTGATAATTATTTTTCTAAAATTTGTGTGGGTGTTTTTTTTTTTTGTAAATGCGCCGCCATTTTATGTTTTATTAATTTAAATTTCACAGTTCTTCAAAAAATGTCTAGCAGAAGAAGATCTGTTATATTCGAAGAGCTGCCACAATGTAGTGAGTAACTAAAAATCAGAAGATGGGGCATCGGAAGGACATGTAGCCAAACATGACGGTTTACAGTCGGAAGCATACCTTATACAGTGTGCCTGGCCAACATTTTAATTTATGCCAGTTTTTTTTTAATTAGGTAAGTATATTTCAACCTCATTGTATTAAGAGTGCAAGCTAATGTTTATTTCATCAGTATTTAAAAAAAAAATGTTTAAATTAAAAATTATTTTTTATAAATTAAAAAAGAAATATTTTGGTAATGCTTTGTCATTTATATATATTTTTTTTATTTATCTTTTTTCAGTTCATCAAAAAAGTGCCTAGCAGAGAAAGATATAACTATAGTTGTTATATAAGAAAAGCGTCAGCTATGCAAACAGTATTCAAACCTTATGTGCATTAGAATCAAATAAGGGCAGAGGCAGCAGAGCGACGTGCATTCAGGCAAGCACACCGAAAATAAAATTACACATTTAAAATCGTCTAGCGTTAGCTACCAACACAAACTAAAGTATCTCCTCATTGCAAGGCTCTGACATTTATTAGAGAAACTACAGGAATGTTTTGTGCCTCTGAAAAAATTTACTGCCTCACATGGGTAACCACCAGTCATTAAACAATTTGCTTGAAGAATATACCAGGGAATTAAAGCATTTCCTGTCTAAAAAAAAGAAAATATAACTCATGCTTTCGGAAAATGTCCAGGGATACCATCACACATGCTGCAGTAGACAATCTGTGCCAATCATCATGTTACAATTTATCAACCAGCCGAAGTGCTGCTATGGCACAAAAATATTGATGAGTAATGTCATAAAGGCAAAAATTTGACAATCCTTTCAGAAATAATGTCCTTATTTCTTGCATTCCTATGATTCCAACCATTTCAATTTGAAAGATTGTAATTCCCTATTCGTTTGGCATGCAATGCCAAACGAATCACCTTTACTAAAGCCTAAGGCTAGACTTAAGAATTTTGTGCTATAGATCTAGACATTTCTTCTTGCATGGATAATTATATGTTGCCTGGTCTAGATTCTGCAAACCAGACAATTTTATATATACACAAATAATGGTACAACAAAAAAATATTGTATATCTAAAATCATTTCATCAATAAACAACACATTTAGAAACAAAGATCCACTCAATAGAACTCATTTTCCTTTGTTTATAGTTTTAAATGATTGATAATTATTTTTCTAAAATTTGTCTTTTTTTCTATAAACAGAATTAGAAACAAGGGCTTTCTCAATACTTACTATTACATTACAACACGTGGCCGGGTACAGCTAGTTGATTATAATCCATAATTAAAGTTTAATTCACTATAGGTCCTATTAGCTTGATAAAGCCCCAAGGTTCAATTATCTAAAAATTACACACCATGCCATACGCTTTTACTTATTGAAATAAACATGCATAATTTGTATCTACTAGTTATCAAAGGCCCGGTACCCGGACCGACGAGTAGGCACACAGTTGGAGTTGAAAATTGTGATATATATTTTAGCGCGTTAACAATCAGTCTATATACTTGCAGTGGCCCCAAGGACATGAACAGATTATTGTAGCCAAAATACATTTGAGAATAGGGACACCTAATAATACATCAAATAAAGTTCATATGTTAAATAGTTCCTCCCAAAGAAAATAATCCTCACTATGGGTAAACATAAACAACAACTCTTAAAATCATATTCCTTCATAATATTTAATGAACTCCTTCCCAAACAATTATTCATTTAATGTTTTATGATGTTCAACATGGCATATTTAAAAAAAAGAGAGACGTGAGTGCTTGTGTTAAGCGAAACGCTACATGTTTAACAGGTGGTTTATTTACTGTTATACACATTGTAGCATTGTAAAATTAACTAAGAAAAATTGCCAACCCGGCAGTGCAGAACCTATGGATTTAGGGGCCCGGTGGGCTTGGCCTCTTTGGGGGCTGCCCCTGCATTTTGACATGAGATAAATTTTTGACGCTTCTCAAGCTTGGTCCCGAGAAGAAAGAATCGTTGTGTAGCTTTTAGCTGACCTTCAATTAAAAGCATAGTATTTCATCAATGCAGTTCAGGCCGCAGACGCAGAAAACATTAGGCCTCTTAAAAAAGAAAGTCATATCAAAGCTTTCAACATTATAGTTCTGTGAAGCCAATGCCGAACCAAGGGATTTTAGGCATCTTCGGGAGCCACTACATTTTGACATGAGATAATGTACTTAATATTTAGTTTAAAAAATATTTTGGGGGGCCCTCCTCAAACTGGGCCCCTCCATACACTCTCTGTGTGAAGCCCCCATCATAAATGGGTTAGTTTGCATTGTAAACATTGTGTACGGCGCTACTCAATCTCAACCCTTATTCAATTCATTCATGTGACGTAATAGTAAAAAAATGAAAAAAAGTGACGTATTTTAGGTTAGTAATAAAGGGAAATAATTGTACATTAGAAATAGACATATTTTAGAAATAAAAACAATTTAAACAATTTAAATATTACATTATATTGAGGTATCCATAATTTTGGTTTAAAATTTAGATTGTGGAACATAACACAAAATATTAATTGAACGATTTCTGTAAATATTTCTTTTATGATCGCTTCTCATTTAATAACAGTTTGAACACCATAAATATATTACGTTACTGTGAGATATACATAGTCCTATGAAACCACTTTACTGAATTGTATATGTCTCGGAGAGTATCACAGAATATTTCTTTTATCAATGTTACTATGTATTTAATACCATGTTATCTGTCATTGTAACTGTTTTTTATCAAGAATAAATTATTTAAAAAAAAAAAAAAAAACAGAATATTTTGGCATGATTTTGTGTTACCTCTCCTAAGATCGCTATATTGACCTTTGGTATTGAGGCGGTCGAAAACAGTATTACATTGTGATTGCCATTTGGCATTCACAATCTTACCTGCCGTATGTTAGTGTGCGGTGTTTTGTCACCTCGGCACTAAACATATGGCTGGTCCAATGTCATTTCTGGCAGCCATGTTGAGACAATTCTTACTCGGCTGGCCAGTTGGTAGCCGGATCATGCATGTTAAGAAGAAAACAGTAAATGTTTCTGCCATCTTTGAATTGTTTATGCCGCCATGTTGGATGACAGACGGAAGTAGCGATGACAGACGGAAGTCGCGATGACAGACACCGGAACATATGATGTAAAATTGTATTATAGATATTTCACAATAATGCTTATATGTGTTGATTTTTTAAGATTTAATTGTAGAAAATGTGGACAACATCGTACAAGTCTTTCGTTCCATTAGAATTGGATTTACCCTCTGTTCAATACATAGCATGCTTATAAAGGGTTATATTAAAATTAACCACATTGTCATGTCTGAGAGTGTTAGAAACAGAACCCCCGTTTTTACCTTCCATGGAGTAAATCACTAAATGCTGTCAAAATAGCATAGAGTTCAGGTCGGGGAGTATGGTTGAAATTAGGTGTGCACATTTTGGTGCGCATGTTATAGAACGAAACTTGTAGCGCTCTGTCTGTGAACAGCTGCAGGTGACATGCAAGCATAGTTTTGGTACGTTTATTTTTTGCATGCCCATGCCATGTAACCGGCTTATTTACATACATGATGTTTGATGTGTGTGTGTTTATTTTGCATTCGCCCTATTTTATGTAACCAGTTTATTTACATATTTAGGTACCACAAACTGATTTTTTAAAATGGTTTTGCAGCTTTTTTAACCATGAATATTGCAAGAACTTGAGAATGTAAGTAGGTGGACATCAAATTTATCACTATAGCTCAAATAGTTTATGAGATATTGTCAGGGAAGGCAATGGTTGGTTTTCAGGTATGACGATGGTGTTCTTTTATCTTCTTTATATTTAATTACTTTCTTTCCTTTTCTTTCTTTACACACAACTAATGCAAATTCACAAACTCCGTTTTATTAATTAAAATCACTTTATTGAATGATCTAAAGCACTTATATCCAAGAGTGAACATCAAATATTAAATCAATTCTACACAATAAATTACTACATCAATTGTCGTTCCGTCAATACAATACTACTGTTCCTACTCAATCCTTCGTTTCTTCCTAATTAACTACCTTCTTCAAACTTAACAAAAACTACACTGCCCCCTCTCTTTCTGTCGTGACCTGTATATCTCCGCGTCTCTACAACTGACCAACGCTGTCCCTTTCGCCCCGACTTCATCTTCCCACATGTCTAATTACGTAACACCTAACTCTACACGCAGCTGCTATTAATCATCAGTCCTGACCTATTTTCACTGTCCGTGCAATTCGTTTGTCTACTTAATTATCTGTCTATCAATCTATCACTCAATCTATCTGTCTATTTATCTAACAATATGACTGTCTATCTATCTATGTTTATCTATCTATTTTCACTGTCCTTACATCACCTTTCCCTCTCGGTAAAAAAAAAAATTCGTACAAAGTACGCAATTTTTTGTATTACAAAATTAACAATAATGCACAACAAAAATACAACCTCCATATACATTCAAATCAAACTTGATGACAAAATGTCAAATAATAAACATGTGAAAAAAAATCATAGACACATCTTATCAATCAATATACATCGTAAAAAACTTCTTCAAAATTGTCTCATAGCATAACATCTCTAAATATATCGACATAAACGTGCTTTATTAATCACATATCTCAAAATCGCAATTCTAAAAAGAAGAACGAAAAAAAATACAGATATACATCCACGTTACATTGATTGTACTTTTGTCCTTATGTAAATATTTTTCGCAAAACCAATGAAAGCAATCTTTTACCACCTACAAAACAATAGGATCCTTCAGAGGTAAAGAAAATAATATTACTAATGTCACATAAAAAAATTACATTTAAGTTTCCTTAAATATGTGTATTAAAAATGAAGTTCAATGTTTTTCCAAAAACAATAAAGGCAGACTTTTTGCCAACTACACTCATATGTAGGCTCCTTCAGAGTTAAAGAAGAAAAAAATAACAGCACTTATCTCCCTCAAAACGATATGAGAGAAAAAAAAACATGGGTAAACATGGTGATTGTAAAAGAAAAAACGTAGAAAATGTTAAGGACCATTTAGATAAAACAGCGACAACATGATATGAAAAAGGACAAATGTGCAAAAATATATAAAAAAATGTGATAACATCAATGGTTGACATTGATAGGAAAAATGATAATAAAATTAAATAAAAGGGCAATAGTAGTTCATCTCTGTTTGGGATAGTTTCGTACTATTGTACAGAACGGGATGATTTGTCGCAACATGCTTCCTGTAATGCAGCCGGGTTGTGTAGGGTCTCTGCCTGACCAGCGTGCTAAATGCGAGGACCATATCACGCTCCACCATGCTAATACTCCATGGAACATCAGCCACTATATCTTGATACTCACTCAGAACTGAAATAAAATTTTCCCTACCATCTGGTGGCACATTACCATCACATCTCACGGATTCCTTTTTGTTCTGGTCGATGACATAATCGACCTCAGTGACCTTTTGCAGTAAACGATAAGGTCCCTACCTTGTCAGATGTCTCGTTGTAGGCAGTCTCACTAAAACAAGGTCGTTCTCGTTTAGTTCTTTGAGATGACGATGTTCGTTACCGTTGTCGTAGCGGCATTGGTTCGCCCTCTCTGAACCTAGCGTAGCCCGTCTGCAGTCATATACCATTGCTTGTCCGGCATCGGCAACAAGTTCGCAATATGACAACTTTTTTGCTTCAGACAGAAGTGATTCTTTGAAGTTAACCAATTGGCTTGCACAGTCCACTGGTCCTCCAGGTTGGGGGTTGGGCTGGGGGTTAACAACCCACTCCCGTAAAAAACAAGCTTGTTATAGAAACCGAAACAACGAACTTAGAAAGCAACTTAGCTGAGGATGAAGATATCTCTCCAGTAGAGCTTATGACGCGAGCTGATGAAAGCCTTCGGGAAGTCAGTGCGCCGACCTATCTTCTGACAGCCAAGACCAAAACCAAGATCGGAACCTGGAACATCCGAACCCTGTATGAAAGTGGCAAAGCAGCACAAGTCGCAAAAGAGATGAAATGATATGGGCTCCAAATTTTAGGACTGTGCGAAACCAGATGGAATGGAAATGGACAAATCAAACTGGCAAGTGGAGAAACTTTCGTCTACTCTGGGCCAGAAGAAGAACATGTTCAGGGAATTGAACTGCTCATGACACCAGATGCAGCCAAGGCACTGATAGAGTGGGAGCCTGTCTCTGCAAAGATACTGACAGCATGATTCAAATCAAAGGGAAAAAACGTCACCATCATACAGTGTTACGCCCCCACCAACACGGCAGATGAAGAAGAGAAAAACAACTTCTACAGTACCTTACAAAATACCATTGACAAAGTGCACAGAAGAGACCTCAAGATACTGATGGGGGACCTGAACGCCAAAGTAGGCAATGACAACACCAATAAAGAGTTCATCATGGGAAAACATGGCATCGGAGATATGAACAACAACGGAGAACTGTTCACGGATTTCTGCGCTTTCAATGACCTAGTCATTGGAGGCACTATCTTCCCTCACAAAAACATCCACAAGAAGACCTGGATATCTCCTGATGGAAAAACTAAGAACCAGATAGACCACGTTTCCATCGGCCGCAAGTGGAGGAGAAGCCTTCTGGATGTGAGGGTGAAACGAGGAGCAGACGCTGCATCGGACCATCACCTAGTGCAGGCTACCGTGAAGCTGAAACTGAGAGCACACAAGGACAAAGCACAGAGACCCTCCTTCAAGTACAACGTCCAGAGCCTGAAAGACACCAGAAAAACCACATAGTACCAATGCAGCCTGAAAAACCGCTTTGAGGCACTAGCTGACTTGGCTGAGAAAACAATAGAGGAACACTGGCATGAGATTAAAAAGAGCTGGACAGATACCTGCAAAGAAGTCCTGGGAAAGAAGACAAAAGAGCGCAAGGAGTGGCTGACCGCAAGCACCTGGGACCTCGTGGAGGAGAGGAAAACATTGAAAGAGAGGATCAACCACAGTCATGACCAACAGGAGAAAAGAGACCTGCAGGCAAAGTACTCGGAAATAAACAAGAAAGTGAAGAAGAGCGCCAGAGCAGACAAGAGGAAATTCATCCACGACCTAACGGAGGAGGCAGAAACAGCAGCAGGCAAGAGAGATATGAAGAGGCTGTACGAAATTACCAGGACCCTGGCAGGCAAGAACACACAGCAAATGTGCTCTGTGAAAGACAAAGACGAGAAAACCATCACAACTGAAAGTCAGGAGAGAGAACGTTGGGCCCAGCATTTCACAGAAATTCTGAACAGACCCCCACCAAAACAACCCCCTACTATACCACCAGCAGACAGTCTTCTAGATGTCAACACCAACCCCCCCCCCTAAAGTGGAGATAACTAAGGTGGTGAAGAATATCAAATCAGGCAAAACCGCAGGTCCAGATGGCATACCACCAGAAACCCTGAAAGCCGATGTCCCCACAACAACAAACATGCTTCTCCCTCTGCTCCAGAAAGTCTGGACGCAAGAACAAGTACCTGCTGAATGGAGACAAGGGCACCTCGTCAAGCTCCCGAAGAAAGGTGACCTATCCAGCTGTAACAACTGGCGAGGCATCATGCTCCTGTCTGTTCCCAGCAAGATCTTGACGCGCATCATGCTAGAGAGACTGAAGGAGGCTTTAGACAAAAGACTAAGAAACGAATAGGCAAGCTTTCGGCAGGACAAGTCGTGCACCGATCACATCGCCACCCTGCGCATCATTATAGAGCAGTCCCTTGAATGGCAGTCTCCACTCTACTCAGTCTTCGTGGACTTCGAGAAGGCCTTCGACAGCGTGGACCGAGATGTTGTCTGGAACCTCATGGCACACTACGGGATCCCACCCAAGTTCATCGCCATCATCCAACAGATGTACGCCAGTTCCACATGCCAGTTTATCCACAAAGGCAAGCTGACGGAGCCTTTTGAGGTCAGGACCGGAGTGAGGCAGGGCTGCTTGTTGTCGCCGACCATCTTCCTTCTGGTAGTGGACTGGATCATAAAGAAGTCCACTGAGAATGCAAACACAGGAATTCGATGGACCTTCACCAAGCAGCTTGAAGACCTCGACTTCGCGGATGACGTCAGCCTACTGTCACACCGGCAACAAGATGCACAACAGAAACTGAATAGGCTCGCAGACGAAGCAAACAAAGTTGGGCTCAACATCAACACCAAAAAAGACAGAAACCATACGGATAAACAACAAGCAACAAGATCCAATCCAACTACAAGGATCCAACATCGGTGAAGTGGACAAGTTTGTCTACCTGGGCAGTGTGGTGAGCAAGGATGGAGGAGCAGACGAAGACATCAGAAGCCGCATCAAAAAAGCCAGGCACACCTTCAATACCTTGCGTCCCATCTGGAACTCTACCGCACTTTCTGGGCGGACAAAAGTCCGCATCTTCAACACCAACGTGAAAGCAGTGCTACTATCTGGTTCAGAAGCCTGGAGACAACCACCACAAAACTGCAGGTGTTCATTAACAGATGCCTCAGCAATATCTTACGTTTCAGATGGCCAGAAAAAATCTCCAATACCGCCCTGTGGGAAAGAACAAAGCAGACCCCCATTGACCAAGAGATCCGGAAGAGAAAATGGGGCTGGATAGGCCACACTCTGCGCAAGAGCCCAGACAATGTCACAAGGCAGGCGATAGAGTGGAACTCGCAGGGAAAGAGAAGAGCAGGCAAGCCAAAGGAGACATAGAGACGCTGCACTGAGCGAGAGATAAAGGCAGCTGGATGGACGTGGGCTCAGCTGAAAAGAGACGCCCAAAATAGAGTTCGCTGGAAGAGCGTTGTTGATTCCCTATGCTCCCACGTGGAGTCAGAGGATTAAGTCAGTAAGTCAATTGCCTTGCAGGTTTCTCTCCAAATAGATGCTCAAAAGTGGAGCAACCAGTTGATGAGTATTGATCGCTGGTGTTTGTCACATTGAACGATGTTTTCATGGACTCGTCATTTATCTGATTTTCATGGAACTCATCAGTAGTCGGAATAAAATCTGGAACCTTCTGATCCTGTTCTTCATCTTGATTCATTTCCTGGTATTTTTCGGCCCTCGTTTGAACTAGAGATGTCTGTGAATCTGCTTCCATGTCGACAACCTCTTCTTCGTGTTGTTTTTGTTGAGTGTGAGGTATTTCTTGTCTTCCGCTTTCTAAATTAGAGTGTAGTTTGTTTAAGAGAGCCGGTGCTGGGAGATATACAATGTTTATGTTTGCAGCCCTTAATTTTTCAATTTCCATTTCAAGCACATAGGCTCTTGCCTTTTCTAGTTGTTCTGCTTCGCGTTGTCTCTCTTTTGCTCGTTCTTGTCTTTCTCTATGCTTCTCAACAAACTTCTGAAATTCCTTGCCTGTAATACCCAACTGTTTACCGACAGCTATTATTTCCTCCATTTCTTTCTTATTAGATTAAATATTTTTTGGATTAAATTATTGGACAGTATATCTGACACGTCACTATTTAGATTGATTCTCAGTAAGTAGCAATAATACTTTCATTCATGAGTGGTTCAAGTGGTTCTGATAAAACACTATAACACAAGTTTCTTTTCTATCTTAGCTGTTACTTCCTTACTTGCATGGGTTCACAAGACAATTAATATTTGTCTTTAACTTCTGACACCAAATTGTCAGGGATGCTAATGGTTGTTTCAAGTATGGCGATGGTGTTCTTTTATCTTCTTTATATTTAATTATTTTCTTTCCTTTTCTTTCTTTACACACAACTAATGCAAATTCACAAACTCCGTTTTATTAATTAAAATCACTTTATTGAATGATCTAAAGCACTTATATCCAAGAGTGAACATCAAATATTAAATCAATTCTACACAATAAATTACTACATCAATTGTCGTTCCGTCAATACAATACTACTGTTCCTACTCATTCCTTCTTTTCTTCCTAATTAACTACCTTCTTCAAACTCAACAAAAACTACACTGCCCCCCTCTCTTTCTGTCGTGACCTGTATATCTCTGCGTCTCTACAACTGACCAACGCTGTCCCTTTCGCCCCGCCTTCGTCTTCCCACATGTCTAATTACGTAACACCTAACTCTACACGCTGCTGCTATTAATCATCAGTCCTGACCTATTTTCACTGTCCGCGCAATTCGTTTGTCTCCTTAATTATCTGTCTATCAATCTATCACTCAATCTATCTGTCTATCTATCTAACAATATGACTGTCTATCTATCTATGTCTATCTATCTATTTTCACTGTCCTTACAGATACAATTTTTTTTGAAAATGTGACTTTTTCATTTTTTTCTCTCCACCTTCAAAAGTGCCAGTTTTGCCAAGCGTTATCTGCAAAAGTATTTCCTGTAAACAAAATCATTTACACTCAACACAAACACAAATATACATAGAACAAACTCAATTTTTTTCAAGGGTCTAAAAATATAATATCATTAAAATTTATAGGGACGGATGGCCGAGTGGTGTAGATACTCGACTGTCGACCTGAGAGTCCTGGGTTCGATCCTCCGTGAGGCCCATGAAATTTTTCCAGGTGAAATTTGCTGCAAAGTCGTCCCACAAATCCACCCAGCTTTAAATGGGTACCTGACTTTAAGTTGGGGAAGTAAAGGCGGCTGGGCGTTGTGCTAACCACACAATCCCTTTATATGCCGAGGTTATAGAAACAGATGAATTCTACACTTCATCTGCCCCGATGGCCCGTTAGGGCTAAGAATGGAACTTTACTTATTAAAATTTATAGCACTGAAAATGGGTTTTCATCACTTTTTAGAAAAAATAAAAAAGGAGATAAATTTTCAAAATTCGTGACATTTCAAAAAATCATAAAAAATATTGTAATAATCACACATAAAACTTATTACATCAAATTGTAGGGTAACTTAAGCTCTATACATTTAAATAGTCATAATAACTTAAGATAATTTATATATACAGTTCAGGGATGGATAAATCCATGCATGTAATAAATCAATAAAAAATACTTTTCATTTGGGAAAATCCACTATTAAGTATTATTTGAAAAGTTATATTAGTAACAATAGTAACAGTAACATTAGATGCATACATTTCAATTATATTATAATTATTTCATAAGTCATGGAAAGCAAAAAAATAATTTACGCATTTCACCAGCACAGGAGCTCACTTAAATAAGTGCAACTGTCGAAATTTAAGTAATTTTACTTTTTAGTTAATGTAAGCATATACCATTTAAATGAGTTATTAATGTACCATTTATTTGATCAGCAGGACCGGATTTAGACGTCATAAGGCCCTAAGCTTTTTGGGATATAGAAAGGTTCCCTTAGGCCTACTGGTTCATTGGAGCAGATGAAGTGTAGTATTCTTCTGTTTCTATAACCTCGGCATATGAAAGGATTGTGTGGTTAGCACAACGCCCAGCAGCCTTTACTTCCCCAACTTAAGTCAGGTACACATTTAAATCCGGGTGGACTTCTACACCATTCGGCCATCCGTCATTTGGGATATTGGGGCCCTTTATAATTCCAGAAATTAAATGGCAGCGTCAAATATTTAAATATATATGACAATCGCTCACTCTAACAATTTATGGGGGCCTCCTAAAAAAGTGAGGGTCCTAAGCTATAGCTATATATAAATCCTGCACTGTTGATCAGCATCATTCCCATCTTTTTAAATTTCATCTTTCAATGCCTCTCATAGTAATAAAGTTTTATTTCTGGAGCTTTTCAAAACACATCTGTTTTGTTTTAATTCATGCTTACTTAGAGATAGTGTACTGTTTTCTTTATCATTTAGTGATTTTAACTCTAATTTCTTCTTGATATAGTACTACTATTTCATCAAGGACATTTTTTCAAATTATTGACCCTACCATTAAAAGTTTTATTTGTTTTAAATGTTTTATTATCTTTTCATCTATTTCTCTATTAATGATTATTTGTTTATCAAGAGTTTGAATGCCTGTTGTTTACTTAATATAATAAATAAAAAAATAAATGAAAAGTTCATTAGTTAATCTCTGTAGTTTTGAAAGAACAGTCTCCTTCAGGGGACTGTGTTTATTTCTCTAATTCACTCCAAAAGTTGCATGGCTTTAAAATAAATAACCCACATTCAAAATTGGTCCAAATAGGTTACATAATATACTGCTGATATGGTATTTAAACACATAGAAGTCTTTTCTATTGTGACGAGCTAAGTAGATGTAGAGACAGAGACTATCCCCTTCGACGTTTTAATATAATAGATATCTAAGTATTAGGCTTAATACGAATAATGGTGACAAGGTGACAGACGATTTAGGACAAGGTGGTGAAACAATAGAATAGTAGCAGCCAAGGTGTGAAGACCGGGAGGCGACGTCGGACAGTCTAGTAGGTTAACAATGACGACCAGGTGATGCTCCTAGAAAGATTAGAAGAGACTGTGACGTACTTAGGGTAATTAGGGCATGGACGTTAGGAGTATAAATAGGGGCTGGATTAGGACAGTAGTTAGTTAGGAGAAGTTATGAGAGGAGTTAGGACGGGCTAGAGAAGAGAGATCGTTTCGAGTCATACTTAGAGAGAAGTTCTTAGTGTTGAGGAGTTTTAGAGATCTCTAGTTAGTCAGAGTTGAGGCAGAGCAAATTACTGTGGATTTAAATGTGTATTCGTTTATGGAGTTGTTGTATTCTGATGTACATTTATGTAAATAAATTGTGTACTAGCAACGCATCGAGTTTGGTCGGTTTTTGAGTTGTAACAAAGGAGTGAGCAAATAAGAGTGAAACAGACAGACATTAAGCTAAATTGACATCTCTACGTTCGAATTAAAACGCACAACTCATAACATAAACCAAAGGGCCTGAGACGTTTATAGAGCATAACCAAAGAGCCCGTAACATGTATGAAGTATATAGAAAGAGCCCGTAACATTTATGGAATAAAAGAAAAAGGACCCGTAACATCTATGTGTTACTTAACCTGATTACCATTTTTTTTGGATTAGTGAGAACCATGTTTAATTAAAGCTAAAAGATGTTCACACTTCAATATTTTCTAATACTCAAACTGAACTAATATTAATACTAACCAGGCCCGTAGCCAGAGGGGGGCTAGGGGGCTGAGCACCCCCCCCCCCGTGCATGATTTGAGTTTTTTGACACAATTTTAATAATAACGGCTATAAAACATCAATCATTTTGTTTAATAAATCAATAATAATAAAAACTTAAAAGTTTATATTTTGGCAATCATTCAGGCTATTTATATACACTTACATATATAGCTTATCTAATTTTTAGGCATAAAAGATTGAATCTTATTAAAGTTCACTTCTGGGTATTTTGGGCAGCATTGACATTTGGTGCTTCAACAGCCGTGTGTGAGAGCAGTTTCTCAACCCTCACACGAATGCTCACCCCATATCGCAGATAAATGTTACAAAAAGCGTCTAAGCAATCTTTTCCTGCTTGCATTTGAAAAAGATTTAACAGACAATCTGAATGCTGAAGCATTTTCAGGTAAATTCAGTGCTAAACCCAGGCCCGTAGCCAGGTCAAAGTAAGCAGGGAGGCACCAATACCCAGCAAAGGGCCACCTTCACTTTTTCTTTATTTTTTCCTCTTTTTCTTCTTTTTTTAAGTGGGGGGGGGGCACTCCACACCATTGGCTACGGGGCTGGCTAAACCACGAAGTTTACAAATTTGAAACGTATAATAATATAAGTTCGCAACAAGTGCCGACGAGTGGAGGGGGGCAATGCCCAGGGGCCCGGCGAGTTTTAGGGACCCGGACTGAGCTGGCCAATCAACTTTTTAAAATATTAATATCAGCCCAGGGGCCCGAAATTTCTGTCGATGGGCCTGTTCGCAACCTTGTAATAGTTTTATATGTTGATATCTTCTGAGGACAACTAGCAACTTAAATAAAGATAATAAAATAACATTGGCTTCTGACTTCATTTTTATACATATGTATAATAAAATAATAAAGTACAAACTCCATGATTTCTGAGTGATGTTATTTAATTTGCAAATTTACTTTTTAGCAGAATAAATTTTATTTTAAATTTAATGATTGCGACTGTTTTTGTTGATAGATCTGTTCTTTGTTTTCAATATTTTATAAGAAATATCACACACATAGCTAAGCTTTATTCATGCATCTTTGTCGTTCTTCCCGGGTTGTACGTTAAACAAACAGTATAATAATATAAATCAGGTATCTATTATGTAACAATTGTGTAGCAGAACTATTGGTCAATATATTTATAACAGGAATCAGAAATTGCTCAGCCTCAATAAATTTTTATCATTAAAACTCTTTACTATTTAAATTATTTTTTAACTAAACTGCAACATGCCATGCATTATTAAAACGTAGTTAAAAATATATATTTCTAATTAATAGCTAAACAATCGGTACTAAAATGCACCATTCCAGATATGGAACTGAAAAAATTTCTTGGGGAGGGGACTCACTGAGATCCCCTCCCCAAACCCCACCTCTCCGTTCGCAAGCTTTCGGCGCTTCGCGCCTCCATTTTCGCCCCCCCCCCCGAACATTTCTTCTACCCCACCGGGGCGGATTTAAGGGGAGGGGCCGGGGGGTGCCATGCCCCCCCCCCTGTTATCGCAAGTTTAGGTAATACATCATTAAATTATCAAAATATTTTCTGTTCTAAGACCAATTTTCAACAATGAAAACAGTTTTGCCCCCCCCCCCCCCGTCAAAGTTGTCCCCCACCCCGAAAAAAATTTCTTCGCCCCCCCCCAATCCAATATTCCTGGCTATGGGACTGATAATAACTAATATATTATTACTTAATGATAATACAAACGCATGAGTGGCTAAGACTCTTAGTAAGAGATATTTTAATTTTAAAAAAATACAGGCGTAACAGTTACATGAGTCCATAACTTGCCATTTTCCTCTTTCAAAACCAGAGTTGAAGAAGTAATGTATTACATTTACTAGTTTAGTAGCCAAGGCAATAAAGGTATTCCCTCCAACTAGCACAGAAACTTTCTATAAAGTATTGAGTTGTACATCGTCTGATAAAGATAATTATGATATTTAAAAAATGGTTCTGACTTAGATAATAGGGAATTTAATCATAGACTTAAAAATAACAGTTATATCACAACAATAATTGAAAAAATACCACGTGACCTGTTATATTTGTTTAAATTTGAGATAATAAAACTCTCTAACAACTGTAAAAAAGATATACTAGTCAATTTTGAATCTATAATCTCTTAGAAAATATTATTATCTCTCTAAAAAAAATAGCCAGAAAAAAATAGAAGTGTCCGCAAACATGAGGGGCATCTTCAATATACACAATCATCAAAATGGCCTCGAGGTTTATCAAATTAAAGTTATTATAACTACAACAATATACATTTCCAAAGAAATATAAAGCTAGAAGAGTAATGAACAAAAATGTAACTATTTATCTACAAGTTTTTATCGTTTTTACTTACCAACTTTGAACTAGGTGTTTAAGTTCCAATAAAGTTCAATTTATTGTGAATGGTGTCGCGTTGCCATCTTGATTGTCGGTCATTTTCAGGGTCGTGCAAGAATTGATGAAAAATGTATGTTATATGCTATTTCTTAGTGCTCTGCGCTCCTGGGAGGGATCTTAGCTCTAGACGATCAGGCTTGAGAGATCACTGGACAGCATAATGTAATAGCTGATATGTTATAATATAGTATAATTATTGTATGTTAATACTATTAGGGCCATATGCCAGTTTCTATATTGTATTAGTTTAACTGGGTGGGTGATGGAAATTGCCACATACATACACTATTTTCTGTATAGTAATTTATAAGTAGTATTAAAGTTATTTGTTTGATTATTTGTCAAGAGTTATTGATTTGTATATGTCATATATATATATATATATATATATATATATATATATATATATATATATATATATTACATCTGCTGATTAAACTGCGTTAATTTGCGATTAACGCGTCAAAAAAGATTTGCGATTAAAATTTTTAACGCAACACTTAAATGCGTTAATTTGACTAAATGCGGAAAGTTCACCAAAACGATAAATAACAGAATTTCACCATTTGAAGTTCAGTCCACTTATTAAGTAGATCTACCACACCCACCCTGCCGCAATTTGCACATACCCTCACCCCCAGGTATGTCGACTGAAGCCCTACTTGTAATATATGATGAAGGTTTTGGTTATTTAGCCCTTTGACAAGTAAACTCCTGCTCCCTTCCCGGTCGATGTGAAAAGAGAAAACTTTCATTCACTAGTTTACATTATATACTGTAGTGTATTGGTGGAGGTATAATGAACCCGTTTATAATTAGACCAAAATAACGAGATGCTAGAAATTTTGTATCATCATTTTTTTTGCGCATAATTTTGTATCGTATTTTGATAGTATAACATCTTGCTAATACATCTGTACCCGAGACAGTGGCTGTATTTTTCATAATTATTGTGATACTGAGTTAAATTTTATATATGGCTGTTGATTTACTGCAATTAAAGCGTAATTAATGCGTTAAAAATATGCGATTACATTTTTTAACACAAACACCTAAATGTGTTAAATTTTACCCAAATGGTGTTATTTCAGAGTTGCAGATGAAATAAAAAAAATCAGTAAATAACCCAATTCTATAACCAGATCAGTCGAGATTTACAAAAAAAGGAAGAAAAAAAAGACCCGAACACAGAGTGTCACGTTTACATACAATCATATGAGCTATATGACCTTGAAACAATAGGATTGCCATTTCTTAATTCAAACTTATGACCCTGAATGATGCAATTAATGAACATCTGCACGTGTTATAGCTTGATTGACAAGTGTCATGGCTTTGAAACAATGTAACTTGTGGTTGGTAAGTGACGTCATCTACCAATATTAACACCACCCACCTCCCGACCAATACAACCACAGTCGGCGAGTTGAAGGACAAATTTACTTTTAATCCTTTGAAGTTTTTGCTTTGCGCTTCGCAGTCTATAAATGTTATTCTTATATTCTTTCATTCATTTACTTTCTTACTATCAACTATTTGTTCAATGTTTTAGTGAACAACAAAAAAGAATTTTATTGTATCGGTCTGTCAGTTATATTAATAAAAAAATATTGTGTAAAATGACACTCTTTGATGTTATCGGTCGGCTGTCATTTTTCATCTTCTGTTGTTCTTTCTTTCCTGTTGACGACACACTTTATAACAAGTCGCGACCCACATGTGAGACTGAGAACAATTGAACAAGGATGCTTACATGCTCGCGTCAAAAATGAGTCGAACATTTCAAGGTCTGGCTTGTCAAAGACGTCACACACACACATACACACACACAAAGGTTTAATAATCTATTGCTTAGGCCAAGTAAGTGCGAAAAAATAACACGTTGTTATTATATTTTAATATGGCATGTTGATAGAATTAAAAAATGTTACAATTAATAAATAAAATATTTTTTCGATTAAATATGCGTTAATTTGCGATAATTTTTTTAATTATGCGTTAATTTCGAATAAAATTTTTAATCGAACAGCAGCTCTAATATATATATATATATATATATATATATATATATACATATATATATATATATATATATATATGTATATATATAGGCTTATATACAGTGTTGTGCATGAGTTAAATCAAATGAGTTAAACTCACGAGTTAACTAACGAGGAGTGAGTTGTGAGTTTGAGTTTAACTCATCTCAACTTAAATGATTTATGAGTTTAATTAAACTTTTATTTCTGCGAGTTTGAGTTTAAATTGGGTCGATAACTCAACTCATTATCAACCTCTTTAAAATTATTTCAAGAAAAAAAAATTTGATACAAGATAATTTATCTTGCTTTATTCTAATCTTTTGTTTGTTATCTTTGTTTATGTCAGTGCTTGCATAATTATTTTCCCGCGCCATATAGTAAATTAGTCTATAGACGAAGAAAATCGATCATCAGTTTGAGTTGATGACAAAAATATTTCATTACAAATAGAGTCAATTGATTATGTATGTACAACTGCAGATATAAGGTCAGTAAATAACCAAAGCTATCTGGGTATGACAGCCCATTGGATTGATGGTAATCTCACCAGAAATTCAGTAGCACTGACATGCAGACGCATGATAGGCAGCCACACATACGACAAAATTACTGAAGTCATTAGTGATGTTCATTCACACTTTGGAATTGATATTTCCAAACTAACACACACTTTTACAGATGGAGCTAGCAACTTTTGGAAAGCTTTTGAAATATTTCATATTGAAAATAAAGAGGATGAAATTCAATTTATAGATATTGACTCCCTCACAAAAAGCGAACGATGTTCGTAATTCAGATGAAAATGTATTAGTTCTACCTAAACAACAGAGATGCTGTTCACATGCAATTAATTTGATTGCAGCAACTGATGCAGATCGTGCTAAGTAATCCGCCATATATAGCAGGCAATACAATTCGGTGATGGGGAAATGTCAGGCGATTTGGAACTGTGTGCACAGAAGTTCCAAGGTTTCTGATGCAGTTAAAGCTATTTGTGCTGATGTTGGGAAAGGAATGTTATTTCCATGTCCAACAAGGTGGAATTCTACTTATGATGCAATTTGTCTTTGCTAGAATTGAAAGAAAAATTAAATGACATGTGTTTGTCCATGGAGTTGCCTAAATTTAAATCAACCGACATTAATTTTTTAAATGAATTTAAATGTGATTTTCAACCTTTGGCTTCTATACTTGACACACTGCAAGGCCAGAATGATTTCTATTGGGGTATGTTGATTCTTAGGATTATACAACTTCGTCATTCGCTTTGTCAAATTCAAAACAATAATCTTGATTATTGTCAACCATTGGTTTCAGCCATTCTCAATGGAGTTCAAAAAAGATTTGGTGACCTTTTAGAGTTAAGTATACCTCAAATGAAAAGTGCAATTTCGGCAGCTGTTTCATGTTTTTTTTTCACACCGACATTAAAACTACATTTTAGAAATAATGTTTTAAAAAAAATGATTTTTTATGAGTTTAACTCATTTTGTTCACCGAGTTTGAGTTAAACTCATTTGGAAAAAATGAATTGAGTTTGAGTTAAACTCTTTTCTGAAGAAATGAGTTGAGAGTTTGAATCAAATCATTTTTGGGTGAGTTTACACAACACTGTATATTAGGGTGCATCACCAAAAAATTTTTTTAATAATTGATCAGTCTGCTATTTAAATTTGTTCCATTGATCAAAAAAAAGCATTGTGTAAAAAAAATAAAAAATATTTGACAATATTTAGAGGTCCCCCGGACTTCAACAAAGTTTGCTTAATTAAGCGAAAAATAGATAAAACCATCCTTCTTGTAAAGTCTTACAGACTTGCATACAAAAAGTGAAGCGCTATATAAATTGTTTTATAGTCTTTGGTTTTATAATGTTTGGTAGCTATGATTGATTTTGATAAGCAGTTGTGCTAGAAATAAAATTTAAAATTCACATTTTATTAGCAAAAACACTTTTCCTTACCGCATATTGATGACCAAGGCAAGCATTTTAATTTCTTTATTTATATTATTTTAATTTCTGATACACACGACCTATAAAATCAGAACATGGAAATGATATGAAAAACAACAACAAAATGTTTACACCTTCTAAGGAAATGCTGGCTGACCCTGTTGCATATCCAGTCATTACTGCGTCTCCTGCCTCGCGAACAAAGAAACCACAAACTCTTCTGAAAACTGAATTGTTTGGCATTGGCCCTGCAATCTGTGTTGATGATGCTACAATTATTGGTATTCGACTACCAACTTCTTTACAAGTTATGAGGTGCATAATGTATCACTGCAACATAGCAGCACACAGTGAGTGCCCAGGTTCTCTTGGTGCACCATCTCGATTTACAACTGCCAAAATTGTGCTGAATGAAGTTACTGCTTTCTACGAAAAAGCAAACATTCCAATGGTGACAGAGCATGTGAGAAAATTGTTCAGCTTCTTGATGAAAACAATAAACTTTGTTCAATTGATAAAAGTCGCCGAGACACAATTGCTACCAAACGTAAACTGGAACAAATGCAATCTATGTTGGCAACAACTTTTCAACTGTGGCAACCAAATGTTGAGACTATTATCAAGAATGCAGAAGATCTAGCATTCTTGAGGTCTATGAAAGGAGACAGGTCTTCCAGCTTTGGATCATTTGACAAACACTTGCAAAAAAAGTCGCTCGACGCCATTCACGAGATGTCGCAACATTGGAACGTCAGAAACGCGCAAGAGAAGAAAATGCAGCATGTTCAACGATATCAGTGCTTCCCAACGAGGGTAGCAGTGAAGAACCCGATGATTCTACTTCTAAATCTGAAGATAATATGGAGGTTGTTGATAACTGTTTTAGTATTTGTACCTCCAGATGTTTTAAGCAGACCAAGTCTTGTGTCTCTAGTGACAGGATTAAAGATTACACCAACACTGCAGGCAGCTTTCACACAGGGTCTTATTAGCGAGTCAGGGGAGATGTTTCAATGGTGGCTTCTTCCTATGCTACTGTAGGTCGTAAAGTTGTAAGTGAGATATCTACAAAGATCCACGACTCCTGGGAACCACCCAAACTCTGTACACGCCACTGGAATGGCAATCTGACACCTTCTCTAAAAAAATCACCATGTCACTGAAGAACGCATAACAGTTGTTGTTGGTGATGCAAAGCAATTGACACTGCTAGGAGTGCCAAGTTATGCCAAGGCAAAAAAGAAACCCTTTGGTGAAATAATTACAGAATTAACCATGAAGCCAATGAAAGGAGTGGCATTGTAATGATTGTATCGTTAATATGACATTCGACACAAGCTCAAACACTGGTCATCAGACTGCTCCCTGTATTGCCATACACAATAAGCTGCGACGTGCTGTTCTGTAATTAGGTTGTCGCCATCACTTTGGTGAAGTTCTCCTCTCGCATGTGTTTGTAGACATGAAAATAGAATTTTCCAAATCTCCGGATATAATAGCTTTGTTCACCAGACTGCGAAGTACTTAGGAATTTGTGGCACATGATTGGTTTCATGTATGTCGTTCGTTTACGTTAGCTGATCTTGATATGAAGGCTCAACAATGACTAACGATAATGAGAGATGCAGTAATGGCTCGTGCCAACTCTAGTAAACAAACAGAATTCTTGCGAGACGACTACCACGAATTCCTTAAGCTATCCTTTGTTTACCTGAATGCTTACAAATAAGGAGGTTAACTTTAAAAGGTGCCATGCACAAAGCACGAAGCATGGCAAAGCTGATATATTGTCTCAAGATTGCACTGTGTGAGGATCAAATTCAATTATAGCCTCCAGGTACTATTACCACAGTGACCAAGTGCCGAAGATCCGTGCATTTGCTACATTTGTAATACATGTTTATGTAATGTGGTGTCTCACTTGCAAAAAGAGTGTGGATGCACCATGGAATGATCTACAGCTCTACAAGCGACTTTTGGATTACAAAGGGAGATAATTGTGTATTTTTCCGCTGTATATATGTCATAGTATATATATAAAGATGTACGTCTAATTGTATATTTATTCTTTTTGGCTCTACAACCCATTTAGGGCCCTGGCCTGCCATACAACTCTTCTCCACTTTTCCCGACCAATGGTCTTCTTTCTCCACTCTCTTACTTCTATGGCGTTAAGGTCTTTCTCCACTTCCAGAAGCGGCAAATTCGCTACTTTAATACATTTTCATTTATGTGTAGGCTTATGCTCAAATATTGGTCAAGACTATTATTAAAGATTGCCTAAGTCAGCAAGTCACAGCAAAGAACAGACATATCCAACAACACTAGAGCAATGAATCATTGAATGATGCTTGGGAGTTTATAAGTGGCCATTCAGAGAATGCAGAATGCTGGAATAAAATCACGGCAAGGGCTACAGACAATGATACAAGATGGTTGTTCCAGACCTATTTTTTAGAAAAGAGAGAGAGACTATGAAGACGCTACATATTTAACAGTTAATAGAGGAAGGAATCTTTATTTTACACCCTAATTAAACGTGAAATATGTAGTGAAAATGTTTGTATTGTAATAGGTGGTGGGTGGGGGTGGCGCCTCAACAGCTCCAGCTACGGACTGGGCTTTAATGTAATGCCACTGTGACGTAGATTGGTAATGTTTCATTCTGGCTGAGAGAAATTAAGCTGTGGAGAGTGTGATCATTCTTTGGAGTTCTAAAAGACTTGAATATGTTTGTTTGTAATCTTTCTCTAACATGGATATTTTTAGAGAGATGCAAACTAAAAAAAATTTCTCATGATTTACAATGATTGAGTGAATAACAGAGTGAACAAAGCCAGTAGCCTTCCTATCTGCTTTCAGTCACCATTCTGTTAATGTTGACAAGTTGTTGTAATGTAGAGAATCTCGCTTCGGAACATTTGTTGATAAACAGATTTACCAAGTATTTATTTAAAAAGAAAAGAACTTAAAATAAAAGATTGGCTAAGAAATATCTGACGTTGTTCTGTATTATTTAATTAAAGTTCTAGTATTTTTTGGGGGGAATTTTTGCGCCGACACCGAACCGACTCCGGACAAGTACAAATACCGACACCGACTCCGGACAAAATACAAATGCCGACACCTACACCGGGCAAAATACAAATGCCGACACCGGCAAAAACTACCGACACCACCGACACCGACACCGGCTCCCGAGCCCTGATTTAAAGGAATCAATATTCAAGTATTTCTTACTATTTAGATGCAGTATAGTTTAAGTTTAAAAAATTTTTTTTAGAAAAGAGGTTACCACACACACACAGGTTCGACTCCAGCCACCCAACCTTGTCTCCCATCGCCATCGCACTATATGCTAAAGATGAAAGAAGGACAATGCAAAAACTTCCATTAGTGTGTGATATGTCAGATGTGCTGTCCAGCACAATTCCAAAATATATATTATCTAAAAGATAAAATCTCATCCTTAGTCCAGTAGGCTTCAGTATTCAACCACGCTTTTAATTTTAGTAATAATGTATAAATATGTTAATTTATAAATATTTCTATGATCATTTTTGGGTTGATATTATCAGAAGATTAAGCTTCTTTTCAGAACAAGGATGGGCATTTCAGTGATGTGAAAAGGCAAGATGCTAAAATTAAAGGAGATGTTTGCGAGCTATCCAAAGAATTGTTTTACAAGATGATGCAAATGGTGATAAAATACTGAGGTCAGGGATGGCTTACTTAATCATCAGTGAGAAATCGTACTGCTTTACTGCAGACTGTTTGATTTTACAGAAAAACATTAAATTAGTCCCTGGGTTTCAGAAGTGGTGGAAACTGAGCATAAAATTGCATAACTATGTGATCTCGAAAGGGCACCTTTGTTGCATTAAAAATGGTAAACACTGACAACAGAACCGAATCTGCACAAAACAATTGATGCTTATGTTGTTGTTATGATGGACAGGGAGAATAAAAAGTGTAGGGATATCTTGCCCAGGTTGTAAAGTAAAATGTACCATTTCGTTGCCACGAGAAAGATCAATCTTTTTTGAATAAAGAAATTTTCTTGAGATGGTTGAGATTATGACGCAGCGTAGAACGACCTTCTAATGAGATTAATTAAAGAGGAGTTCATATACAATAAAAACATACGTATCTTATCTATCACCTGAAACTCAAAATGAGTTTATAAATGTCCTGGCACATCATGAGAAGTATTTTGGAATTATGCTGGACAGCACACCTGAAATATCACACACTGACCAGATGTTTGATCGCTATCATTTTTCTCTGATGATTATCCGAAGGCTGAGAAGAATTCTGAAGGCAGCAGATATCGATCTTGAAAACACCAAAGAGTGATCAGTATTTGATGTTATGAAATTCATTGCTAAATGGGACTTCTTAGAATCTGTGCCAACACTCTGGGTGAGCCTGTAATTATTTATCACTATCTGTGTGTCTGTAATTTCACGTAAGAGGAGCCTTTCAAAACTGAAACTGATAAAAAAAATTCCCTGCTATCCACTATGGGACAGTCAAGGCTTTCTGATTTTGCTCTGTTATCTACTGAAAGTGATATGGTGAAAGATATTGCTATTGATGGAGTGATTGAAAGATTTGCAGCTTTGAAGCCCCCCCCCCCTAAATTTTGGAAAAATGTCATACAGTTGTTAAAATAAAACTGAACTAAATTTCCTGAAAGTTTATTACATTGAAGACAATGTACATACATCAAACATAAAAAAGAATTATATTTGCAAGTATAACTGATTACATTATTGTCATTTTTAAAAGAATGGTTTCAGTGTCGTACAGTTACTATACTAATAACATAGAGTATAAAACTATAAATTACACTGATACAGCAATAATAATGTAATTTTAAACTATTTATTCTGGAACAAACATTGTAAATGTCTTGGTATTTGTCGAAAATCGATTGACAACATCTTCTTTAAATTTTTCCTTGTTTTGAGATATTCTTTTTTCTGTGAATACTCATCACGCAAAGACCAGATAAACGATCATCAACAGTTATTTAGCGTAGCCGCGTTTTTACTCGTCTTAGAGTGCTAAATGATCTCTCGATCGTGCGTGTTGTTACTGGGAGAGCCAATGCTGTTAATAAGCCATTTTAATCATGGGGAAAAAATGGTCTCATCTAAAACCTCACATAGAGTCGTTTCTTTTGTTTTCTCTTTACTAGTTTTACATTTTTATATATCAGTTTCTCAGGTTTTTAAAAAAAAATAAAAAACACAACATCAAAGCACAATTTTAATGCTAATCACTTCACCATTCGGCAGCACGTAAGAAGACCATCATTTCAAAATGATCATTGCTTAGTCTAGAACAGGGGTCGGCAACTTGCGGCTCGCGAGCCGCATGCGGCTCTTTCGATGTCAAACGGCGACCTAATCAAATACCATAATCTTGAAACAAAAAATTTCAGTGGCTCTTTAAAAACTTGAGAAAAATGCACATTTTTAACTTTTGGCTCTTCCGTCTCAAAAGGTTGCCGACCCATGACCTAGAAAGTAATGGCATAAAAACACGCCCACCCAATGAAACCAGTCGCTCAAATGCAGCACAAGCCGTAAGTCCTGTGTTCAGTTGCAGGTATAGTTTCTTAATGCTTGGGTAGACTGCTGATGACAGAATTTCTGATGAGTTATCTTCAATATATCTTTCTATTTCAGCAGAACTCTTACTATTAAGCAATTCGTCCTTGTTAAGTTAGTAGCTATCTGGAACAAACAAATTCGCTCATCTTTGGCTGCGTCAATCGGCACGTATCTCGTTTCTCCCGGAGAGACTCGGTGGAATTCCACTTACGATTCTGTTGCAAAATTTCATTGTTTACTATCCAATCCAGAATTAGAACTTGATATGGTGTTTGATAACATTAACAACAAGAGACTGACTCCGCAGCAGAAAATATTCAGAGCAGAATACATTGAAGCATCTGATCCATTGTGTTGTGGACTGGGCATTTGGTAAGGAAAAAATAATATTGGATTTGGCTATTTACTGCCCACACTTACCATTATAAAATGTAAAATACAGGTAATGATTTTGCCACATAAACACCCTATCACGGTGTGTGAACCCCTTACCAGAGCTGTTATTGATTCCATTAATGAGCGATTCGATTTTATATTTTCTGATCCAGAGGCAAAACTGGCAGCAGTGGTCAATCCAAAATTTAAGACCAACTGGACAGACAACTTGGATCACAAGGCAGAAGTTGTAAAAACCTTAAAGCGTGCCTGCAGTGCCCTTCCCATTCAACTTACTCTGCAGGGTGGTGCAGCTTTAGTTCAGTCAGCAGTACAGATATCTGAATCTACAGATTTTTTTTTGCTTGTTTTACTGCACGGCGGAAGAACCAGGACAAATTGTTTAATAGTAACAGTTCTGCTGAAGTATTTGTAATGGTGAAACCTTAATCGAAATATTTGAAAATTTTTATGTCATAAAATATTCGTGTCGATTGGATGGTGAACTTTTTTATGCAAAACAAAAAATAACCCATATTTTCTTTATTTGTGATACAAAGCTCCACCACTTATGATATGGGGATAGAATCTTATATTTTAATCATACCCCTACTATTGACTGATCACTGAGTGCAACGACTAGTGCTAGTGCGTACTTCAATGTTTTAAATGTGATGACAATATACAACTGTTACTATAACCAAAATAAAACGAAAGAAAGAATGTATAATGTTGACACATGAAAGAAAGAACAAAACAAGATTTTAAAAAATGAACAATGAAAGCCGACGATAAACATTTTGCTTTCAACGTTTGAAAATTGCCATGCAGTTAGATCAAAGAGTGTCATTTTACAAGATATTTTTTTAATTTTTTTATGTTCATGTATTTATATTCAATTAATTGTTTTTAACCACCCAAAATTGTATTGTTTGTTGAACTCAGCATATTATTTAATAATATAATATGTGTTAATTATATGATATTGTTTTATTACACGGTTTTCAATTTTCATTACACATAGTTTTAGAATTTAATACCATTCAATTAATTATCTTTAATGAAATGTAGTAAATACTAAAAATCAAGCAATTAAGCCTGTTCCATTCTGGACACAGGACGTGTTAGCGCATTTTCGTGTTATGTAACAGTACGTATGTTAGCTTTGAGTAAATATTTGTAAATTTTGGAAATGTTTATAAATTCAATTGTGTAATGCATATATCTGTAAAAAAGATATTAAAAAGACGTTTCTTTATATTTGAAAATAATTTATTTTCTCTTAAATCTAACTACAAGTGGTTTGTGGTCACTGAAATAGGACTCATAATTGAAAACATTCGAAATTGTAGTCATTTGATCGTCCGAAAACTCCGACAATTGTTGCATAGCTCTGATACTTTCAATTAAACTCAGAACATAAGCTTGCTATTTCATTTGATGAGTTTCTTAATAAATAAAATTAAATATGTATGGCGAATAGGTCACAATCTTGTCCAAATCAAGGGAAATTACTGGTGCTAAATATAGTACACAGTAACGGAATTCGGCACCAATTTTAGACCACTTTCCGAAAAGATATAGCTCTGATACTTTCAGTATTGCCCACAACCCAATGACAATGCAATATTCTTACCATTTCATTTTGATTTGACGAGTTTCTTAAGTATTTTTCGAAAATAAAATTATTGTGACTGAAGAAAAAATACTCTACTGCGCAGAACACGTGTGACGTCAATCTTGGTGAAACTACACGCTGCAGTATTTCGCACCAAATGAATGGGTTATTGAACGTATAAGGTGTAGAATGGGGCCATGAAAATGACATAATTATTAATATAGCTTATATAGTAAAAAACGGTAAAAACACTGCTGTCCAGCCCTCAGAGGTCAGATCGCGAAACGGACAAAAGTCATTTCTTGGCAGGCCAAGACCTACAAAATGATATATACATCATGGGTCTAGGACTTATGGTTGTTGAGATCTAGGGTGATGACAGACAGACAGACAAAACGGGGACAATAGAGCATTTTTTTTCGAAAATGCTCTAAAAAATGAATCAATAAATAAAAACAACTGTAGGCTATAAATATAAATAAGTACAAATGAATTAACAACTCAATTAACATACACACTCACAAGCATACAGTACGGTACATAATTTATTGCTATATAACCTATAAACACTTACAGTATATACTTTTATATATATATATATATATATATATATATATATATATATATATATATATATAACTGACAGATCGATAAAAAATTAAGTTTTCTTTTCTGTTGTTTATTTAAACATTGAACAAAAAGTTGACAGAAAGAAAGTAAATGAATGAAATAATATAAGAATAACATTTATAGACGTCGGCGCGCAAAGCAAAAACTTCAAAAGAAGATTAAAACTACAGTTTTTCTTCAACTCACCGTCCGTGGTTGTATTGGTGGGGAGTTGGGTGGTGTTAATATTGGTAGGGTTGATGGCTACTTGTAGAGACTAAATTTATGTAGACGACAATGTATTAAAATCGCTATTGTTTTTCTGCAAATAGTGGCAATAGAAAAGTATCTTTATCGAGTATCGAAAATTTTTGGTTTAAAATGAATCAACGATACACAGATCAATACTTGATACAAAAAGGATCGGCAATACAGCAACCTAAACTAAAAAAGTATCGCCGATACTGTATCGGCCGATACCAATACTTCGATACTAACAACCCTGGTGTTATATTGCTCTACATGGTGGCACCCAGTGCTACTGCTCTGAATGGTAGCAACTAGGCTTGCGGAGCCGAAGCCGAGGAGCCGGGAGCCGCTACTTTTTGCTGGAGCCGGAGCCGAAAAATATGGCGGCTCCACGGCTTCCAAATGTTGTTTTTTTTACTTCAGAATTTTTTTTTTAGCTTTAAAATTCCAAATTTGTTTGATTGTTTACCTCCTACAATTTGAAATGTTGTCATTTTTACGAACGCCACAACAGTAACAGCGTTTAAATAATAGCGTGCACGCACATCACCACAAGAAATCTTTAATGGGAATCATTTCGTGTTCGTTTTAAATCTTGTTTACCCTCCGAATTTTTTTAATGGCATGTTATTTTGTTATATATAAAGTTAAAAGTTATATTTCATAGAATAATTGTATCAATCATTTAAAATAAATTTTTACTACGACGACAAATAGAACGCGTCATTTCGAATTATTATTTGACCGCGAATTTGTAATAGACTAAAAACAAAATGGTCGCTTCCTGTATTTAACAATTTTATTATAAACAGAATATCTGAAATAGAGTAGATAAATATATAAGGCTGTGGCTATTCTGACCAGTGTCCCAATAAAATCCGATTGTTATTCAATCCCGTGGCAAATATGCACTAAGCTTAGCTATATTTAAACTTTATTAGACGGAACCCGAAAAAATAATAATACAGAGTCCGCTTAATGGAACCCTAGACACTGAGTAACGATTAAATCATACAATTCAAACAAAATAAACAAAAATCAATAATAAAGTTTATGTATAGCTAAGCTAAGTGCATATTTGCCACGGGTCCGAATAACAATCAGACTTTATTGGGAAGGGGTCCGAATAAAAATCAGAGTTTATTGGTACCCGGGTCCGAATAGTCACTTCGAATTTATAAATAATAATAAATATAAATACTGAAGTCTTTAAAATACTTTAAATAATGTATCATTTTACCATTTGCTAATTTGATCAGTGAACTAACTTTTTATTACTTATGAAAATGGCGACTAGTGAAACCTCGGTCGAAAATAATGATATGATTCTGGATGCACTGAAATGGTTTGTTTTTAGTAAAACCGACATGTGTATATTTTTCAAGTTCCTGACTATGGGGGTGAACGCGGCAAAATTTGCATAACTTTTTATTAGCGGCATGTTTGCGTGGCGCAATTACAAAAATTTTTGTCTCGTGTGATACTATCTTATTAGGGAGCCGGAGCCGTGCCGGAGCCGTCAAAAAATTTGGCGGCTCCGCAAGCCTGATAGCAACCTAGGCTAATGCTCGTGTTTTTAACGATGATCGTTAATAAAACCGACTATACCGAGTTTTTTCTGCTATGAAATTTAGAACTGTTCATTTTGGTGTCCCCCCTAAAATGGTGTCACCCGGTGCGTCCCGCGCCCCACTGAGGTAGGGTATAAAAACAGTTATTCTAAAATAATCCTAGGGCACATCAACTTTTGGATTTGCCCTGTTCATTTATCTTCCAGGTTGTCGTGGAAGTTGAATGTCGACACCAATGTAATCTGTAACACCCTTTCTAACTCTGAAAATTTCCTTATACCTATCATCACAACTCTGTTGATCAATAGCCAATGTAGTCAACAATTCTTAAATGTATTTTTGTACTGCCAGTAAATCTAAATGCAGTGACTGAAATTTTCAGGTCACAGCTTCCTGCTTTGATGAATATTTTTGTATAACTAAACAAACAACAAATGAAGTAGTTCTTACAGCACAAAATAACTAATGCGCATATTGCTTGCTTTTTCCAGATTGTTCTTAATATTCCGGTTGTTTAACAATTTCTGTAACATTTTCAGCAAAAATCCGCAAGCTTTTATATTTACTAGTTATCAAAGGCCCGGTACCCGGACCGGCGAGTAGGCACACAGTTGCAGTTGAAAATGGTGATATATATTTTAGCGCGTTAACAATCAGTCTATATACTTGCAGTAGCCCCAAGGACATGAACAGATTATTGTAGCCAAAATACATTTGAGAATAGGGACATCTAATAATACATCAAATAAAGTTCATATGTTAAATAGTTCCTCCCAAAGAAAATAATCCTCACTATGGGTAAACATAAACAACAACTCTTAAAATCATATTCCTTCATAATATTTTAATGGACTCCTTTCCAAACAGTTATTCATTTAATGTTTTATGATGTTCAACATGGCGTATTTAAAAAAAAAGAGAGACGTGAGTGAGTGCTTGTGTTAAGCAAAACGCTACATGTTTAGCAGGTGGTTTATTTACTGGTATACACATTGTAGCATAGAAAAATTAACTAAGAAAAATTGCCGACCCGGCAGTGCAGAACCTAGGGATTTAGGGGCCCGGTGGGCTTGGCCCCTTTGGGGGCTGCCCCTGCATTTTGACATGGGATAATTTTTTGACGCTTCTCAAGCTTGGTCCCGAGAAGAAAGAATCGTTGTGTAGCTTTTAGCTGACCTTCAATTAAAAACATAGTATTCCATCATTGCAGTTGAGGCCGAGGACGCAGAAAATATTAGGCCTCTTAAAAAAGAAAGACATATCAAAGCTTTCAACATTATAGTTCTGTGAAGCCAATGCCGAACCAAGGGATTTTAGGCATCTTCGGGAGTCACTACATTTTGACTTGAGATAATGTACTTAATATTTAGTGTAAAAAATATTTTGAGGCCCTCCTCAAACTGGGCCCCCTCCATATACCCTCAGTGTGAAACCTCCATCATAAATGGGTTAGTTTGCATTGTAAACATTGTGTACGGCGCTACTCAAACTCAACCCTTATTCAATTAATTCATGTGACGTAATAGTCAAAAAATGAAAAAAAAAAGTGACGTATTTTAGGTTAGTAATAAAGGGAAATAATTGTACTTTAGAAATAGACATATTTTAGAAATAATAACAATTAAAACAATATAAGTATTACATTATATTGAGGTATCCATAATTTTGGTTTATAATTTTAATTGTGGAACATAACACAGAATATTAATTGAACGATTTCTGTAAATTTTTCTTTTATGATCGCTTCTCATTTAATAACAAATTGAACGTTACTGTGAAATATACATAGGCCCATGGAACCATTATTCGGTTTAAAATTTGTTTCGGAGAGTATCACAAAATATTTTGGCATGATTTTGTGTTACCTCTCCTTTGATCGCTTAATTGCCCTTTGGTAATGATTGAGGCGGTCGAAAACAATATTACATTGTGATAGCCATTTGGCATTCACGATCTTACCTGCCGTATGTTACTGCATGGTGTATTGTCACCTCGGCACTTAACATATGGCTGGTCCAATGTCATTTCTGGCAGCCATGTAGGAGACAATTATTACTTGGCCGGCCAGTTGGTTGCCGGATCATGCATGTTAAGAAGGAAACACTAAATGTTTCTGCCATCTTTGAATTGTTTATGCCGCCATGTTGGATGACAGACGGAAGTAGCGATGACAGACGGAAGTCGCGATGACAGACACCGGAACATATGATGTAAAATTTGTATTATAGATGTGTCTATCTAGTTTCACATAGCAAAGGAACATTTGGAATTAGTTTTCTTCGCTGATTACTTTCTCGGAAAAAAACACAATAATTGACTCATTGTTCCTATTGTGTTTCGTACAGCATTCACGCTATTTAAATCGTTCACAACAAGATTTAGTTTATGTGAACAGCAATGTACAAATGCTGCTTTTTGGGTCTTTTTTTCGAATTATTGCTTTGACTCCTCCTTCTTTACCTGCCATTGTAGAACATCTTTCGTATAACACCAAGTGACATATGCTCAATGCCTGAAATGTCAGTTGTCTCGTCGGCTTCCAATAATGCAGCAAAATCATCTTCATGAGAGCCTTAGTGCCATGTGCTTTGCATGTGGCTACGTACATCTTCGTTGAAATCTTTAAATTTTGTGCATGGTGTGATGACAAATGATCCCTGAACTCCTCGAATTACTTTTTGCGGAAACATCACGCAATATTTGCAAAAAGCACTTTTAACATTTGCGAGTATACAAGCCACAATACAACAGTTGCTTCTGTTGTGTGTGGCTGTTGAACTTGTACTGTTGTCCTCAATGCCAATGATAAGTCAGATGCTGCAGACGCCCCAAAATCTTCTAATAACGGCATTTCGGAACCCTACGACTGCTCTACTTTTCGTTTTCTTGAGCCTGTAAAAACATTTCTGATATCCATCTTTTTATATTAATTTTATTTTGAATGTCTGAACTGATTTAGGATAAATTAAAAAAATTCACTAAGTGGCAGAAGATTATAAACACACAAGAGTTGCTAAAAACAAACTGAATAGCAAAATCATTTTCGAAGGCCTAATCTAGTTATAGAAGGCCAAATTAACAATAAAAAAAAATGGGAACCTTCTTATGCTTATTGTCAAAATGTTTAAATTTTCCCCAGAGCATTTATTTGTGTCAATATAAATAATTAATGTTATACTCAACTTGCACACGTCCCTGCACAAGATTGAATCACATTATGTTATATACATGTACTCATGGGCGTCGCTAGGAATTTTTCCACGGAGTACAGAAATGCTTTTATTAGGTGGCATTAGAACTGTAGGCGCTACATGGACCAGATGGCAATTAATTATAAAACAATGTCGTTGAATATAATGTAATCAAATTTTAATAAGTGATTTTTTATGGGGTGTGGCTTTTCAGTTAAATATTACAGAATACCCCAAAAGTTACATTCCAACACCAAGTGATACTCTATTGTATGCTTCACAATTATGTACATTTAATTAACATTTGTATTTACTAACATCCCATTTGTGTGTTTTCCATTAATTAAAATATGAAGTGAAAAAAAGTTTCTAGAAAAAAAAGCAAATGTGTATAATTTTTTCCAATCAGCAAAATTACTTCTTTTATTCATTCCTTTTGTTAATGTGACAGATTTTTTTTATCCAGCTTACAGAAATTACAACAAAAAAATCTTTTTCCAAATTTGAGAATTAATTCCTTAGAAAATGACAACTAATGAACTCTGTAAAGCTTACTTTAAACTTAAAATTATTATTCAGGATGCTCATTTTTAAGTGGTTAATAATTCTGCTTATTTAAACCTTGGTTACAAAAGAACCATTACATGTATAAGATAAAAAAAAATCAACTAAAAGCGGAGAGCTCTTCAACTGCTTTAATTCCTCAACCACATTTAATTAATTAGCCTGTGACAGATGTATACAACTTGTACAGCAAATTTCAGGAAGAGACCAATAATTTTAAGAAGTTAAGTTACGTGTGACTTGCCTCTTTCAGTGTAACAAAACAGTAAATACATTCTCCTTTGATATGATGTGGGTGTGACACAGAAGCAGCTTCAGACACAGCTTCATGTTCTATCAGAGCTGACTCCACCTCAGCTGTGCTCAGCAAGTGACCTGATACATTTACCATGTCATCTATGCGGCCTGTAATCCACAAGTAGCCATCCTCATCTCTTTTAGCACCTAAATAAAAAAAAAAATTTTAACATGTATGCAACTAATGGTACTGATGTCAAAATTGTACTTAAGTTTTCAACACAACTAACTGAAAAGGAAGAAGCAACGTTAATGGACTTCAAAAATTGAAACTGCTTACCATCGCCAGTAGTGTAATATCCAGGGAACTTTTTAAAATAAGTAATTTCAAATCTTTCATGGTTATTAAAAACAGTTCTCATTATACCAGGCCAAGGCTGTTTAAATACCTGATAAAAAAAATGTATAAATTTTAATTAGTATTCGTCTGATGTAAGGAAAATTAAATTGTAATCAATCGTAAGCATAACATTGTTAACCTTTTATTTTCAATGCTTTGTCTAATTTGTATTGAGCCTATGAAATCCAAGTAATGTTTTGCAGACATATTTCCTCTATTTAGGTTTGTTTCATTTTTATTAAATAAGTTACCAAAGATGAAAAAAGATATCACAATTATAGAATAGAGTTAAGACATCCAGGTTGTTGCCTATACTATAAGAAATTATGAACCGTGTTTGGAATTAAAATTCTACTGCTGATAGTTTTAGAGCAATATTTTGCATCTTAAATTTAAGTTTTGAAAAAAGATCTCAATGCATAGCTTAGCATTTCTAAATTTAGGACCAATTTGAACTTGTTAAGACAGAGGAAAAATTAGCATGTATAAAGACTGCAAGAACTATATTAAACCCAACCACATTTAATTGTGAAAATAGAAAAGCTGAATTAATAATGCACGCAGCTTGGACTCTATAAGGATCCTTTAAGTCTGGCAAATGAAAGATTGTCCTCATCAATTTATCAACTTGAGGGACCAACTACTCTATACATAAAAATATCCACAACATAAATGAAACGCAATTTTTCAAGAATCATTTGATAATAACTAGGGCCCTAAGTCTAAAGACTAAGATTGACAGGTACAGAATTATTTTTTCCCTTATGTTAAAAAATTATCAAGCAAGTAAAGTCTAGAAGGTTGCTTTAAAATTTGTTTAAATCTTTCTTATTTATTCATTTTAAAAGTTTCAGGGTAATGTGTTAATACAACCAATTATAAAACAAAGTTATTCATCAAGTTATCTGTGTATGGGTACATTTGCTCATAACATCAGAGTATAAAAAAAAAGGGAGGGGGGAGGGGAAGTGGGGGGGGGGGGGGGAATGCAGCAGCTCAACTAAAGTTAAATCCATCACTTTTTGCTGATGTTTTGTCAAACAAGATAAGCCCAACTAATGATCCTTTAAACGGTCACTTTATCCAAGAGTAAATAGTTTTGCTGTTTACACAAAAAGTAAACATCCTGTAAAGTTAAAGCAGGAAAAAAAATATTTTTGAAACAGTTCCAAAACTTTTTTCTTGTTTAAAAAAAAGTACCTCTCAATGCAAAAATTATGATTTATTAACATCCATTAGAACATTTCACTGCAAAGACAAATTCAATAAAGGTTGCAGAAATGGCAATTTTAAAAAATTAAAAAAAAAAGACTCAGTTTAAGATAATAAACTACATGTATCTGAATTTCCATGCATATTACTGAAAGCAAAAAATATATTATTTTACTATAAAATTGATTCTTAATAAATAGCTTCACCCGGACCTTCTATTTCTTTTCCATCATCAGACAGCAATGGTAAGTACAATTCCAAAAAAGGGAATGTCTATAAAATTAAACAGAAAAAGTATAATTTCCATAATAAAATGTATTTAAAAGATATTTCTACTTCTGAATTGTCCTAAAATAGTCACACCCACTTAGCGTTTTTCCCCCATAATGCTGTTTTTTTTCCCCAGATTAACATTTTTTCATTAGTTCAAATATTGCTTATTATCATTAACACTAACAGACGCTCTGATAGAGAGCTTGGTATCGGTGTGTAGTGCATGTCGTAATGTTAGTCTACATACATGATTTACAATTGTATTGAGTATTAAAGAAACTATTTATTTTTTAAATAAAAGATGTCTGTAATTAATGAAATGATAAATGACAACTTAATACATACAGTATTGATATACATACAGTATTGATATACATGTACATGTATATATATTCAAATATGCTACACTGCGCAAATATCCCCTTTTTTCATGTCATTATTGGCCTGTTGAGTGCTGCTTAATTAAGCACTGATTTGTTGGAACAGAACCCTCGCATTAAGCAGGGTATGACTAGACAACTTTAACACTATAAATTTCACAAGATCCTTTTTCATCATTTATCAATAACATAACTTACAGCAGAACCAGGCTTCGTTTTAGTGGCTGCAGGCAGAGGAGTAATCACATGACCTCCCTAAGAATCAATAAAGACAAATGATGTTGAACAAATGTTACATTAATTAACAAGTAATGTTCTGACTATTACAGAAATTTTATGGAAGAAAGGAGCTTACCGTTTCTGTTTGCCAGAAAGTGTCAATAACAGCGCACTTTTCATTTCCAACTATTTTGTGATACCACAACCAGGCCTCAGGATTTATAGGCTCACCTACGGTGCCTAGGATCTTCAAAGAAGATAAGTCATGCCTGAAGATAAAACAAAATTGATATAAACAAAGTTACTGTGGCATTTCAGCATGCAAACACAAAATGACTTTAAAATTGATTGACAAGATTAGAGTTTTTTTTTGGTCTAAATTAATAGAACGAGTCATAAGAATCAATACAAGAAAAAAAAATATATATTACTTGGTGACATAGCTATCATCAAATTTCATAAGTGAACGGATGGCAGTTGGAGCAGTATAAAATTTGGTCACCTTGTATTTTTCAATCACAGCCCAAAAACGGCCAGCATCTGGATGAAAAGGTGTTCCTTCAAACTAAAGTAAAAAAATAAAAAATTAGTAGGCATAAAGGGATGGCAGATATAACTCATACAAATATACAAAGTATGCTTCCAAATTACTGTAAAAACTGAATTTAGGGAAAAAAAAATGGTAAATCACAACAAAATATTTATCTTAATATCTGAACAACACAGCTACTAACGTACAATAATTCCAGTTACTGCATTTCCTAAAGGACCATAGCAAACATATGTGTGTCCAGTAATCCACCCCACATCTGCAGTGCACCAATATATGTCATCTGGCTGTAAGTCAAACACATATTTGCTAGTTGCTACTGCGTACAGCATGTAACCACCCACCGTGTGTAGGACACCTTTAGGTTTTCCCGTTGAACCACTGCAGCAAAAGTATTTTACATTGTAAAATGATGTTTTGAAAGTCAAATTCAATAGAAGAGTCCACTTTGGCTTCACATTTCAACCACATCATAACAATTAATATCCAAAATATATGCATCATTATATTTCATGGTAAATTTTTATGTCCAGATTTATGATGTTTGAGTTGTAGGTGTAAAAAATTTAATGATTATTTTTATGGATTATAAGTTAATCAATGTCAATAAAATAAGTTTCCTCAATCTTGTGAAATATGTGTGAGGAGATAGAGGAATATCTTTTTATTGCTGGATCGTAATTGCCTGCAATATATAGTGGTTACTTTTGTTGTTTTTTTTTTATAAAAAATAATTTATTAAAAGGTAAATTACATAAGAATATTTATGAATTAAAATCAAGCTGCAGAGATAAAATTTCACAACAGGTCTACCTTGTGTATAACATAAAGAGTGGATCCTCAGCATCCATCCACTCTGGGTCACAAATTTCATCAGCATTATGTATTAATTCACTCCACCACCAATCACGGCCAGTTACCCAATCAATCTGAAATGGAATTCATGTGATTTGTATCGCCTTTATGCTAGCTTCAAATATGAAAAACAATGAAATAGCTTTCTTCTGATACTGACCCAGAAAAATACAGTATAACTAGTATTGATGATTTAAAATGACATAAAATTCAATGAATGCTGAAAATAGTTACTTTTAGATTCTGACAAGGTCTTTTGCTTCATGGTCATCGTCAGAATTATCTCCTATATTAGTACAAGGTGAATTTTCTGCAGGAGTCAGATGACGAACAACAACACAAGTATCTACAGGTTTCCCTCTTGGAAAAGTAAACAAAAAAAATCAAATAAAAAAAGAATAGTAAACAATTTACGATTTTTGGCAGTTAACAGTCAGTTAGGACTTGATTTTCTTACCAAGGATGTTAATTTAATAAAATCTTTGTGCTTGAATTCTCACCTAATTTGGGCTTACAACAGTCTTAGAAGACAAACATTCTGTATACGAAATGTTAAAACTGACAAAAGTTATTTCACTTACTTTACAAATTTCTAAAGCTTTATCAACAATAGATTTCTAAATTGAGCATTTTGGAACCTCTCCAAACACCATCTATGAAAAATAATTCATTAAAAAAAAATGCAAAGGAATAAATGAAAGATTTCAAGGTTCCAACAATTAGAATTAAATATACACTTAAAAGTTTAAAAAAATAGATTTAAATATGTTTTCTTCGCCTTAGACCTTAAGACAATAGGTAACAGAGAATTTAGAAAGTAAAATACAAGAAAAGACAAACCGAAAGAAAAAAACTAATTCTTAAAAATTATCATAATTGAACGTATCTGCTTCCAATGTCACTAAAAATCCAAAATATTAGTTTAAATAAAATAAAAATTCTTTAAAAATGAATGTCTCACCAGCAGTTATTATAGCACAGCAGTTAGCATCCAGAATACGGTCACTTAGAGATTCAGCTGAAAAACCTGCAAACTAAAAAAAAAATTGCTGATGAATTTTCATTACTTTAGCAGTTCTTTGATTTATGAAGAATTAAAAATTCAGATCATTCTCAATCTCTTAAAACTATATTTGTTTTATTCAAAATGTATTATTTCCTATTAAAATTAACTAAATATGAATGCTACTCATACATTAAATTTAACTGATAAAGATTAATCTAGTTATACTGTAACACTAAAATGTGTAGGCTAGATTGTAAAGAATAAAGCAGTTATTATACTTTGTCACTTTAATCAATATTGCCATTCCAGAAATTTTCTAACTTTCTAAAGGTCAAGTATTTCTAATAAGGATCAGAACTTTCTTAAAGCTGTCACTATTTCTAAAAGATTAAGCTGATAAAAGTGGCTCTACTCATCCACTACACTACAATTATCTTCTGTTTAAGAGCTTCTAAATCTTATTTGACCTAAATATCCCAAACAAAGGTGAGATTAGAAGAGCAAATATGGTAGTCACCTGAGAACATGCTATATACAAGGTCTAAAAAATATAGTATACAATATACCGTCTTATACATTGAACAGCTTGCTAAGATTGGTAAGCCATCAGTAAGAAAGGGTTATGAAATAATTGGTAATATGTTTGGTGCATAAAGACTGATTCAATAGAAATGATAACAAGATTAAAAAAAGAAAAAATATTTCATTTCTTTAAAGAAATTTGAATAATAAATACAAGTGTTCCCAATATTGCTGCCCTGAACACCTTGAAAAGTTAACACTGTAAAAACACTCACCCCGCACATATACATTAATACTAATAATAAATTATTTTTTTTTTTACAAATATGAAAGACTAATAGCTCCTTAATTATCTTCATGTAATTCTTCGCTTACAATTTTCATCAATAATAAAATATGTGTCTAATGACTGCATGATGCAAACACATGATTTCCACGAGAATATGTCTTGAAGTATACAGCACACTTCTAATTTACTGGGATTATAATAATAAAAGACATGAAATGGCCGTGGTACCACACAAGAAAATTACAAATGAAAAAATGCTTAAAGTGAAAGCTCAGTAAACAAAGACTTCACCATGTAATAAATAAATAAGAATCACTAGCTAATGAAGACAAGATATTGAGAGATAGTGAAGATTTGTATCATGAGCCAATAAAAGTAAACAATGACAGTTTATGGTTTAAAAAAAAAAAACCAATGCAGTTGTAACTTTCTACCACCAGATGTGTATTAAGATACTAAATAGTTTCTTTAAGAGAGTATAATATTGATTTCAGAGCAAGAAAGAATAGAAATGATGTACCAGTAAAAAAAAGCCCCCATGGCAGTTTTCCTAATATTTATTGATTTTTATTATCAAAATTATTTTTTTTTAATGTTTGCCTCAATTGAGGTGACTATATTTTTTGTAAACACTTAAAAATCTAATATTAACACATGAGTAATTGTGAGGACAGGAAATCTAATGGTGAGGGGAAAGAAACAAAATTTAAAAGTAATTAGAGATAAAATTTTGTGACAGTTGTGCTAATTTCGAATCACTGATACAGAACAGGAACACAAGAAATATCCAAGCTTTACTTTGATGATACAATAATGTACACAACTTTACATGTCACCAAATCGTTTTTTTTTTAAAGAAACAAGCTTTCAAAATGCACCATAAAAAATACTTAAATGGGACAAAGAACTATAACTTAGGATTACATTTTCTTTAACAATTAGACCTGAAGCCTATAAGTTTGAATTCTTTAATAAACAGGAGTTGAAAATATTACATTGTCTTATCATTACGATTCTACAATCAGTTAACTCTGATTTTTCTAGACTCAACATCTAATGAAAGTCTAATTTAAAAGAGAAAAAACAAAAAGGTGATCTATTTATGTAGATGGAAAAAAAATAGTGCAAGAACATTTCCCCAGTAGGTCTAATAAATCTCGAGATATTACATGCCCTGTGCATTACTATACAATAATTATAACAACTATTATTCAAACAAAAAGTAAAGATTTTATTTAACAGAAAACATAAACTTAAGAACAATTGCTATTACCATGCATAGAAGTATTCTCTATACAAGGACTGATCTATATAGATCCCGCCTGTTTACAAAATATTCTCCAAGAGCATAGACAGTTAAGAAAGTCTTAGCTTTATTATAACAAAAATTATTTAAGTAGCAGTAATGAACTGTTGTATGGCTTTCACTGAGATTAGGAGAAATTACCCCATCATTTCTTCAACTCCAGTTTCTTAAAGTGAATTGGTTATCAACAAAAAAAACAGTTCATCTTGAAAGGAAAACTCAAGATGAAAGAGTAACCCATGTCCAGAGAAATGAGTGGAATAAAATTGGCTGTTAAATGTCACTGACTAGGAATAATGCATATTGGGAACACTATATAATTTTTATGATATATATATGTATGTATAAAATAAATCAAGTACCACAATAGAGTGTACAGCTCCACCCGAGCACAAGCTAGCATGCATATAACCAATTCTACAATCATAGGCATGTAAATGGCTACACGAACTCCTTTGCTCACACCTGTGATATATGATTATTAAAAGAGAAATGTAAAAATTCAAGTTATAACAAAGTTTACAGCAAAAAAAAAAAAATCTAATATTAGCAAGTGTACTGAAATTTGACAGAATAAAGTTGCCAAAAGCATTCTCAAAAGTCATATTATTATAGCTTCATAATATGTCCTTTTCAAACAGGAAATCTAGACAATAAAGAGTTATGTAAACAAGATTACCTAATCTTTTTAAAACATTGGCAAATTTGCAGACCTCCACAAGAAGTTCACTATATGTAATTTTACCATGGTCTCCTGGGTCATTACCTTCCCTATAAAAGAAATCAATTTTAGCATCATATCAATGCAATGAATTAATATATTTACTGTTGTGGATCGCCTATTTCTGACTAAAACTAATAAAGAATAAAAGATGTACACATTATTATTTTTGAACAAGTAAATTTTAGAACATTTTAGAATACGCAAGACATCTCATGAATTCAAGGATTTTTTTAAGGCATTTGTTATATCTATTCATTTAAAATGTTAATTTCTTGATGGTAGAGTCAGTTTCGTTCTGCATTTGGTTAATCTGTAAGCCAGTCTTTTGTGCAAGTAATGTTCTTCTTGTAAGTCAGTCTTTTGTGCCAGTAATGTTCTTCTTGTAAGTCAGTCTTATGTGCAAGTAATGTTCTTCTTGTAAGTCAGTCTTTTGTGCCAGTAATGTTCTTCTTGTAAGTCAGTCTTATGTGCCAGTAATGTTCTTCTTGTAAGTCAGTCTTATGTGCAAGTAATGTTGTTCTTGTAAGTCAGTCTTATGTGCAAGTAATGTTCTTCTTGTAAGTCAGTCTTTTGTGCCAGTAATGTTCTTCTTGTAAGTCAGTCTTATGTGCAAGTAATGTTCTTCTTGTAAGTCAGTCTTTTGTGCCAGTAATGTTCTTCTTGTAAGTCAGTCTTATGTGCAAGTAATGTTCTTCTTGTAAGTCAGTCTTTTAAGCAAGTAATGTTCTTCTTGTAAGTCAGTCTTTTGTGGAAGTAATGTTTTTCTTTACCCAGTTTTTTTAATTACATGGCCTACTATTTCCCAGAATCTAAATGAGTAATTTCCCCAGGTATTCATGGTTAAAAGTATGAATTTCTAATAACACAGTGATATATACAGTTAACAGTTTGTGCATAAATTTATACTTGTTTTACTAAAGTAATCCTTTAGTCTATATCTTCTGTTTCAAAGCTTTTGACACGTTTTATTAATCTCTTAACAAAGCCCATAAGAATCCAGGTTTTATGCTGCATTGCTATGTATTCATGTGTGCTGAATCCAAATAAACAATTTTTGTGTTGAAAAAAGTATATGGCAGTAGACATTCTGCGCCACACTAAAATTCCAACACTCGTTTCTTTAAATGTAACAGAAGTACACCATAGCCACACTTGTGCACCAGATTAATGATATTTTTTAACTTAAAAAAAAATGATAATTTATGCGACATCTTTATTCTTAACAAATTTACAGCACTTTGGTGGGTTTTTTTTTTCTCAAGTTGTCACAAAAATGGACTACCTCTAAAGTCCCTGGGGAAATATTTTTTGTAATGCAATGAAACTTTCCAGATAAATTATTCAATCTATAACCTCCTATAAAAGACACTAATAGGATGAATTGTATTCCCATCATAGTCGATTGTGCAATAGCCATGGCGGCATCACAGAGGACTTTCACTTTGACCCGTTTCTCACCATAGATTGAACCCAGGTCCCTCAGATTGACAGTTGTATGATTCACACCTCTCAGCCAATCGCTTCCCAACTGCAATGTTTAGTGATGCCCATACATTGTGAAATAAATTTTATAATTAAAAAAAAATAAAAAACATTTTCCTTGGGGAGGAAAGTATCATAACTCAATCTCAAACACTATGTATCTTTTGAATCAAATAAATGTTTTGTTTGCTTAAATATATATTGTTTTTTTTGCCAAGATGGCCACCAAAAGATGTTTTTTTTTTAAATAATGCAGTCTTACAGTATTGCTTGTGCATTTTTCAGCATAAGCATAGGAAAAAACTAAACTTATGTTATAGGTGTTGGTAAGAATTCTATGTGTATGGTGCCAAATTAATCTGATCGGCTAACATTTTACAAAGCTCACTGAGCATCAAGGACCTTTATAATAATTTTTTCCCCCATCTCCTCAATAAGTAATTATTAAAACAAAACTGGATGATTGGGAACTCACAAAATGCAAAAATCTGCAACTGGCATCATAGGCCTTACATCATAGAGGCCATTCACTAATTGCATAGGGCTTTTTTTCTTGTTTTTGAACATACCCTCCCTTCCTCGCCTTAGATTTTTTTACCATTCCTTATCATTGCATGTCACGCGCATGTATATAAAGATGAGGACTGGTTAGTAAGTTCAGGGTAGCAATTTGAATGCCTTATTAAGTGCAGGACATCTTCATTTTCTCCTAATCTATTTATGCTAACTTTCAACAATTTATATCATGCTCATTAGCCTATATAAATAGTGGGAAAGAATTATTTTAAAATAAAAAAATTCCTTGAAATAAATAATAATAAATAAATTTTTTTTTAAATTACATAATAAATGTACAATTCAAGTTTAGGCATCGCAGGGGCTCTCAACATTTTGAAATATATACTCAGTTTTCATTACCCACCTGTTAAGAAATAAAAAGAATAAACTAGTTGTACATACTTTCAATTAAACCTGATACTTCTTTTAGATTTTGAAATATACATATTCAAATATCGTGAAAATGTAAATGTCAAGCAAATTTGCGACAACCCTTAAAACTTTAAAAAATCATATCTCAGAATGTTTGTGATCAAATGGCCTGAGATTTTCAGGAAGTGCTCAACTTTGTATGTACTACGAGTCCTGAAAATTTCAGGAATATCTGAGATGGTGTGGTGAACAATTGTCAGAATGTTGGTTGAGTTGACATGGAATGAGCCATTAACAATTAGCTTAAATAAGAGTAATAATTACTTATCTCAAAGTATTTTATTAAGTTAAATATAATCCCTCTAATGGGCTAAAAAAAAATGTTTTTGCATTTTAATGTGAAATTTTTCACACTAAAAATGTCCAGTTTCATTGAAGTCTGGTAATTATATTTTTAATTATTTAGAAAAATCTGATGGAATGGTGGGAATTGGGGAGTTAAATAAGAATCAATGACAAAGATCATCAATAAATTTAATAAGATCAATATTATGCACTATTTATAATATAGATTTATCAATTCATCTTGTTATAAACTTCCAGATAAGAATGCCCCTATTCTGATTCTAACCAATAAAAATAAATGTGCAAAACTAATCACTTATTTGTCAACAGTGTTGAAAGCATGTGGCTCATGTGCATTTTTTTATTTAACATTTATTGGCAGTCCATCGAAGAATAAAAGAACCGCATTATGGTTATTTTTAGCGTGAGGTATTTATAGTGTTGGTTGATTTTTCAGCAGTGAGAAACAACGAAATTAATTTCATGATGCACATTATAAAAAAAGTTAGCTTTTACATACCAGTAATTACACAGAAATAAATATGCACTGCTAATCAAATATTGCTTCACTGCTTGTGTAAAAAAATCTGGACCTCTTTTAAACAAACTGTTGCTGTTTTACAACTGCTATAGATTGATACAGATGATATAATAAATAAAAATCCTTGCTTTTAAACTTCCAAAGTCTAAAGGATGGTTGACATTTGTGTGTGAAATTGAACTACTGTGCAACAAGAAAATAATTTCGTTAAAGAGTTAAATTTTGAATATCTTGGCCTGGGGAGTTAATATTAAATTCGTTCGCAGTGGCTACTTTCGCCAGCCAGCTGGTCCCCGTATTTTTTAGGTACAAGCTATATATGCGCATGCGCGTTAGACGGACTTCATTTTTTTCAGGGCTAGGGTTAGGAATAGGGTTAGGATTAGGGGTTAGAGTTAGGGTTTTTTTTGGGGACCAGCCATAGATATTACTCTACACCCTAACCCTATCCCCCTAACCCTAACCCATATATGGCTGGTACCGAAAAAAATACGGGGACCAGCTGGCTGGTGCCGTAGCCACTGCGTATAAAATTTTGGTCAGGATTATAGACAGTGGTCGTGGAGAAAAAGCCATATCAAAAGGAAAATTCATTTAATGGCACAAAATAATGTATGTTGAATAGGTCATTGTTGTCAAATCATTAAAACTTACCAATAAAATGCCACTTTGTTACCTAAGCCATTTTTCACATGCCTGTCCAACATGTTGTATGAAATGTTAGTCTTGGCACCTTCCATCCATTTAATGAAAATATCTCCTTTTCGGATATCAAAATTATAATTTAAAAACTGACCAGTTGGTTTAGATTCCCAGTGAAACTGCTCTCGGCCAGCTTACTCCAAAAGCTTCTGGGTCTTTAATTGACTGTTGATACAGACGCTGATATTCATCAAAGCTCTTTACATGAGCATTAGATATCAATTGTTGGGGTGGGTCGAATTTAGCATTAGGATCATGATGATGAATATGAAGAGGATAGCTTACAGAATTCTGTAAATCACTCATTTTTGTTGTATGACTTGTGACTGTTAAGCCACTGCTCACAGCAATGTCAGAAGTTCACTGTTTTAAGATAACTGAGTTGTTTGAATATAAACTTTACTTGGTCACAGACTTAAGTAGGCATCAATAATGCCAGATTTTTTTCATGGGCCATTTTCAATAGAAATAGCCAAAAATGGCAAATTAGCTCTAAAATAGCCTAAAATAAAAAGATTAGTCTAAATGTATTTCAAAAAGTTAAAAAAACAAAGGTATTAACATACTTATAAGTTGCGACATGTTAAAACTTAAACTAGAAAAAAATACAGCCGGTTATTATTATTATGAATTAAAATACTTTTCTTAGCAGGCATTAACTTCAGTATAGGCTATTTCCTTTATTTATATCAGTGCAGTACTTCTACATTTCTTAAAATAATAAACAGCATGAACAACTGACCTTGGTAGCTTTTGGTAACTAATTTAAAATTTCAATCGATAGTCTGATATACTGCGATGTTCGAAATAGTTTTAATTAAAGTGAAATATGTGTCATTTTGGTAGCTGGCGAGTGTTAACACTTTCAATCTCTTTAACAATCGGAAGAATGGGTAGACAATATATGTGCATCTGGGGTACATACATTAAGGTTTAAGGTGATGTAGCCACAAAAATACTATCGAATTCCGTACTAAGACATTTTAACAAGATTTAGTGAATAAAAAAATAACAAGTAATAGGAGGGAAAAGGCTGGCTTCATGGGATCTGCAGTTAACGAACATGGGTGGAAAATGCAATTTTAAATCGATGGTATATATCTTATGCCATTCAGCTTGTTTATAGCAAAATTATTAATAATAATAATAAAATGACATTGAGCTTAACTAACACTACACTAACAGCAGAGTCGCCATGGGCGGACTCGACACATTTTACGCATCCTAATGCCAAAAGAATATATATACCGTCCTTTTGAAGGGAGTCCGCCAGTCTGGCAAAATAGTCTTACTTCATGTTGTTACGCTGATTGCCATAAAAGCTTTTATAATAAATGAAAATATTATGAATATTTTAAATCAATAAATGCAATTAAGTTTATATAAAAATCACAAAAATGAAATAAATATTACATATTCACATGTTTCAAATGGAAGTTGGTTATAAGCATTATACTATAACAATAAAAACATAAATCAACTATTTATTTAAGCGATAATCCTGTTTTTGTTTTTCATTGTTAGTCGCCATAAAACTAAGCGATTAGTAGGCTACACGTTAACATTTTTTTTTAAAGATGTGATTAAGATTTATTTATTTTTATGTATACTTTTACAGAAAAAAAATGAATAACAAACTGAGGTCACTCAATGCACACAAAGCTATTAATTTTCTCTGTACCGTACATACGGTCATACAAAAAACACATGCATACATAATACACAGGCTAATGTAAAATGATGGACACATATGTAACTTACCTATAATCGTTCTGCCCTCAAAGAATCTCATTGTAAAGCTTGAGTGAAGGGATGGGCAGACTGAAGTGGCACTGCAGCGGTCAAATCGTGAATATTTTGGTCTGCCTATTCCCTTACATTGCCAGTTCTTCCTATGATGGCCTCATGTTGACCCTCTAAAAAAACTCAGCATGATGGCTTTGCGGATATCTCAGAAGTAGCTGAGGCCAAATGTAGAGCTTTACACGGGATATATATATATATTTATTTATCTTTCCCCCAGTGTGCGTTGGGGGAGATATAACATTTGGGTCTATAGACCATAAACTGAGCTTAAAAAATATCTCCAACACGCCAGTATATCAACCCAACACCATAAAATTCCTTCAGGATTCAATCATCCAAAATTTTTATTCTCTTTTTCTAATAATTTTAATTGATAAAGGAAATATGCATCAGATTTTGATAAACTTACGAATTTTGAACGTTTAGTGAATATCAAAGAATATTTTGATGCATCATGAAGACTTTCATTTTGAACTCAAAAATACCATTTTTAATAATCATATTTCTTAAAGTTGACAGTGCCTGATATTTTTATTATCTAATACATGCACTATTCAATAATCTATGTGATAAGAAATGTTTAAGGGAACTCTTACAAAATAAACAAGATAACAAACCATTTATTTCTGTACATCAGGACTTCTCTTTATTTTAATACAGCATTTGAGCGAACAATGACAGGGGCCAACCCAATAAAAAAATTTGAACAAAAAAGCATCATCATCATTGAAATCATTAGATAGGAAAAAATACTTTTAAAATCAAATCAAATGAAATATTCTAATTATATGCTGTGAGACACTAAAAAGACTGCAGCAGTCAGTGAGAACAGCATGCATTTAAACTAGTCACTCACACTGTAACACTAACTGATGCACAACCACCCCGTATCCAAATCAATAACAATCAAACAAACAAAAATATATTAACTCAAGAAATGGATAACAATGTTGATTTCAATATCATTGGTCACAATGAAACTACATATTCATTTCTTTGAGAAAACAGCATTAATCAATAAAGCTGACAGGTTAAACACTACTGAGCTTGTTAGTGCTAAATTCTCAGTGGAATCTGGAGGATTCACTTTTTGAAAAGAAAAAAATCCAGAGGATATAAGATAAGGATGAAAAAAAGTTGATGCATGAATATAGCTGCCAGATTAATGTCAAAGATTATACAGGTGAACCAAGTAAGTTAAATTCTTGATCAATTTCAAATACAATGTAAAATTATTAACTTGACCAGAAAAATTAAATTAACTTTTTTTTGAAACAAAAAAAAATAATTAAAGCCCTATCTTTATAAGTTCATATTTTATCTTTCTCGTGTCAGCAAAATATTTACAGTAGTCTGATATAATTTTATTTGGTAAGAAACATTTAGTAATGTATTTTTTAATTTGAAATAAACTTAAACAAATGTATAAGATGTATTCTAGTATGTTTTGAAAAAAAATTGCAAGACGGTTTATTTAGTATTTACAATTTTCAGAGTTATAAAAATAGCAGTTTTTTTTTTTAAAAATTAAAAAAAAATCTCTTGGCTATTGTTTTACATTTTCCTAATGCTGTAAATTGGGGCTCATGTACAAATCAAGCAAATACAAATCATGGATAAAAAAAATCAAATGATTAAGGAAAACCTCTGATAACTGTGGTCTTATGCATCTAAAAATAAGTCATCTACTCAATGCATATGTAACAAAATATTAGATTTTTTTGGAAATATACTGTTTCAAAGAAGAAAACGGAACATTAAATATCATATGAAATTGACAAAATGAACTATAAATTACATCCATTTTTAAAACTTAAAATCTTACAGAGATTAAATTTAAAAACAACTTAAAGATCACCAACATAACAGTCAAATATGAAATAAAATGAAGAAAAAAAAAAGAAAAAAGTACAAACTGCCCCCAGCAGAACAATATTAATAATAGATGAGTAGTTAGGAGAAATAAACATTTCAAACAAAGTAACTTTTTTCTTCTATAGATGAATTCGATATTCTTCTGATATTGACAAGAGATTTAAAAAATAAAGCTTGCAATCCTCACAGAGATGATCTAATCAACAAAAAACAAAACTGGCAAAATAATGAAGGTAACATATGTTTTTGTCATTAACTAAGCACCGGCAATAAATAAAAAGTAGATACATCTAGGTTGGATGTTGTAAAGTTACCAAACTGGCAATTAGCTATACAATTTACATTATCTTAGTGTATGAAACATACAGAGAAACTTTTTTTTTTTTTAAAAAGGCAAGGATAAAAAAAATTTTTTAATTAATTTCTTTTTACAATTGCAGGATCTATATAAGTTCTCAATTACAAGAAGGCTTTTGAAAGGAAATATGTCACAGGCGATTGAGTCAATAGGAAAAAATTACCCTTATCTGGAAGAAAGATAAAATGACTAATAATAAAATTTATTAGAAACAAAAAAATTATAGACTGATCCATGAAATGAAAGATGCTACTCATGTAGATGAAGGAAAAAAAATATATAGAAAAAAAATCATTAAAATGAATCTATTTTTAAGTAATGAAGAAAATGCTACAAAGCCAACTGTCAAGCTTATTAATAACTAGATATAATTTAAGTAAAAAACGCTAGAAAACAAAATCTAGACCCTTATAAAGTTTTAAACGCCTGGGCAGGTCAGCAACTAGAAATATTTAGTTTACAGATCATAAGATGCTAAGATATACTTTTATCCTAAAAAAAAAAAAAAACCTCATTATATGTATTGCACACTGACATAAATTCAGGTCAGAAAGGGAGTTACTTAGTGATTATTTTGGTTGAAGGTACATTATACATTTTCCAACTTTTTTTATTAAAACTGAAAAGCCAATTCCATTAAACAGCAGTTTCCTTGGACAAGATATTCACCAAAACGATTCCCAAAACTAGCTTTACCACAATATTTGCTTTTATTTTTAGGATGAATTTTTTTCTAGCCTGATATTTAGTTGTCAAAGCTGTGAAGGCTTGATACAATTGGAACATGCATAAAACATAACTAAAAAGCAATACTTTAACAAATATTACTAGAGACTCAAAAAATGCAGGCTCTTGGTGACAAAATGCTACCCTGTTAACATTTTCAGAATGTGACATTTTTATTTTCTAAACATTCATTGCCCTAAAAAAAATAAAAACACTGATCAATGACAATAACAGAACAGTGGAGAAAGTGATAATACTAATTGTATTCATATTATGAATTGAAGTAACACAATAAACAATAGCTTGTGTGGAAAAAACATTACATATTTCCATTTTGAAGGCACTGAAATAGTTGAAACAAAAACAGATTCACACACGCCAGGTTATTAAAGAACAGTATTGTTCATACATATGTTAAAAAAATGTTTTTTTTTTAACTGTGGAAGGGGTTTAAGGAAAAAATGGATATTTGTAAAGATATCATAGTCATGCTGCTATGTCAGTGGTTCATAAGACTCCAATAATTCTGTTTTTAACAGTTACAAAATTTAAGAGTATAAATGTAAATTTTACAAATTCTGCACAGTAGTGTTATAACAGATCCAGCTGACCAGGGTAAGAATGAATTTTGTATAAAGCTTCAATACATAGTTTCCTTTCTTTTAATTAATTGAAAATGTTTTAGTAAATTAAACAAAAAAAAAATAATGATATAACTAACAAATAATAATACTGAATTCATGTATTAACTTTTGACTAAAAAGTTTTTTCTCACAGGAATTTAACCATGGCTATAAAGTTAAAAAATAATCAAGCAAACTAGATTCTATTAAAAAAAAAAAAGATGTCTGGAAAGTCTAGCAATAACAAATGTGCATTAATACTGATACTCTAAATGTTAAAGTAAATATTTGTGTATAAAAAATAATTATTATTTTTATGTTCATATTACTATTTTCAGACCATCATTTTAAAACTAATGTATTTATATTGGAGCAGAAAATCAAACATATATACATAAGTTGGATTCTTCAAAGCAAACTATGTTGCTAGATTTTAATACATATATTAGAAGCACTATATGAGAATCTATGGTCAGCATATTTTAATTCTGATAATCAATAAATTTGGCAAAGAAATACACTTTAGAGAAACATTTTAAAATGAACTTCAGATTTATCAATTGAATTTTTTTTCAGACGCGTAGTACATTCAAATTTAAAATGATGAACTTTCTTACCATATTTCTTAAAAAATTATTGCACACCTAAGAACCACTGAAGTATACCAACATTATTATGAGGCATTTTTCTCCACTTCATTAATTTATCACTTAATGTTCAAATGTATGGTTATTTTAAGTGGAATGCATTGAGGTGAACCAATACATTTCATAGAATGCTGAAAATATATAGCTCTCTAATAAGTAATTTATAATCTCTGAAACATTGGCAAATAAGAATAAATAGTAACAATAGCAATATGTTGGGAGAAAAAAAAAACCCAGCAAATACAAAGACAAGTTGAAACTAACTGCTGTAATTTAACTAATGGAACATCAGTAATATTCTCCTACAACAATCAATGATATGCTTCTTTTATATTTATTATTTCAATTAGATCAACTTAAAGAACATTGTAAAAAAAAATGCATGTTATCAAAGCAAAAAAAAAATTATTTATGACTATTCACAAATTCTGCATTTTTTAACAAATGGACTAATAAAAACATGTTAATGGAAAAAATTTCCATTTGAAAGTATTATAATGATAAATGTGAAAAAATACATCAAGGAATTACTCTATTTTTAATGTATATACAAAATTAATGGATCTTTTTTTATACTTTTTAAAGTATTTCGTGGTAACCTTGAGTTACATTACATAAAATCAGTAAAACAATATAACTAGGAACCTAAAGATAAATTTTGCAGTTTATCAATGTTTAACAAAAAACTAGAAATATGCTGCCACTAAGGTGAATTATTATAAAAAATAGAAAAAAGTGGTTTCTGAGATGTAATCCAAGAGAATAAAAAAAAACCTCAGATAAAAATTAACTGGATTTGCTTGGTTATTGCCCCCTTACCAAAATTATGTAAATAAATTTGTGTCAATAAAAAAAATTAATTTAACAGCACAAATTCTATAAGTACCAAATCTGATAAATTTGTATCCTCTTTGCTTCACAGATAATATTATGCAATTTTTTAAAATTCTAAAACAGATCTACTGCAACAATTGAGACAGCATAATGTAAAATTTTAATTATCACTTAAAATTGTAAACTTTTTTTAAACTGTGTTTTTGGTCCTAAGTTTTCACTTTAATATTCAAACTGTCTTGGGAATATTCTAGTATGTTTTATTTCCAAGAAAGTCTGCTTCGTTAAATAAAATTTCACTTCCATCTCATTCACAGAATGTGCAGAAATGGCAGCTGGAGATATCACAATGGCTTGTTTTTATCTTCATCTTTTGCATTTAGGTTACTATTTAGCAATCCACTGGCAAAATTGCTTTCCAGCTTCAAGTTAAGAGCATTGCGCAATGTTGTCTTAAAACCATTCTTTTGTCCATTACAGTGATTTTTAAGCTGATAAATAAAGACACAAAAAGGTCAAATAAATTTTATATTTTTAAATGTATAACTTAAATTAAGGTTAAGAAAAAGTAGAAAACTAATTCACTATTTCAAATTATGTATTATCTTACTTTACTGAAAAATAAATACAGTTATTATTACTTAATGTATTACACTAAAACCGCACTGCATATGAATTTCTTGTAAAGCTATTTCCCCTTATTTACACTAATACATAAAAGATAAATTGCAAAAATCAGATAGAATAGAAAATTGTGTAAATCTGTGAAATCTGTTGAAATTTGAAACTGTGATTCATAAGAATAGTCTGGAAGTGGGTCTGGTAACAGTGTGTAATGAAAAGATTAAGAGTAGGTCTACATACTCATGATTTAATGATGTAGTTTTAAAAAAGTTTTAGCTTATTTCAACAAAAAGTAAGAGAATTGTGATGGAAAAGAAATACAGGTTAATGTATTGCCTTATGCTTAAGAAAACAAAACAAATACCATTTTAAATAAATATCTTTAATAAAAAAGACTGGTATTATAAACATTTATTAAAAAGTTAAAATATATTTTGACTTAGATCATAAAAATACTTATAGAAATTATACATGTACATGTATCACTAAAAAAAATGAAAATGTTAAAAAATTTGTTGTTTTATATTTTCTTATACTTTATATTGTAAAAGAATTTCACATGCCTTTGGTTGGTAAAATGTATATACAATATTAAAAATAGTGCCTCAGACATATAAAGAAACTTTGGACTTCAGTACATTTATGTACCTGTGCTTAATTTGAGAAGCCATAATTTCGTTCTGCTATTGCCCTCTTTATAAAAAACATTATCAAAAAAGTAATTAACTTTAGGTTCCGAGAGAATTCTAATAATTGAAACAAATGTTTTAAAATAGTGTATTGGCATTGAGAAACAATAGTGTTCAAAATTTCAAATTGATCGGACTTTGAGAAGTTGGTGAAATTTATTTAGAATTTCTCAAAACACAGAATCTATCTACACCAGAGTGTAACCGTAATAAGAGCTTATAAAAACAAACTCTTCAACCACAAAATTTCTTTTTTTTAAAAATCTAAGTATAAATATAAAATAAACATTTAATAATTTTTATCAAACTAATAGTTTCACCAATTTTAGAGCTAAAAAAAATTTAAAAACCACAACAAATTTTACTGGTTAACATTCTAACATTCTGCTTTTTAAGTTAGCAAAGAAATACTAGTCTTAAAAAAAACATACCAAATGTTGGAACTCTCGTATCTCATCATCAGTTATGACATATTCTGTGTTGTCTTCTTCAACCCAGCCCATAGACAAAAGAAGTCTGAAAAAAAATATGCCATTGACAATGCAAAAGTTTACTAATTTTTTTTTATTTTTTAGAATTTTTTATCGAATATTTGTGAAAAATGTCAGGCTATTTGCAAAAACAAAAAAACAAGGGTTATACCTTTTTTCTTCTTCTTCTCCAGAAAGGTTTATGTGATCTACTTCATTAACAAGAGCTTCACCATTCTCATTTGGTTGATTCATATCACCAATCATTTGAGCAGTACCATTCATCAAATGCTTTTTAGATTCATTAATATTGGAAACATGATCACCATTTAAATGAATATAATCTTCTATGTCCTCATTTATTGTTCCATCTTCTGAAAATTTAGGACTCTGGAAAACAAAAAAATGTAGTCTGATGTATTAACCAAGGCTTATGAAAAACAGAATCAAATTCAATTTGATATTCTGAAATAAAATCAGCTATTTTGAAGGACACTCACCTGTTTTTTATCTATAGCATTTTGATTCAAATCTTGATATTCTCCATTACGAAGATTACTTTCATGGCGAAGTGCTCAGAAATTCACTCTTCTTATCACCAAGTTTCTTTGGCTGTGTCACAATAGCCAAATCTGGAGTTGGGCTGTGCCAGTTCCCTATTTATAAATTGTGTTATATAAGAACACTCTTTTATTAAAAAAAATAAAAACAGAAGAAAGATCTGTAAATATTTCTCCACTGCATTATGTTTTCCTTAAGAAACTGGAGTGACCAATAATTTACTCACCTCCTTATTTGATTTATTTGACGGACTAAGAGGAGATGCATCTCTTCCATTAATTCTAATACTTTCACGCCATTTTTTTTTTATTTGACTGCCCTGTAAAACAAATAGCACAACTATGTAACACAAGACAGCACATTTTCCCTTTTTGATTGTTTAAACATTTTTAGCCGACTTTAAATTTAGTGAATTAAAACAAGCTTAACAAATATTAAAGAAAAAAATTCCAGTCAATAACATACCTTACTAGGGACTAAAGCTTTATAAATTCCTGGTGTTGCATTTTTTAATAGTTCAGGAGTTTCGTCATTTTTATTTGACTTAGGAGGATTCTCTAAAAGCAATGACAAATCATTTTAAATACTAATCAATAAAGCAATTATCAAATACGCAGTGGCTACAGTTCCAAGGAACGGGACTTAGTATTATTTTTTTCCGGGGTCCAACTATAGATGCGCATGTGCTCTAGACGGACTTTATTTTTTTTACGGCTGTAGATGTGCGTATGCGCGATAGCCGGACTCCGAACATTTTTTTCGGGGTCTGGCTATAGATATTGCTCCTAACCCTTACCCCAATCCTAACCCCGAAAACAAAAAATATGCAATAATAAGCAGTCCGTCCGCCGCACATGCGCATCTATAGCTGGGCCCTGAAAAAAATAACACGGAGTCCCGTTACTTGGAACCGTAGCCACTGCGTATCAAATATTACAAAATTTAATACAAAACTATAATTTTTTGTCTTTTTAAGACATGCGAAATAATTTGAGAATTTGTAAAAAAACAATAGTGATAACAATAACTGGGTGTTTGCACAAAAGATAGCAGGCATTAGTTTTAACAATACAGCCCTTAATTGTAACAAAAGGTGTTTTTTTTAATATTGTGATAACAATGGCAGACTGAAAATATTTTATTCAACAAGAACCCACTCCACTTTTTTATGCTATACTTAATTAACCGATGATAACAATAGTGGGGTGGGGGTGTGCACAAAGTTTACTTCTCATGCTGCCTAGTTGCCATTGGGCAAGTTAACTTAATGGTCATTCTGTAAAATTAATGAATAATTTTATGCTTTAGCCACAGCTTCAATACTTTTTCAAACCATGTCCTTTATTATCCATTTTTAAACATCAACTCAAGGATGCCATACAACAGTAAAAACATTGCTTTACAACTGATTTATTCACTTAAAAAAAGTTTAATATAAACCAAAAAAAAAAAAAATACTAGCAACATTTGCTCTGGAATATTTACAGAATGATGTATTAGTTTTCATCTGCTTTCCTTTACCTTTATTTCAAAATTTTAAAGAAAAAAATGATTTTTATTTTATCAAAATGAAAAGTATTGTATATAAATTCAAGTAAAATATTCACCCCATACTCCTGCTCCTGGCTTTGTTTGTTTCACTTCATTTGATGTTTCTCCAGACCCCACAAGTGAAGGCTACATATGAAAATAACAATGATATTAACATTAATGGTATAAATTACTTTATTAGAATTCTTTGAAATATTTAGAAATATTTAAATTCAATAGTATATTTTAAATCTGCTACTTATAAACTTACAAAATCATCAGTAAATGGCCTGTCTTTGTCACCTCCTTTACCCTTTACTCTAGTATCTTCTTCTCTTTCTTTGTGATGATCTTTCTCATGATGGCCGCGCTTGTGCAAATTTGGATGGTAATACTGTGGTTCATACAACTCATAATGAGGACTGAAGTCTGCACCATTTATCTGTTAAGTAGTAATACATGTATAATACTTATACAAGGGCATTTTTAAGACTGGTTTACTAGGAACAGAACACCTAATTCTTTAAATTCATTAATCAAGGTTTAAAAACAATCTTGTGAATTAATAATAGGAGTCTTATAGATTGGTTCTGTACATCTGCCTTAAAAGTAGTGAGTGAATATTATTGCTGAATTTTGACTCTTGATTAACAAAGTTCTCTACTAAAAATTACAATACACTTTGCAAATCCATACTGTATGTAATCTTGTCATAAAACCATTATTTACTCACTAGTGTATTTCATTTCATTGAAGTAATGTAGATGAAAACAATGCAGTCATCAGAAGAAGAAAAAACTCAAATAGGTGAAAAGAGGACAGCTCCTCACTAAAACATACACACACATGGGTTGCCTTAGTTAGTATTACTACTTAAGGTACTCCACTGTTCTATAAATAGCACTGGGGTGTCCCGAAGTCTCCCAAAGTCAATTTTTCAATTATGATTGTTTCTTGTAGAAAAATATCTCAGGAATCATTAGGTAGAATTATGAATAAACATTTATTTTATATTTTAAATTCAAATAAATTCTAAAGGGGGTAGGGGGACATGTTATTTTATCGAGATTAGAGAAAAAAGCACCATTTCAAACTTGCGATACTAAAATATGTAACGGTAGTATGTAATCGAGTCTGGTATTGTTGGAAAGGTCATCATCATCGCTCACTTTCTTCTGCAATCACACATTGACCTAGATAAAACTAATGAGACAAATTAGCATTGAATGAGCTGTATCGCGCACTGATCATGTGATAATCATTGGTTCTCTTGTTGCCAGAAGCGGATTCTCGTATAATGGATGGCTGTTGCTGGTCACGTGACTATCGCGGAGGTTGGGTTTACAGCCCACTACACTAATTGTTTATAACAACTGTACGCCATTGTTCCTAATCGATGTATATTGTTATTAGCTATTCATAAACTCTTTTATGGTTTAATTGAGTTATTTTGAATTTATTTCGTATCTGAAGGTAAGTTTAAGTTACATTCTTTTTCTTTTTATATCCCTTAGAAGCCCTAGTAGCTTCTAAAACACTGCAAATCAACTTTGAATAATATTAAACATCATATGTTTGTAACTTTATTTTTAACAAACTATGACATACAATAGACTGTCTATGAAAAATGTATGTGTTTTTATTGCAATATTTATAGAGAAATATAATAATATAATACTCCAGAATAACCATTGAACTAACAAAAAAGCAAAGAAGGAAGCAAGGGTAGCCTGGAAATGAATTTCAAAGAGGTCTACGAGATCTTCTACACATGCCTTAAGTCCAGCTTATACAACCCCAGCTTCTACACCTGCCTCAATACCAGCTTCTACAACTGCCTCAGCACCAGGTTTCTACACCTGCCTCAGCACCAACTTCCACACCTGATTCAACACCTGCATCAACACCAGTTTCCACACCCGCCCCAAACCAGCAACTACCCCTGACTCAAACCAGCTTCTACGTCAGTCTCTGCATCAGCTTCAAAGCTGTCTAGTAATGAAGGAGTTCAGGTGACAAATAAATATAATACATCTCTAATTCAATTACAATGTATTGAACTTCATTAATGTATTTCTACTTGTCCCTATTGTAATATACTTGGTAGTTTTGAGGTGGTGCCAGACACTAAATTTTCTGCAGGTTTAATTCTGCTTTTAACTGTAATATGTACATTTTGTAATAAAGTTATTTCTAGTACCCATTCTCCAATTAAATTAAGATTCCTACAGTTGTAAAATAAATCAAAGAGCTGTTTGGGATTCTTTGGTCATGCTGGGATGAGTGCATCCATTCATTCATTTGGTTCTGGTGTCCCAAACACACTTTTGTTCAGATTTCTAGATTAGAGATATCTGTTAGTGTAGGAGTAGGGGGGGTCATATTGCTACTTGCAAATTGTTAGTTTTAGGTTTGGAAGTAGGACAGGAAACAGCAGAATTGGAAAATCAGATAGTAATGCAAAGTTAGATTTTAAAAATGATTAATTATTATAATTCTAATTGATTAAAATGTTATATGTGTGTTTGTATGTAAATATTTCAAGTAATTAGTACATAAAGTTACATTGATGTAATGATTTTTTTAATATTTATCAATATGAACATTTTGAATATTTTATTTTCTGCTGATGTTTATAGTGTTTAAATTGTTTATTCCTATTACAATATGGCTTACTTTCACTGTCCTATCATGAAATATCTTTTTTAGGCCACTTATTTTGTTTAATAGAGGTTTTTGACAGTTTTTCGCATTTTTCTCAAAATCGGATTTAAAAAAAAATCTTGTACCTTTTCGACACTTTCACAAAAACTACTTAAGATAGTGGCTTACAATTTTGCTTGCTTATTCTTATATCTATTGTTTACAGTTTCCAATTTTTTTTTGGAAATATTGAATAGAATTTTTTTTATAATTTATTTTTTTACCTATCCCCCCCCCCCAAGTTGTAACCTTTTTGAGTGTACCGAATAAAAAATTCAGTTTATTTATTTTCCATTTAAAAAAAAAATTGGACATCTGTGCAAAGTTATTTAACTACAATAGATTTAAAAAATTGATTCTTTGAAAATATGTCTTAAAAAATTACACTATTTTACCCAAAAAAGTCACAAAATAATTTTTTTTATTTCTTTGTTTACTAATTGGTCTGTTGTATGCATGTGCCAAAAATGTCTAATGTAGCTTTAAAAAAAAACCTTGCATCGATGTAGGGAGTACCTTAAGCCTACATCAAAAAATGCCATTTGGGCAGAATTTCCAATAAGAAAAAACATATAACTTTATCCTACTTCCCAATAAATACATGAAAAAAAAAGAACCTTATAGAAACTAATGAAAAACTTTACCAAATCTCCTGATTGCTGCATGGCTCTTACTTTTCAACCCTGACGGCAGCTAGAACATTCTATTCAGTTTAGATGGCCACCAAACTGATTTTTATCTATATATTTATAGAGAAATAAAATATTTTTTTCCCCAGCAACCATTGACCTCTCTTATAGCCACAGGTTGTGCACCTCTATGTCACAAAACTCTTAATTGATGGAATTGTAGTAACATCTATATAAATAGAATAGGATCACTACTGTGACAGATTTTTTTCAGACTGTACACAACTTAGAACGCCCAGACACAGCAAGTTAAATAAAAACACCATTTTTATTATTAGGCCTCATTTCATTAAAAATATTTTCTTTTAAATTTAAGTTTGGAAACCTGATAATCTTGATCTGAATACTATACATGAGTCAATTTTTTTTTTCCAAAGTTTGAAAACTTACCTGAGTAAAACGACCTCAAGCTATATTTAGAATCTCTGCTGACCTGCCGGGCAAGAGATGGTTGGGAGCTATATTGCATGCCGTATTTTTCATAATTGTAATTGGGTGCATAGTAACCGTATCCATACTGATATCCATAATAGTCATCATCTACAGAATGGTGACGATACTTTTCCTTGACTAGGAGTGATAACGCTTGGCTGCAAAAAAAAAAAAAATGAAATAGATGTTAATGCATCAACTGTCCAAAAGCAGAAATATTTTTCTGACTTTAAAAACAAAAGTAACCAGTACTAGATTATAAAGACATTTGGAAGACATCTACAATTACCATCATTAAATTCAAATGATGTTTGTCTATGTAGTCGGCTAGTATTCATTGCGAGAATGATATGGATCTTCTCTTCGGTTTCCATTTCTTTCATTCTGGTAGCTGTTTAATTTTTGACTGGCAATCTTCTGAAAAGCACAAAATATTAATTTTTTAAAACATGGATTTTGTTAAAGGATATAAAATATTTAAGGATGTAAAGGAGCTACAAAATTAAATGTCTTACTGAACTATCCGTTGTTGGAAACTTGAGCCATGGTGGAGCAAAATCTTGTTTAGGTACATTGCTTTCAGCCATCACGTTAAAACTACAGTTCAAAGTGCATTATTACCTTTTAATAAAAAATAAATTATTGAAATGTTACTGTTGTTTTGTGTTGCTAGAGAGAAAGAGAGAGACGTGATTTAAAATAAATAATGTTGCATAAAAGAGTATCATGTCTAGCATTAATAAGAAACATCTAAACATTGTTTTGCAAAATAATATCTACAGATATCAGCATTATATTACATTTTCTTTTTTTTTTAATTAAAATGTTTTTTTTTTAATTTAAATTACATACCTTCATAAAAGAAGACAATAATATCAATAACTGACAATCCAAGGAAAGCAAAAAGATATGTTTCAATAGTTTTTGCAATTCTTTGAGATCTAAGGCACTTATTAAAATAACAATAACAGTTGTGGCCCTGAACTTTTAAATATGAATATTTACAAGAAAATGATATGCTTTAATTATATTATACTAACAGAACAATTTTCCTTTATGCTACGACATAGTCAGTGGTTATTACGATATTTTATTCTAACTATCCATCTTAAAATCACTCATGACTGCTACATCTATGTTCAAATCTTATCAAAGAAAGAGTGGCTAAAATATCAAAGTTGTATGCCAAAACTGCATCTTTCTGTCATGTGCATCTGGATGAGGATTGTTTCATTTAAAGTTTTCCCTCAATTTTGGTTCTAATACAACTTCTAAAGCTGCCTCCAATGAAGAAAAAATGTTGTAGGTATATTATGCCTCTATTTTTTTCTTTTCACACATATACCAATATGGCCAGTTATAAATCCTTGATCCTGTGGGGAAAAAAAGAAAAAACATTTAAACTTATAAAAAATTATGAAATGGTGACAATAAAACAAGGCAGATGCTATGTCCACGAAAAATTACTTGGGTGCAATTCATAAAAATGCCTATGAACTATTTAGAAAGATTCACAAATGCTCTTTTACGTGCAAATTAAGTCTAGGTTTATTTATATAAAAATCTTTTTAAAGAATAAATTTAAATGTTCATATTTAATTATCAACGGTTATCAGAATTTGAGAAACCAAAAATGTGCTTTTATATTTAAAAACAGTACTAAAGCAAAAAAAGGAATTTTTTTTAATAACTAAATAAGAGGCAAATTTAAGCAAGTTATTTATATAAACAAGAAAATGTATAGTCTAGTTGTTTGTTTGTCAAGGTGCACATGTCCACGAAATATTTAGAATATCGATAATGATCATTGAATGTATGTGGTCTTTGACCAATTCACATAACTAATTTCTAATGTTTTTTTTTTATAAATACATATTTAACATATAAGTCTACACATTAAAGTATTAGTATAGATTTCTAAAAATTGAATTTTTCCTATTTAGTTTATAATTACAAGTCAAATAATGGGAGAACATTAACAGCAATTCAATAAAAATGAAATAAAAAGCCAGGGGCATGGTACAAATAGATTTTTATAGGTTGATGGGCCAAAATTTTAATAGGATTTTATTACAGAATTTTAAAATTCCTTAAATGTATCTTTTTTCTGAAAATTTAAAGCCTGGAAAAGGTTTGATTCTGCAAGTTAGGCAAGTGCAGTACACATTAGGGCATCCCAGAAATGCTCGGAAAAAATTTTTTTTTAATCTTTGGTGTCTCACCCCCTGAAATGTATGTCTCTTGGGTAACAATGAGTGAATTGGTGAAGTTGTAGCTCATTTGAACAACATTTAGAGGTCCCCCAAGAGCTTTTAAAATTCCAGTATTAGGCCAACATTAAAATCCAGACGAATCGTGGCTCAAATAATTTGCAGTTTTTGCATGCCATATATGAATAAAATGAAGTTTAAATATACTTATATTTACCTCATTGCTACCATTAACTAGAGTTGAAATTGTGTGATTCTTAATTAGAAAATGTAATAAATGCGAGAAAACATAAAATACCTATGTGCAAAACTTGTGCAATGTGCATATTTTTTGAAGATTTGATTGTTTTAAACTAAGTATGCTAAATTGTCAGGCTAGAAACAATTATGAAATTATTCTCTACCATACATACTTAATTAATAAAATATCAATAAGTTATTTAAAATTAAAAACTAAGGCTAAGTATAATAAAATATTTAAATAGTACAAGTGCTGCTACACTGCAGTCAGTCACTGCTACTAGTCTACTAAGTCTGCTTAGTCTAGTGCTATAAAACTACTTAACAAGCTGTGATTATTACCTAATATAAAATCAATGTGATGTATATATTTTTCTTAAGGTATAGCTGTGGCAGCTGCTAAATCTAAAATAACGAGAAGCAATAATAACATCTGGCTTATCGAAGCTTTCCAAAAGAAACTATATCAGGTGCTTGCCTCCCTTCGGACCTCAATGTCATGAAAAATTGTGTATATTATCACCGTCAGCAGAAGCTAAACATCAATACAGCTGCACAGCAAGTACATGATCAACTGTTGCACTTCTGGGTGAAATCACGACTGCCTGTAATGACAAAAGCAGCACATCCTACAGAAGATCAAAGATCTGTATGCAGAATAAGTTCGTTTGATGAAGCACTGTAAGCGTAACAACTCAACCCGATCAAATGAACCAAAAAGAGTACACAGAGACGTTGAGTAATCTTTTTGACATTAGCCATGCCAACTCTGAACAGCTGATAAAAATGATGAAGACAGGCAGTTTTTGAAGTTGCAACGAGATCAAGAACAGGATCAATTGGATATGTGGACAAAAAGCTGAAGAAAAACGAGTTGCTGAGTGTCAGAAACAATTTATCAGGGATGTTGGTGATGCAGCAAAAGATGCTACATCACAGTGCCATCACCATGGGTTACCATCAGGTTCAAGTGTAGAGTCAGCAGTAGACATAGAACAGCAACTGGATGTAGGTGGTTCTGACAGTGACACAGACACACATTCAATGACATCATTCATTTGTCGGGATTCAAGTGACGATGCAGAATCTGATGAAGAATTTGTCATCCAATCAGCATCCTCAAGCAAAACAAATTAAATATTTTTAGATGTTTTCTAGATGTTGAAGTTGCAGCAGATTTTGTAAAGAATCTGGCTTGTATCATCATCAATTACTCTGCAGTGAGGTGTAGCACTGATACAAAATTTCAATGACAGTATCACCAAGGATAAAGAACAAAACAATTTTTGCTCCAAGTGGTTGAAAAACATCGGAAAAATTTTGCAGAGTGTAATTGTGAACAGCTGGTTAAAATTTAAATTTGAAGAATTTTTTTATTTTTATCTACCCTACAGTACAAAGTACAAAATAAATAGTAGGAATGCTTATTTGCATTGCTGATTATTATTATTTTTCAAGCAGATTGACATTCTTTCAAGAATTACTTGACAAAATGAATAAAACTTTGTTTTTCATAATTTTTACTTAAATTTCAAATTTAAAAATATAAACCATTCAAGATTTATATATTTTGTTTCATTTAATATTATAAACAATACTAAGCATCAATTTGTTACTTAATATATCAGTTTCTCATATAATGCAACATTAACGCTGTATTAGATTTGACAGCGAATGATTTTACACCAAAATCTGGAACTTTAAACCTCTTGGGGGGACCTCTAAACACTGTCCAAATGAGATGAAATTTTGCAGGTTAACTACTGTTACCATACAGACATATTCTGTGGGGTGAGACATCAACATTTCAAAACTTCATTTTTTTGGGACGCCCTAGTACACATTTACTACTTTAAGACTCTTTTAACACCCAAGAGATGGACAGATGTCAATATTGATCTCAAAATATGATTGGCTGGGTGTTGTGTAATAAAAAAAAAAAAAAAAAAACTTTTGCTATATCTGAGGTGGGGAAACAAAATGTAGATCTAGAATGTTTGTAAATGAAAAGATGGGAACATTTAATTGGTTCTCATAATGAACAATGGCGACTTTGCTATTTTTTTTTAAACATGAGGTTGAAAATAACTTGTTAAAAAATGTTTAGATCAATATGGAAGGGGAAAATAATAAAAAGTTTAAATATCTTTTAGTAGATTCATTATTATAGATTTAGAAGTTTTAGATATAAAAGTGAGTATAAAAAATAAAATATGATAATGTAAACAAAAGCATGTAGCAAGCCAACTTCCAAGTCAAGTCAGGTAAAAGTGGCTAGAAAAAACTATCATATAAGGTCACTATTTTACACAATATCTCAAAACTGCACTGAAGGATTTAATTTAAACCTGCATACTTATGTAAAGAAAAACAGAAAAAGAGGATATATGTTCTATTAGCGTAATGAGCCGAATACATAAAAAAATAAATGTTGACACAGTTACTATATAATTTTTGTTGCACTAGAAGCGTCTTTAAATCTGCATACAAATCCAAATATGTTGTTCTTTTTGTGACACTTGATTGAATATCAAAAATGGAAAAAAGTTACAAATGCCTTATTTCCAATAATCGGAGCGAAAAAATAAAACCTTGATGCTGATAAAAAAAACTATTTTTAATGCAAAAAAAAAAGTTTGGAAAGAAATATTCAACACACAAAACCGTGCATGTGGTCTAATATATATATTTATTAGGACTGTGTAAGTGTCAGCATAGGTTTTCAGACGTTTCCTATACCCCCTAAAAATGTGTTGGAAGTCAGATCTAAGCTAATAACATTTTTATATATCGTAAATGCCAAATTTAAATACATGCTGAAATAAGCTATTGGAAGCACATCTTCTTAATGAAAATAATTGAAGACCAGAGGAGGGGGGGTCTAAGCTGGAAATAGCCTTTACTTTATAAGAACTCAACAGTGTCCACAAATATTTTCGTCTATATAATAGTATATAGCAAATGCAATAAATTACATCCAATTAAAAGTTTACAACAAGTTTTTTTAATGATTAAAACAGAAGTAGCATCAAGTAAATTTTTTAACTATTCAGAAAACAGCATGAATATGAAACTTCCTTCAAGTACAATATTAAATTTTTTAACTATACTGAAAACGTTTTCCTCTATTCAATTTGAACAAAGTGTATTATTGAGGCTTTTCTTTTAAACTAGTTTCAGTTTATAAACAATATTTTATTACCTTGTTTTTGTGTTAATATTCCAGAAAGTATGGGCAACAGTTATAAGTAAAAAATAAATATCCTTTTAGGCAGCGTGTATGAAGAAAGTTCACGCCTGCATTGTGAGTAAAGAAACAGTCCTGAGCACAAGGAAACAATACCTTGTAGGCTTGTTTTCTTTTTGCTTTCCTTACAATAACAGATACGTATTAATGCTGGTAACTTGTTCAGGGTGTCTTCAATACCTATACTTATAATTCAAATACTACAGCATTAACTTTGTATTCATGATATTACTGTACTTTTTTACACTTAAATCGCTTATTCTGTCATAACATATTTACACCACAAAACCGTTTACATGCATGTCACTCAAAACAATCATACAATAAAGATGGCGCCTCAAAATTCCCAGAATGCAACAAGCGACAAGTTTTTTACTACACTCAATCTTTAATGAATTGTATTAGATAAATCCTCATCAATAATTATGATAGGTGCTTGAATATAATCTATTTTAACATTATACTTGCTGAATTGACTTATCATCGGTATTTATTTTGTTCCAGTAATAAATGTACTAGTAATTCAACATATATTCAGAAAAAAAGATCACTCTTTTTCAGAATACCGCTGTCGCTGAAACTTTTGTTTCAAGTTGGCCAATTTAGCTGATAGAAATAGTTGTTGGCCTTCTTATTCAGAGTTTTTTTTTTAATGATTAATTAAATAACTTTTCTAATTATGTATGAAGCAAATTCTATCAAACATATTTTAAAAGTTAACAATTTTACTTGAAATAGAAGAAAGGTGCTAAATGCACATTTAATCCCTATCAGAGACTCTATTCCCTTTGTATAATGAGGGGGGAGAAAAAGATTGTAAACCCGAAGTCAATGGCGCGCGTTTCACTGGCATATAAACAAACAAAATGGCAGTAATCTTAAAAAAAATAATAGTATGTACGTTAGGAATATTTCTTCATGTCGATTTGATACTTTAAAAAAATTCTACAATATTTTTTTTTAAGCGTGATGCAATATTCGTCAACAACGTATTTAACGATGATGTTGTTATTCTTTGTTTATTAGAATGAGATTCAATATATTAGTATAATTACTATAAGTTGGTATAAGGCACTTCTGTTACTGGACCATACGTATGGTCTTCGTATTTTTTACATCAGGTACCAGCCGTAGATAATATTGCTCCACACCCTAACCCTAATCCTGAAAAAAAAAAAAAAAAAAAAAATTTATATATGTCATGTTCCTTATACCCTAATATAATGGTCACGTATGGTCCCGTAACAAGTGCGTTACTATAAATAATGTTATAAGAATATAATAATTTAATATACTATATAATAGTATATAGTATAGACATGATAGTATGAATACTGAGTGGCGAGCATTTGTATGATTGATTAGGACAATATGTATTGATTACTTTGGCCAACAATAAATCTTCAAAACTGTGAAGAAGTATCCAACACCTTTCCTATTTTGAAATATCTCCCCCGCCCCTCCATATTCTCACCAGTTCCTATTTTGTGTTTTCTCTCCATAATCTATAATACTCTAATAGGCCTATTAATAACCTCCTCCTTAATTGTATTCTCCCATCTTTTTATCCCTCCTTCACAGTGTCTGTGTTTTGTGCCATACTCCGAACTGAATTGACCACAGAGTACGAGATGTGAAATTAAGAATTCACAAAATTGTATGTGTATCTCATCTAACCTTTGGGAATTTCAGCCTATTGAGCACTGGAGTATTTAGTGTTGAAATTAATTTACCAAACAATGAAGTAAAATTTTTAAAAATGCTGTCAGCCTCATTATACTGAACATATTCTGATTAAAATAATTTTGATTTGAATAAAAATATTTTTGTTTGTATTTTTAATCGGAAATAAAAATGTTTTGGTTGAATTTAAGAAAAAAAAAATGAATGTAATTTTTCTTTTTATCCCCCTATTTTCTTATGGTCTCCAAAAACAGTTTCACAAAACGCCTTTTTCCGAGGAACACATCTACCATGCTATATGAGGGACATGTGTAAAAGTACTCTGTAAAAATGTACTTCAGTAATATTCAAGAATGTATTTTTGTTTACTCTTTCAAACTTCAATTCAGATAGAAATTTGCATAACATACAGAAGCCTTTTAATAAGTGAAAACATAAATTTATTTCACCATTTCTTACACATAGCATAAAGATGCCAGAACACATTTCAAATGAGAAAGTCATAAGGAAAATTAAAAGCCTCAAGCATATCAACATTTTTTTACAATTCATATACTTTTTTTTTAAATGTAGAACAAAAAGTAAAAAAAAAAGTCTTCCCTCTATCACTTATTAATAAATGTCAATCTCAATGTCATTTTGATACCAGGGTTACATGTATTTAGAACTGTATGAATTTTCATTTCACCAACACTCAGCATTCATTTACAAATCTTTTACAATATGATTCTTACTCATTGCAGCTAATTTTTACTCCTCAACACTCTACATTGACTAACTATTTATTACACAAATAATTAGTTGTAACGATTATATTTTCTAAACTGTACTGGCATTAACCAGGTATGATTTTATAAAATGAAGTATAGTTTTCAGATGTTACTATATTTTAATCTTTATCTCCATGTTTAAGACACACTTTTCTTTTAAGAATTTTAGGCCTAAGATTGTGTCTTTTACAAATAATGGTGACATTTCAATTCCCAAACGGAAATGAGAAATTGACAATGTTTAGATTCAGTGATTCCACATGAGACACAGATGTGAACAAGCTAATGGATGGGAGTTCAACAATGATGAGTATTAGTTGAATAGTTGAGTTTAATAACTATACAATATTTATTAACAATAGATTGTAAATCAGAAGCCTAATAAATCTGTTAAATTATTTTCACTATTTCCTTTGTGTCCCAAAATAAAGGTGTCTTTTATGTGGGAAAATACTGTATTTTACTATTCAGATATTCTTTAAATTATTTAAAAGTCTCATTAATTAACCTGTAATTAAACAAAAATATTTTGTGAAAAATTTTCATGAAAAATTTGACATTAGATTCTGATTAAAAACAACTATTTGAAACCACTTATTACATGTACATGTTTCACAATAAAGAATGGCAGCAATGCCCACTGATCAATATTTTTTACAAATGTTACATGGCTGAAGAGGTTCCAATACCATTATTGAAACTGGAAAAAAAATTTTGGACAAAAGTAATGAACAAAGAAATACTTCTAAATTCGAATCATAAATATCCAAAAAATTCACCTAATTGAAGAAATAGTATAATATATTCATTCTAGTTCAAGCCTTTACAACATTACAAGTAAAAAAGCAACTAATTTGACCTAAACAGTACTTAATTTATCATAAAAATAATTAGACCAAATAGTCAATGAATGGCTGCAGCTTTAAAGTAATCTTGATGCACCGAAGATCTCTGAAAAAGAATAATGTAAAATATAAATTATGCAAAAATACTTTTAGTTAAACAATATAAGAGAACTGGTGAAAAATGAAATAAACGAATGACCCAGAATGAGTGATATTTATACAGTTATGGATAATCAAAAATATTTTTCTTTGCCCAGTTAATGAAAAATCATCAATTAAAAAATAATTAAAATGTCAAAACATACTCCAGATACTTCTTGTATGTGTTGACTAATATTTTTAATTTTTATATTTTTGATTTAATATTATTTTGCTGGAATTTGCCGCTCCTTTCGTGATCTAATGCTTTTTCGGAACTGCACTAGATTTAAAGACCAAATTCTCTTGTTCTTCTCGGAAGCTGGAGCATTTTTTGACATAGCTGCTCTGAGACAATCCGGAAACGACACAAGTACATATTATGCTATAATATTTGCCAAATAAAATGCTGATAGATGCATGGAACAGCAAAGAACAAAATTACAGTTAAAATATTAAATGCGAGTATGACATACGATTTACTCGGCGTTTGGAGGGTAACGTTTGTTAACAGTTGAGGATTGTTAATGATATTTTTTGTATAGATATGATAAATATCCACTTGTGGCAGTATGGGGAATAAAAGATAATTAAAAACAACTTTTAATCATATACCTATTGTACAGGCACTGTGTCCACGTTTATAGACTTACACAGGCAATGTGTCAAAGCTTTTAGAGTTGTTCTAACGAGTATGCCAGACAGACAGACAGATAGATAGATAGATAGATAGATAGATAGATAGATAGATAGATAGATAGATAGATAGATAGATAGATAGATAGATAGATAGATAGATAGATAGATAGATAGATAGATAGATAGATAGATAGATAGATTAGTAGTTTTGACAGACAGACTAGTAGATTGGGCTGACAATGTCTTCGCCACAGTAGCCAGATAAATCGACAGACAGACTGACGGTTGGGTACAGGTATTCAAATAGATTTCAGTTTAATTAGTCAATTTTTTTTACGTATGTAATCACGTATATGTACTTTAAACAGTTAGCTCTGACGCACAACCTCTGTCAGATTTTCTGTCATATTGTCAGCTTTTATTTATACAATCAACTAATAGTTTTAAATAATATTATTATGTCAACTAATGATATAATTCAGTTAATGTTATAATGTCAACTAATGATATAATGTTAACTAATGTTATAATGTCAACTAAGGTTATGATGCAAATTAATGTCATCATGTCAATTAATGTTATAATCACAGGTAACTTTGTACATGTACTTGAATCTAATGTTATATAGTCAATCTATGCTATAAAGCCAACAAATATAATGCGTTAAACTAATGTTATTAAATTCTGAATCATATACCTTCATATACCTGTCAATTTATGTTATATTTCACTAATCATGTAATCCAATGTTTTTAATGACAGGTAATTGTAATTTCTTAGTTAATTATATAAAATAAACAAATATAATGTTATACCTTAAAGTAATGCGAATGTTATACTGTAATTTCTTTCCTTTGATAACTAACACTTAACCTTTTATTCACATTGACTATTTCTACTGAGATGTTCTGAAGCTATCATTATTAATATTACCCATCAATTTCTCAACTTGTTTTGTTAGCCGCACGTTAAACTAACACATGAGAGAACAAATCAAGCATCCAGGTAATGCCCGCTGATAACAAGAACTCACGGAGAGGTTCGAGCTCATTGTTTAGAATGTTTTAGCGGTCACTCGCAGAAGAGCTTCACAAACAGCCGTGAAACAAAACTACGCCACCTCTATGCACACAATGTCTTTTATTCCTACAAAATTGGAGGAGGTGCCATCGAAAATTTGTTAAAGAGAGGAAAGAAAGAGGTGGACTATATGTTATCTCCACAACATTTAAAGTCAGCACGGCCAACGTAGGGACAGTTAAACGTTCAGTCCGAAGGCTAACAATAGCATGGCGGAACATCTCGTGACGATAAGTTCTATTGTAACAGTAGAAACCCAGACAATAATGCACGTAACTTTATAGTGCACAGCTAAATAGTAATACAGAACTAAACGATACACTACAAAATGGTAAAACTAGTTAACTTTGCAGAGCTAAAATATGCCCTACTAGATGGTTAAATTGTCAAAAGGTACTGATCAAATGGTACACTACTATTTTTTTTACTACTAATTGGTCAATTCGGAATTCCGCAGACCTAAATTGCACACTACCAAGTGGTCACCTAGTTAATAGTGAAAAACTTTATGGTACAGAACCAAATGTGTAAACGGCAAATTGCATTAAAGGCTATATACTTTTTTAGGGCATATTTTCAAATAGTTCTGTTATATCCTTTTTTTTCAATCTGAATTTTTAAAAAACCATACTAGCATGTTGCACCTTATTCGCCGTAGACCCTTATTTCACTATGGTAACTTACTTCCCTGTAGTTTACCTATTTCACTGTGGAACTTACTTCCCTGTTTCATTTCACTGTGGTAACTTACTTCCCTGTAGTTTACCTATTTCATTGTGGTAACTTACTTCCCTGTAGTTTACCTATTACATTGTGGTAATTTCTTCCCTGTAGTTTACCTATTTCATTGTGGTAATTTCTTCCCTGTAGTAACCTACTTCACTGTGTGAAGCTACTTTACTGTGGCAACATTCTTTACTGTAGTAACCAGGTCAATATTTACAGTAGCTTACGCAAAAATAAAAAATAAAAAAAAGGGTATTCAGTAGTGGTCGGGGAACTGGAGAAAAACACCACGCCATGGTGATTTTTGTTTACTATCTATATAGTATATACTAGATATTAAGCCTGACGTTGCCCGGGAAATCTAGGTGTAATGTGAAACCCTTAGCAATGTAATATTTACAACTGGTTGATTACTTGTCGCGCTTTTTTTTTATAAATAGTATACATTTAAATAGTCTGAAATAAAACTTAAAGTTTGGATAAGAACAGAGTAGACGTGAAGAGAAATATCAAAAAAGCTTATATAATATGGTCATACAATGGTCATTGTAAGCATTATATGCTGTGATTAGACTAAAGACATCGCTTTACACCCTAAAGGGCTCAGCAAAATTCTTAACTTTTCAAATCACACGTTTCCTGAGCGCAGCAAAGGACTGGAAAGAGAGGGTGAGGGAGTGGATGCAAAGCTGATGTCACAAACTCTGTTGACTTCTAAACAATGACAAAAGATTTAGTATTTATTAGGGCTGTTGATTAAACTGCGTTAATTTGCGATTACGCAAAGATAAAAAAAAACGCAAGAAAAATACCCGAACACAGAAACTGTCACGTTTACATAAAATAATAGCAGCTATATGACCTTGAAACAATAGGATTGTCATTTCTAAATTTTAATTTATGACCTTGAATACAATTTAGTGAACATCTGCAGACGCGTGCTCCTAGTTTAAAACAATGGAACTGTTGTCAACTTGTTTTGGGACAGGGGGTACGGTGGTTGGGTAAGCCATAAGTAATGTCATCTTTGTGTGGAGAGTGTGTCAAAAATGTGACTTGGTGGGGAAAGGGGGGAAAATAAAGAAAAAAAATCGCGTTGATAATAAGTGAGTGACTACTTTCTGGCTATACTATTATTTTACGAAAGAAAAGTAGCATTTCTGGCTATACTATTATTTTACGAAAGAAAAGTTACATTTGGGATGGGAAGTGGAGTGGGTAGGTATGGTAGTGGAGGGTAGGGTAAACAAGACTCACGTGTGGGCGAAGTGAAGCAAAACATGACAGGGTAATAGGGAAGAGGGGTTGACATACGTCATTAGTTCGGAAACTACGGTACGAGAAAAACACATGTTTGGCATTGTTATTGATTTAAAAAAAACATTTCACATCACTTGACATGATAGATACATGTCTATAAACTGGTCTCAATAACTAATTTAATAGACATATATGCTAATGCTTAATAGATCTGTTACAATTAATTATACCTCTTTCGTAAATTAAACCGACTTGTTTATTATGTCAATGTTATGCTATGATATGATGACATAATAGCTTGAATACAAACAATTGTATTATATTGTATCGATTAAAATGTGCGTTAATTTACGATAAAAATTTTAATCATGCGTTAATTTCGATCAATTTTTTTTAATCGAACAGCAGCTCTAGTATTTATGACCACTGAGTATGGAAATAAAATAGAAGCTTAGTCTGTAGCAATAGTCTAAAAAATGTACAGACAAAAGAGCTAGAAAAAAATTGCATACTGATGAAAAGGTTAAAAAAAAACAAAAAAAGGGCTCACGTATAGATTTATATATGTCACATGCCATTTAGATGTATGAACAAAAAATATGCTTTAAAAAGTGTACCTAAATGCTCATTTTTCCCCCATATAAATATATGATTTTATTAAATTTTGTCTGGCACTAAAAAATATTTTTTTTTATTTTAAGCAATTTATTGAAAATGTAGAATAATTCTGGTTTGTCTATTAAATAGTAAGTATTATTTTATAGCATGTATTTAGATTGTTTTAAAATTTGTCATACATTTTAAAAGACTTTCATTGTACACGGCGTTGCCTGGTAAGTCGGGAATTGAAACATTTCTAACACACTATTATGTAAAGATATGGGTGCTAATTTATGCCACCTACCTAATGTGCAGAAATGATCTACATTTCATACGTCACAGATTACGTTTTACCCGTCAACTCTAACCAACCAAACCAACCCAAACCTAACAAAGATAACCAACTGATCCATCCAATCAAACCAACTAAACCAAACCAAGCCAGACCAAAGGCCATTAGGTAAAGATATGGGTGCTAATTAAGACCACCTATCTAATATACCACCTACCTATTGTGCAGAAATTACCAACATTTCATGCGTCAAAAATTACGTTTTACCAGTCAACGCAAATAACTTAGGATTATTTGTTTAAAAACAGTAATTAATTATCTCAATGTTAAAATCAAAACGAAGCATTGCAATAATGATTGCAATTTCAATTCGGCTTTTTACTTACACGCTGACCTTATATATACGGATGTGTGTGACACTTAGGACTAATATGCAAGTTGGTTGTAAACGGAGAGTGGCACTGGGTGGTGACCCCGCAGAATTTCCCATTAGGCAAGCCTGAGTTCAATTTTTTTTAATATACAAAGGGAAGCTATCATGTTTTCTAGTGTACTGGTGTAATATGTTTACTTTTAGTATTAGTCTCCCTTGGTCCCCCCTCCCCCCTCTCAAAAGTCAAGTAAAGTAGATGAATTGAAAGATAATTGAACTAAATCGTTCATTATAAGTTGTTTTATTAGTTACATGCAATATAAATGGCAACGATACCAATAAACGGTTACATATCAGCTACGAGGCGCATTAGGGTGATTCATCATTGCATGGTAAAAAAAAAAAACTCCGATTCTCTTGCATTGTGGTTCATTTTTTCCTTTTGGCAAGCAAATCAAGAAAAACTAAACTTTTTGAAAAAATGACCACTTTTAGAGGTCGCTCAAGAGACCAGAAGAGATAATGCGGCAGTTCTGATGTGTCGCTTGCTTGCTTTTGCTATAGTGCAATTTTAGTTCATTGTAAAATTAAAAGTAAACTGTGATAGTTGAATTTTAGATTATAATTAATTTTATTATTCAAGTTTGCTGGATAATAAAGTAGTTTTTGACTAACTACAAATTATTGAAATGATATGGCATCCACATCAAGTGGTAATTCACAAAGTGTATTGACAAGACGTATAACTGAAGTTTGGTTGATTGGACAAACGGATTCTTGTCTGCCTAGCGATGTCTCACTAACCTTGGGTCATGCTATAAAGATGGTTTTCTATAATCACAAGGTACTGAAGAAGACAATATCCGAAAGCATTAAGGTAACTGTTAACGATCTTCAAAAAGAAAAGCTGTCTAAGATAATCAAAGAGTAGTTGAAGACGAAAGAAGACATCAGAAGGCTGATATTACTACTACTTGGTCTACAAGCAACAGCGAAAGTGAGATGAAGGTAAAGATGGCGATGATTTTGAAATTAAGATTCCTGTTTACTACAAGAATCTTCTGTCAGAGGGTTCGATGACATACAAGAAATTTGAAATCAGAATTTCAATTTAGAAGTAAATGCCCATTAGTAATTTCACTGGGACGGAAAGACAATGGAGGAAACTACAGATTATCCAGAGCTGCAGTCACACGTAGACAGAGAAGCTGTAGTTTTAACTGGGAAAGAAGAGATTTTAGGTTTAGCTAAAATACCAACCGTGCTGGTAAGGCACAAGCCAATGCAACAATACAGCTATTATAGACTATGAGAGGTATATGATGAGATTATTGGTATGTGTTTTGACATAACATCCGTCAACACTGGTGTTACTTAGGGAAAATATTTATTATTGCGAGGGGAGGTGTTATTTTTTTCCCGCTATCATCTTCTTCAACAAATCATTAGAGGAGTTTTTTTTTTCTTTTTTTTCTCCTCCAACAGCCCTAACATTCCACTGTTCAAACGTTTTAAACGATTTCGGCCTAAGGTTGATCAGCAGCTGTATAGTCCACTAAAGGATTCGAGACTAGATGATCCGTTTATGGTGGAACACAAACACAGTGTTGTGTCATTCCTGCAAGATAGTCTGTCAAGTACCTCAAGTTACATACCACGTGAAGTTTACAGAGGGATGATCAAAACCTGATCAAAACCTGATAGTTGATATTTGGTGTCAGTGTAAGCAAACAACCGTAACACTTTCATGCGCTAGGCACTTACCATATGGCTCGCTGGATGGTGAAAGTGATATACTGCTTCAAGATCTATTTGTTTAGAAATCATTTCAGCTCACACCTTCAGAGGTAAAGATTTTGCTTGTTTGCCACTCACATTTACGCCAAAACTTGGATCTCATGTCATGTGAGTCGTGATGCTCTGTTTAACGATCTTTTGTTATTCAAGCAGATCTCACGAAATTCTGTCATATACAAAACCATCTTTGGTATAGAATGTGTATGTTTAGGGCATATTTTGGGGCCCTAGTCCGATTATTGCATAAATCTTTCGGCTAATAGTAATTGTTGGGGCCCTTTTAGGAGTATGTTTAACAGGATTCATTTCTTGAAAAAGGGGCCCTGAGCAGCTTCTTCATATGCCTATCAATAAGCACTGCTCTAGGTGACACATATTGGGCTGTCCATTATTTATGTCAACACATTTTTGGCGATTTTTACCTCCCCCTTGTCAACAACTTGTCAAACTTCCAGAGACCCCACCCCTTATAAAATTACGTCAACATTTGATTACCCCCCCCCCTAAAAAAACAATAAAATGGAAAAAAGCAATATTTTAAATAGACTAGTTTACAGCAACAACAAAAAAGTTAATAAAAGTAAAATTTTTAGAAAAAAAGTTTAATAAACTTATAACTTATGAACATATTTCCTATTTATAACTACAAAGGCTTACTCTAAACAGAAAAGAGATTATAGGGTTTACAAAAATGTATACACATTATACCTTAAAATTATGAACATATTTCAAATAAGGATAACACTTTAAAGACTATTTAATTATTTACAAAGACTTGTTCTAACTTCAAGCAGAAACGAGATTAAGAAAGTTAAACTAAAAATACAGTTTTAATTTATTTAACATATTTTTTTTTACAAACATATCCAAATCTTATAATCTCCCATGGAGATGTCAAATGTACCTCAATTGGTATTATTGGAATATGATCTGACTGAATAATTTCTTTTGGAACCGAAACACCAGGCAAGTCAACATTTTCTTCATCTAGCCATTCTGCACTTACTATCACCCATGAGCAGTGGCGCAACCAGGGGCTTGACCAGGCCAAATCATCAATACATAATTGTGAATGCTTTTGCTGATCGATGTAGTATGATTTCAACTTTCACAGACTGAATGAAGAAAAGAGATGGAAATCTATGTGAGTTTATATCAGATACATCTGGTTCTTTAAGGCCTTCATTAGTTTGGCAGACTGGAATTGGTGGAAGGGGGGGATAAATCTATCAGCAATAATATGAAAGTGCGAGCTTCTTATCGGTTGTCAACAAGTTAAATCACAACATTTGAAAATTTGTTGAAAAAAGGCCTACTGACTTTTTCTTACATGGAAGCATACCTTATACAGTGTGCCTGGCCAACATTTTAATTTATGCCAGTTTTTTTTTTAATTAGGTAAGTATATTTCAACCTCATTGTATTAAGAGTGCAAACTAATGTTTATTTCATCAGTATTTAAAAAAAAATGTTTAAATTAAAATTATTTTTTATAAATTAAAAAAGAAATATTTTGGTAATGCTTTGTCATTTATATATATATATATTTTTAATTTATCGTTTTTCAGTTCATCAAAAAAGTGCCTAGCAGAGGAAGATTTAAATAAGGTTGTTATATTAGAAAAGCGTCAGCTATGCAAACAGTATTCAAACCTTATGTACATCAGAATCAAATAAGGGCAGAGGCAGCAGAGCGACGTGCATTCAGGCAAGCACACCGAAAATAAAATTACACATTTAAAATCGTCTAGCGTTAGCTACCAACACAAACTAAAGTATCTCCTCATTGCAAGGCTCTGACATTTTTTAGAGAAACTACAGGAATGTTTTGTGCTTCTGAAAAAATTTACTGCCTCACATGGGTAACCACCAGTCATTAAACAATTTGCTTGAAGAATATACCATGGGATTAAAGCATTTCCTGTCTAAAAAAAAGAAAATATAACTCATGCTTCCGGAAAATGTCCAGGGATACCATCACACATGCTGCAGTAGACAATCTGTGCCAATCATCATGTTACAATTTATCAACCAGTGCTGCTATGGCACAAAAATATTGATGAGTAATGTCATAAAGGCAAAAATTTGACAGTCCTTTCAGAAATGATGTCCTTATTTCTTGCATTCCTATGATTCCAATCATTGCAATTTGAAAGATTGTAATTCCCTATTCGTTTGGCATTGCGCTCAAGGCTAGACTTAAGAATCTTGTGCTATAGATCAAGACATTTCTTCTTGCATGGATAATTATATGTTGCCTGGTCTAGATTCTGCAAACCAGACAATTTTATATATACACAAATAATGGTACAACAAAAGAATATTGTATATCTAAAATCATTTCATCAATAAACAACACATTTAGAAACAAAGATCCACTCAATAGAACTCATTTTCCTTTGTTTATAGTTTTAAATGATTGATAATTATTTTTCTAAAATTTGTCTTTTTTTCTATAAACAGAATTAGAAACAAGGGCTTTCTCAATACCTACTATTACATTACAACGCTGTCACATTCTGTGTCTTAAGTCTTATGAAATCCAGAACCCACTCCTATTTAATTACTGGAGGGAGGAGATAAATATATAGGATAGCCAAAGGCTTTTGCATTCCCAGGTGTCAGCACTGTGGCCAGTGCGTCTGGCATAAGATTAACCCCCTTTAATTCTGACACCAACTGGGAAATGTCTATAGGGGGAGATAATCTGTGCCATTGTTATATTCAAGCGGGAGATGGATGGGCTCTTTGTCTCTTTATCCATTCTGCTTGAAGGCGCCACTGATCATGCGTGATCAGTGTGACGTACACGGTCACTGCGATTGGTCAGTGAACTCCCGTTTCGCAACGCGAGAGTTGATTGCGAGGGGAAACTGGGATTGAGTTAGAATTAGTCAGTAGTGAACGTTGAGCAGTCGAGAGAGAAGGTCGAAGTCCTAGGTGCGGTTAACTAGCATGAGCCGGTTTCGACCGGCTCAGAGCTAAGTTCTTTTGAGAACTACCCACCTCAGGTAATGCCTTTTAATCTACTTGATTATAGATTGTTTTTGTAGTAGCTGGTTAAGCTACGGCCTTTCTCAAGGCCCGCGGATGTTCTTGAGATAAATAAAGGTGTTGTATCGTATTCACAATTGAGTTGTGTACTCATTTCTTGTTGTGTTGTGCGTCCTGTGTAACCACGTGGCTGGGACAAATATAAATGCTGGCCAGAACTTAGTAGGTGATCATACCAATAGACAACGACCGCAGGGACCCCGCAAGGGGACCTTGACAAACGCGTGGCCGGGTACAGCTAGTTGATTATAATCAATAATTAAAGTTTGATTCACTATAGGTCCTATTAGCTTGATAAAGCCCCAAGGTTCAATTATCTAAAAATTACACACCATGCCATACGCTTTTACTTATTGAAATTAACATGCATAATTTGTATCTATATTTCACAATAATGCTCATATGTGTTGATTTTTTAAGATTTAATTGTAGAAAATGTGGACAACATCGTACAAGTCTTTCGTTCCATTAGAATTGGATTTACCCTCTGTTCAATACATAGCATGCTTATAAAGGGTTATATTAAAATTAACCACATTGTCATGTCTGAGAGTGTTAGAAACAGAACCCCCGTTTCTACCTTCCATGGAGTAAATCACTAAATGCTGTCAATATAGCATAGAGTTCAGGTCGGCGAGTATGGTTAAAATTAGGTGTGCACATTTTGGTGCGCATGTTATAGAACGAAACTTGTAGCGCTCTGTTAGTGAACAGCTGCAGGTGACATGCAAGCATAGTTTTGGTACGTTTATTTTTTGCATGCCCATGCCATGTAACCGGCTTATTTACATACATGATGTTTGATGTGTGTGTGTTTATTTTGCATTCGCCCTATTTTATGTAACCAGTTTATTTACATATTTAGGTACCACAAACTGATTTTTTAAAATGGTTTTACAGCTTTTTTAACCATGAATATTGCAAGGACTTAAGAATGTAAGTAGCTGGACATCAAATTTATCACTATAGCTCAAATAGTTTATGAGATATTGTCAGGGAAGGCAATGGATGGTTTTCAGGTATAACGATGGTGTTCTTTTATCTTCTTTATATTTAATTACTTTCTTTCCTTTTCATTCTTTACACACAAATAATGCAAATTCACAAACTCCGTTTTATTAATTAAAATCACTTTATTGAATGATCTAAAGCACTTATATCCAAGAGTGAACATCAAATATTAAATCAATTCTACACAATAAATTACTACATCAATTGTCGTTCCGTCAATACAATACTACTGTTCCTACTCATTCCTTCGTTTCTCCCTAATTAACTACCTTCTTCAAACTTAACAAAAACTACACTGCCCCCCTCTCTTTCTGTCGTGACCTGTATATCTCCGCGTCTCTACAACTGACCAACGCTGTCCCTTTCGCCCCGCCTTCGTCTTCCCATATGTCTAATTACGTAACACCTAACTCTACACGCTGCTGCTATTAAGTTCTGAATCCACCAAGACGAAACACTTTCGCGCGGAACCTTCCGTGCGGAAGTCTCAACTTAGCGAGACTCTTGTAGATACACCGGGACGAAACGGTGAGCGCCGAAACAACTCACCGCAAACAAGATTTTTTTAATGATTACTTCGCACTTTTTCCTGCTAGTGAAAAAAACAAGCAATTAAGCCTGTTCCATTCTGGACACAGGACGTGTTAGCGCATTTTCATGTTATGTATCAGTACGTTTGTTAGCTTTCAGTAAATATTTGTAAATTTTGGAAATGTTTATAAATTCAATTGTGTAATGCATATATCTGTAAAAAAAAATATTATAAAGACGTTTCTTTATATTTGAAAAAAAAATCATTTTCTCTTAAATCTAACTACAAGTGGTTTGTGGTTACTGAAATAGAACTCATAATTGAAAACATTCGAAATTATAGTCATTTAATCGTCCGAAAACTCAGTCAATTGTTGCATAGCTCTGATACTTTCAATTAAACTCAGAACACAAGCTTACTATTTCATTTGATGAGTTTCTTAATCAATCTTTGTGAAACTACGTGCTGCAGTATTTCGCACCAAATGAACGGGTTATTGAACGTACAAGGTGTATATATAATATATAAGCCCCTTAGGAGCCCTGAAGCCCGGCCCTCAGAGGTCCTGTCGCAAAATGAACTTTTGATACACACATGGCAGGCCAAGACCTACAAAATGATATATACATCATGGGTCTAGGACTTATAGTTGCTGAGAATGGGCGCTCCTTTATTAATATAGCTTATATAGTAAAAAACGGTACTAAGCCCCCTTTTACGGCCCTCAGAGGTCAGATCGCGAAATGGAAAAAAGTCATTTCTTGGCAGGCCAAGACCTACAAAATGATATATACATCATGGGTCTAGGACTTATGGTTGTTGAGATCTAGGGTGATGACAGACAGACAGACAGACAGACAAAACGGGGACAATAGAGCATTTTTTTCGAAAATGTTCTAAAAACGATACTTTGTAAAGCAGAAATACTGCATCCCGTGTGCCTTTTTGTTCTTATTACAAATAAATTGTCTAACTGGAAATGGAAAACTGTTGTTGTTTTTTTTTAACTTTTTATTCGATCGGTAGCCGTTCATTTTTTTTGTTTTAATGATCAGCCAAACATTTATTTAATAGCATTTATGTTTTCAGACAGCGCTTCGATCGAAAGAATATGTAGATAGACGATGTATATTTTCCTTTCAGAAATTCATATACAAAGACTGTTACCGGCCAAAACTTATAGTAATTCATGTTTTTCTGTCAAAATTCACTTTGTTGTTGTTGTTTTTAATGAATATACACTAATGTGAATCATTTTTTCTATTCGAATCGACGTTTCTAAGCAGCCATTTTGTTTGTTTATCATGACGGAAAATGTAGCTCTCCGGAAAAAACTCTGCAAGCAGCGAAACTGAAAACTTTCGCTGTTCCGCAACGGAATTCCTGACCGGTGTACATGTTCTCATTAGAATATCATTGCAGCGAAACAGAGACGGAATTCGCAATGCCCTTAGATACCGGAATTTCGTCTTGGTGTATCCATACCTTTAATCATCAGTCCTGACCTATTTTCACTGTCCGTGCAATTCGTTTGTCTATTTAATTATCTGTCTATCAATCTATCACTCAATCTATCTGTCTATCTATCTAACAATATGACTGTCTATCTATCTATGTCTATCTATCTATTTTCACTGTCCTTACAGATATTTTTTGAAAATGTGACTTTTTCATTTTTTTCTATACACCTTGAAAAGTGCCAGTTTTGCCAAGCGTTATCTGCAAAAGTATTTCCTGCAAACAAAATCATTTACACTCAACACAAACACAAATATACATAGAACAAACTCAATTTTTTTCAAGGGTCTAAAAATATAATATCATTACAAAATTATAGGGACGGATGGCCGAGTGGTGTAGATACTCGACTGTCGACCTGAGAGTCCTGGGTTCGATCCTCGGTGAGGCCCATGAAATTTTCCAGGTGAAATTTGGTGCAAAGTCGTCCCACAAGTCCACCCAGCTTTAAATGGGTACCTGACTTTAAGTTGGGGAAGTAAAGGCGGCTGGGCGTTGTGCTGACCACACAATCCCTTCATATGCCGAGGTTATAGAAACAGATGAATACTACACTTCATCTGCCCCGATGGCCCGTTAGGGCTAAGAATGGAACTTTACTTATTAAAATTTATAGCACTGAAAATGGGTTTTCATCCCTTTTTAGAAAAAATAAAAAGGGAGATAAATTTTCAAAAATTTCAAAAATTCATAAAAAATATTGTAATAAATACACATACAAACTAATTACATCAAACTGTAGGGTACCTTAAGCTCTATACATTCAAATAGTCATAATAACTTAAGATAGTTTATACAGTTCAGGATGGATAAATCCATGCATGTAAAAAATCAATAAAAAAATACTTTTCATTTGGGAAAATCCACTATTAAGTATTATTTGAAAAGTTATATTAGTAACAATAGTGACAGTAACATTAGATGCATATATTTCAATTATATTATAATTATTTCATAAGTCATGGAAAGCAAACAAATAATTTACGCATTTTACCAGTACAGGAGCTCACTTAGATAAGTGCAACTTTCGAAATTTAAATAATTTTACTTTTAAGTTAATGTAAGCATATACCATTTAAATGAGTTATTAATGTACCATTTATTTGATCAGCAGGGCCGGATTTAGACGTCATAAGGCCCTAAGCTTTTTGGGATATAGAAAAGTTCCCTTAGGCCTACTGGTTCATTGGAGCAGATGAAGTGTAGTATTCTTCTGTTTCTATAACCTCGGCATATGAAAGGATTGTGTGGTTAGCACAACGCCCAGCGGCCTTTACTTCCCCAACTTTAGTCAGGTACACATTTAAAGCCGGGTGGACTTCTACACCATTCGGCCATCCGTCATTTGGGATATTGGGGCCCTTTATAATTCCAGAACTTAAATGGCAGTGTCAAATATTTAAATATATATGACAATCGCTCACTCTAACAATTTATGGGGGCCTCCTAAAAAAGGGGGGTTCTAAGCTATAGCTATATATAAATCCTGCACTGTTGATCAGCATCATTCCCATCTTTTTAAATTTCATCTTTCAATGCCTCTCATAGTAATAAAGTTTTATTTCTGGAGCTTTTCAAAACACATCTGTTTTGTTTCAATTCATGCTTACTTAGAGATAGTGTACTGTTTTCTTAATCATTTAGTGATTTTAACTCTAACTTCTTCTTGATATAGTACTACTATTTCATCAAGGACATTTTTTTCCAATTATTGACCCTACCATTAAAAGTTTTATTTGTTTAAATGTTTTATTATCTTTTCATCTATTTCTCTATTAATTATTATTTGTTTATCAAGAGTTTGAATGCCTGTTGTTTACTTAATAAAATAAATAAAAAATAAATGAAAAGTTCATTAGTTAATCTCTGTAGTTTTGAAAGAACAGACTCCTTCAGGGGACTGTGTTTATTTCTCTAATTCACTCCAAAAGTTGCAAGGCTTTAAAATATATAACCCACATTCAAAATTGGTCCAAATAGGTTACATAATATACTGCTGATATGGTATTTAAACACATAGAAGTCTTTTCTATGTGTTACTTAACCTGATTACCATTTTTTTTTGTGTGGATTAGTGAGAACCATGTTTAATTAAAGATAAAATATGTTCACACTTCAATATATTTCTAATACTCAAACTGAACTAATATTAATAATAACTAATATAATAATACTTAATGATAATACAAACGCATGAGTGGCTAAGACTCTTAGTAAGAGATATTTTAATTTTTAAAAAATACAGGCGTAACAGTTACATAAGTCCATAACTTGCCATTTTCCTCTTTCGAAACCAGAGTTGAAGAAGTAATGTATTACATTTACTAGTTTAGTAGCCAAGGCATTAAAGGTATTCCCTTCAACTAGCACAGAAACCTTCTATAAAGTATTGAGTTGTACATCGTCTGATAAAGATAATTATGATATTTAAAAAATGGTTCTGACTTAGGTAATAGTGAATTTAATCATAGACTAAAAATAACAGTTATATTACAACAATAATTGAAAAAAATATCCATTCAATAATAGTTATGTTAATTCGGTCGGCCTACAATCTACTACCGGTAATGTTTACATTGACAACCAATTACCGACCACGTGACCTGTTATATTTGTTTAAATTTGAGATAATAAAACTCTCTAACAACTGTAAAAAAGATATACTAGTCAATTTTGAATATATAATCTCTTAGAAAATATTATTATCTCTCTAAAAAAAATAGCCAGAAAAAAATAGAAGTGTCCGCAAACATGAGGGGTATCTTCAATATACACAATCATCAAAATGGCCTCGAGGTTTATCAAATTAAAGTTATTATAACCAGGCTTGCGGAGCCGGAGCCGGAGCCGAGGAGCCGGGAGCCGCTACTTTTTGCTGGAGCCGGAGCCGGAGCCGAAAAAATCTGGCGGCTCAACGGCTCCCAATTGCTTTTTTTTTTTACAGCAGAATTTTTTTTTTAGCTTTAAAATTCCAAATTTGTTTGATTGTTTGCTTCCTACAATTTGAAATGTTGTTATTTTTACGAACAGTAACAACGTTAAAATGATAGCGTGCACGCACATCACCACAAGAAATCTTTAACGGGGAATCGTTTTGCGTTCGTTTTAAATCTTGTTTACCCTCCGAAATTTTTTTTAATGGCATGTTATTTTGTTATATATAAAGTTAAAAGTTTTATTTCATAGAATAAATGTATCAATCACTTAAAATAAATTTTTACTAAGACGACAAATAGAACGCGTCACTTCGTATTATTATTTGACCGCGAATCAGGCCCGTAGCGTGTGTGGGGGCCAGGGGGCTTAGCCCCCCTTGCGTTTTGTCTGGCCCCCTCTGCTTATTTGCTCTACTTAGTAAAATGTATTACCTGCCCCCCCCCCCGCTATTGCCTGGCCCCTGTTGTAGAATGCCTGGCCCCTGCTGTAGAATTTTCACGCTACGGGGCTGCCGCGAATTTGTAATAGACTAAAAACAAAATGGTCGCTTTCTGTATGTAACAATTTTATTATAAACAGAATATCTGAAATAGAGTATATAAATTTATAAGGCTGTGGCTATACGGACCCGGGTCCCAATAAAATCCGATTGTTACTCGGACCCGTGGCAAATATGCACTAAGCTTAGCTAGTGCCTAGGCATTGTATAAAATGACTAGTGTCGTTTAATGGTCGTCTTAGCCTTTTTCACATCGTCCATTATTTTTTGGTAACTAGTTTCGGTTAAAAAAACGCAGTTTTTAGCAGCATTGGCTCTTACTTTAGATAATTCATCATTGAACCGTCGTTGCATGTCAACATGGCGTGATTCCTGTCCTGGCACTACATTCACTTCCGACATGATTACACAGTAATCGGCACTAAAACTATTCTCGTAACTCCCGTCGCGACTAATGTCCGAATCCAGTCGTATTTATACTCCTAAAGTCCCCACCTTAATTTCCCTAATTACGTCACAGTCTCCTTCATAATAGTTCTCACCAAAGGAGCGCCCCCTGGTCGTCATGGTACCTAAACTGTCCGTCGTCACCTCCTGGTCTACTTCAAGAAACGTCACTCCTTTGCTGTTTACTACTCTATTGTTTTCTGACCACCTTGTCCTAAGTCGTCTGTCACCTTGTCAACCATTATTTGCATTACTCCTACTTCTGATATATCTTCTTATCTTACAACGTCGAAGGGGATTGTCTGTCTCTAAATCTACTCTAGTTCCTAACAAGGCCAGTTACATACTTTGCCGAACGGGTACTCGGCATTCTATAGAATGCCTAGGCAATGTATGAAATAGCAATTCATTTCATACTTTGCCTGAAAAATTTAGGCATTCTATACATTGCCTAGGCATTCTATAGAATGCCGGATTTTACACTTTGCCTATAACATATATATATATATATATATATACTTATAAGACGCATTTGTTGTCTGTCTGTCTGTCTGTCTGTCTGTCTGTCTGTTCCCTTATAACTCAAGATCCAGACAAACAAATAACGTGAAATTTGTTACACATACACATAATTACATGGGGAAGGTTATAGGACAGGTTTCGTTTCATCTCGATGGGTAGTGTAATTGTAATTAATTTTTTTTTATTTTAGTATTTTACTATAATAAAGTAATCTCGACGGCGCCATAAATAACATTCCTCTGTGACGTCATTTCTCGATGATCGAATAGAACTTGCGCGCTGGTGCTGTATCGTGCCTTTGTGATGCAAAGAATTGTTGATGTTTTTTCATGCTCTCTGATTTGTACAGTTTGAGGAAGGTAAAGGAATGAAGAAGGATTTTAGAAGTGTGAAGCCATAATAATAAGTATATATATAAGAAGGGGAGGGAGAGATGGGGGGAGAGATAAAGAGAGGGGGCAGGGAGGGAAGGGGAGGGGGAGAGAAGGAGGAAGGAAGGGAGAGATGTGGTAGGGAGGGAGATAAAGGGGAAGGGAGGGTTGGAGAGAGAGGGAGAGAGAAAGGGAGGGAAAGAGAAAGGAAGGGAGGGAGTAGGGAGGGAGATAGAGGGGAGAGAGAGAGAGATAAAGAGAGAGGGGGCAGGGAGGGAGAGAGGGGGCAGGAGGAAGGTGGAGAGATAGGGACGGGGTGAGAGAAGGAGGGAGGGAGATAGGGAGGGAGATGGGAGAGTTATGGAGGGAAGGAGAGGGAGATAGGGAGGGAGGGAAAGAGAAAGGGAGAGAGGGGGTAAGGAGGGAGAGAGAGGGGGAGGGAGGGAGGAAGAGAGGGGGTAGGGAGAAAACAAAAGGTAAACAGAAAACCTTATTTTAAACCCGGGCAAAGCCGGGTACTTGCAACTAGTATATATATATATATATATATATATATATATATATATATATATATATATATGTATATGTATATATCTCTATACTTATAAGACGCATTTGTTGTCTGTCTGTCTCTCTGTCTGTCTGTCTGTTCCCTTATAACTCAAGATCCAGACAAACAAATAACGTGAAATTTGGTACAAGTACACATAATTACATGAGTAAGGTTTATAGGACATGTTTCGTTTCATCTCGGTGGGTAGTTTAATTGTAATAAATTATTTTTATTTTAGTATATTTTACTATATTAAAATAATCTCGACGGCGCCATAGATAAAACTCTTCTGTGACGTCATTTCCCGATGATCGAATAGAACTTGCGCGCTGGTGCTGTATCGTGCCTTTGTGATGCAAAGAATTGTTGATGTTTTTTCATGCTTCCCAATTTGTACAGTTTGAGGAAGGTAAATGAATGAAGAAGGATTTTAGAAGAAGTGTGAAGCTATAATAATATGGAGAGAGCGAGAGAGAGAGAGAGAGAGAGAGATAAAGCGAGAGAGATAAAGCGAGAGAGAGGGGGTAGGGAGAGAGAGGAAATGTTGGTTGGAGGGAGGAGGGAGGGAGGGGCAGGGAAGGAGGGGAGAGGGAGAGGGGGAGAGAGAAGGGGTGAGGGAGAGAGAGGGAGATGAGAGAGGGAGGGAGAGAGGGAGAGAGAAAGGGAGGGAAGGAAAAAGAAAGGAAGGGAGGGAGAGAGGGAGTAGGGAGGGGGATAGAGGGGAGGGAGGGGAGAGAGGGGTGGGAGAGTGAGGGATAGAGAGATAAAGAGGGGGCAGGGAAAGAGAGATGAAATTAGGGGAGGAAGGAAGGGGGAGGAAGGGAAGGGAGGGAGAGGGGGAGAGAGGAGGGCGGGAGAGGGGGGAGAGAGGAGGGCGGGAGAGAGGGAGAGAGAGAGGGGGATGGGAGAGGGAGGGATGGAGAAAGGAGGGAGGGAAGGAGAGAGAGAGAGGATGGGAGAAATGTGAGGGATGAGAGATAAAGAGTGAGAGGGGGGCAGGGAGGGAGAGAGAGAGAGGGAAGGAGGAAGGGAGAGAGAGGGAAGGAGGGGGAGAGAAAGGGGGAGAGAAGGGGGTGGAGAGGGGGAGAGAAGGAGAGGGAGGGAGGGAGGGAGAAAGGGAGGGAGGGGGAGGGAGGGAGAGAGAGGAAGGGAGAGAGGGGGTAGGGAGAAAACAAAAGGTAAACAGAAAACCTTATTTTAAACCCGGGCAAAGCCGGGTACTTGCAACTAGTATATATATATATATATATATATATATATATATATATATATATATATGTATATATATATATATGTATATATATATATAGGCTTATATACAGTGTTGTGCATGAGGTAACTCAAATGAGTTAAACTCACGAGTTAACTCACGAGGAGTGAGTTGTGAGTTTGAGTTTAACTCATCTCAACTTAAATGATTTATGAGTTTAATTAAACTTTTCTTTCTGCGAGTTTGTTTAAATTGGGTCGATAACTCAACTCATTATCAACCTCTTTAAAATTATTTCAAGAAAAAAAAATTTGATACAAGATAATTTATCTTCCTTTATTCTTATCTTTTGTTTGTTATCTTTGTTTATGTCAGTGCTTGCATAATTATTTTCCCGCGCCATATAGTAAATTAGTCTATAGACGAAGAAAATCGATCATCAGTTTGAGTTGATGACAAAAATATTTCATTACAAATAGAGTCAATTGATTATGTATGTACAACATCAGATATAAGGTCAGTAAATAACCAAAGCTGTCTGGGTATGACAGCCCATTAAATTGATGGTAATCTCACCAGAAATTCAGTAGCACTGGCATGCAGACGCATGATAGGCAGCCACACATACGACAAAATTACTGAAGTCATTAGTGATGTTCATTCACACTTTGGAATTGATATTTCCAAACTAACACACACTGTTACAGATGGAGCTAGCAATTTTTGGAAAGCTTTTGAAATATTTCATATTGAAAATGAAGAGGATGAAATTCAATTTATAGATATTGACTCCCTCACAAAAAGCGATCTGAACGATGTTCGTAATTCAGATGAAAATGTATTAGTTCTACCTAAACAACAGAGATGCTGTTCACATGCTTTTAATTTGATTGTAACAACTGATACAGATCGTGCTAAGTAATCCGCCATATAGAGCAGGCAACACAATTCGGTGATGGGGAAATGTCAGGCGATTTGGAACTGTGTGCACAGAAGTTCCAAGGTTTCTGATGCAGTTAAAGCTATTTGTGCTGATGTTGGGAAAGGAATATTATTTCCATGTCCAACAAGGTGGAATTCTACTTATGATGCAATTTGTCTTTGCTAGAATTGAAAGAAAAATTAAATGACATGTGTTTGTCCATGGAATTGTCTAAATTCAAATCAACCGACATTAATTTTTTAATGAAGTTAAATGTGTTTTTCAACCTTTGGCTTCTATACTTGACACTCTGCAAGGCCAGAATGATTGCTATTTGGGTATGTTAATTCTTAGGATAATACAGCTTCGTCATTCGTTTTGTCAAATTCAAAACAATAATCTTGTTTATTGTCAACCATTGGTTTCAGCCATTCTCAATGGAGTTCAAAAAAGATTTGGTAACTTTTTAGAGTTAAGTATGCCTCAAATGAAAAGTGCAATTTTGGCAGCTGTTTCACATCCACATTATAAACTACGTTGGGTTCCACCAAGAGATAGAGACTTGAAAAGAAATTTGTTTATTCAATCAGTTGGATCAGGAATGGAAACACAGCAGTCCACTTCAAGTGTTGCTTGTTTTCAATAATTTTTTGATGAACATGTTTTTTTTTTCACACTGACATTAAAATTACATTTTAGAAATAATGTTTTAAAAAAAATGATTTTTTTATGAGTTTAACTCATTTTGTTCACTGAGTTTGAGTTAAACTCATTTGGAAAAAATGAATTAAGTTTGAGTTAAACTCTTTTCTGAAGAAATGAGTTGAGAGTTTGAATCAAATCATTTTTGAGTGAGTTTACACAACACTGTATATTAGGGTGCATCACCCAAAAAAATTTTAAATAATTGATCTGTCTGCTATTTAAATTTGTTCCATTGATCAAAAAAAGTATTGTGTAAAAAAATAAAAAATATTTGACAATATTTAGAGGTCCCCCGGACTTCAACAAAGTCTGCATAATTAAGCGAAAACTAGATAAAACCATCCTTCTTGTAAAGTCTTACAGACTTACATACAAAAAGTGAAGCGCTATAAAAATTGTTTTATAGTCTTTGGTTTTATAATGTTTGGTAGCTATGATTGATTTTGATAAGCAGTTGTGCTAGAAATAAAATTTAAAATTCACATTTTATTAGCAAAAACAACACTTTTCCTTACCGCATATTGATGACCAAGGCAAGCATTTTAATTTCTTTATTTATATTATTTTATTTTCTGATACACACGACCTATAAAATCAGAACATGGAAATGATATGAAAAACAACAATAAAATGTGTACACCTTCTAAGGAAATGCTGGCTGACCCTGGCATCACTTCAACAGTTGCATATCCAGTCATTACTGCGTCTCCTGCCTCGCGAACAAAGAAACCACAAACTCTTCTGAAAACTGAATTGTTTGGCATTGGCCCTGTAATCTGTGTTGATGATGCTACAATTACTGGGATTCGACTACCAACTTGTTTACAAGTTTTGAGGTGCATAATGTATCACTGCAATGTAGCAGCACACAGTGAGCGTCCAGGTTCTCTTGGTGCACCTTCTCGATTTACAACTGCCTAAATTGTGCTGAATAAAGTTAGTGCTTTCTACGAAAAAGTAAACATTCCAATGGTGACAGAGAGGAGAGCTTGTGAGAAGATTGTTCAGCTTCTTGATGAATACAATAAACCTCGTTCAATTGATAAAAGTCGCCGAAACACACCAGCCACCAAACGTAAACTGGAACAAATGAAATCTATGTTGGCAACAACTTTTTCAACCCTTCCAGCGAGGGTAGCAGTGACGAACCCAATGATTCTACTTCTAAATCTGAAGATAATATGGAGTTTGTTGATAACTGTTTGGATGATATAATGCCATTGCAAAAGCGAAGAAAGCCAAAAGGAGCTTTGGTATTTGTGTCACTAGCGACAAGATTAAAGATTACACCAACACAGCAGGCAGCTTTCACACAGGGCCTTATTAGCAAGTCTGGGGGTGATGTATCAATGGTGGCCTCTTCCTATGCCACTGCAGATCGTTCACGTCGCAAAGTTGTAAGTGAGATATCTGCAAAGATCCACGACTCCTGTGAACCACCCAAACTCTGCACTCTCCACTGGGATGGCAAACTGACACCTTCTCTAAAAATCATCGTGTCACTGAAGAACGCATAGCAGTTGTTGTCGGTGATGCAAAGCAATTGAAACTTCTAGGAGTGCCAAATTATGCCAAGGCAACAAAGAAAACCGTTGGTGAAATAATTGCAGAATTAATCATGAAGCTAATGACAGAGTGGCATTGTAATGATTGTATCGTTAATATGACATTCGACACAACAAGATCAAACACTGGTCATCAGACTGCTGCCTGCATTGCCATACAAAATATGCTGCAACGTGCTCTTCTGTGTTCAGGTTGTCGCCATCACATTGGGGAAGTTATCCTCTCGCATGTGTTTGCAGACATGAAAATAGAAGTTTCCAAATCCCCGGATATAACTATGTCCACCAAGCTGCGAAGTAATTGGGAGTTGGTGGCACATGATTGGTCTCACGTTTGTAGTTCGTTTACGTTAGCTGATCATGATCTGAAGGCTCAAGAGTGACTGACGATAATGAGAGATGCGGTAATTGCACATGCCAACTCTAGTAAACAAACCGAATTCTTGCGAGACGACTACCACGAATTCCTTAAGCTGTCCCTTGTTTACCTGAATGCTACAAATAAGGAGGTTAACTTTAAAAGACCAGGTGCCCTGCACAAAGCACGATGGATGGCAAAGCTGATATATTGCCTCAAGATTGCACTGTGTGAGAAACAAATTCAATTATTGCCTCCAGGTACTATTACCACACGTGATCAAGTGCCAAAGATTCGTGCATTTGCTACATTTGTAACACATGTTTATGTCGTGTGGTGGCTCACTTGCAAAAAGAGTGTGGATGCACCATGGAATGATCTACAGCTCTACAAGCGACTTTTGGATTACAACGATGTCAACAGAGACATATCCAAGTCAGCAATCCGTGCCCTGAATAGGCATCTGTGGTACCTCACTGCTGAAATGATCCCACTTGCTCTGTTCAGCAATGAAGTACCTGTGTTGGAAAAGCGAGCTCTAGCAGATGCTCTGCTAAGGCTTCGACCAGTGGTTGCCCTCCAATCTCCACAGAATCGATTTGGAAATGGTTGGGGAAAACCACGATTCCAATCAATTGATTCTAAAACTCGGTTGTGTAATCTGGCTAGAGTTGACTCGTGGTTTACTATATACAGACTTCAACTGGACACAGGATTCCTCCAACTACCTGTTGATGATTGGTGCCAAACAGCTTTTTACATTGCCAGTGCAGAAAATGTTGCTTCTATTAACGTTGTTAACGATTGTGCCGAGAGAGGAGAGAAACTGGCATCTGACTTTGTTGAAGCAGCGCGAACGGATGAACATGTTCAAAACATTCTTCAAGTGGTAGAAATGGACCGCATGTGCGTAAACCTTACAAACGTGAAACTGAATTAAATACAACAGTAATAAATAATTTAATACTTTAATGTAATTTTATATACGCTAGAATAAACTTTTTTAGAGCATTTTCGAAAAAAAATGCTCTATTGTCCCCGTTTTGTCTGTCCGTCATCACCCTAGATCTCAACAACCATAAGTCCTAGACCATAAGTCCTAGACCCATGATGTATATATCATTTTGTAGGTCTTGGCCTGCCGAGAAATGACTTTTTTCCATTTCGCGATCTGACCTCTCAGGGCCGTAAAAGGTGCCTTAGTACCGTTTTTTACTATATAAGCTATATTAATAAAGGAGCGCTATATCTCAGCAACTATAAGTCCTAGACCCATGATGTATATATTATTTTGTAGGTCTTGGCCTGCCATGTGTACATCAAAAGTTTCGCGATAGGACCTCTGAGGGCCGGGCTTCAGGGCTCCTAAGGGGCTTATATATTATATATACACCTTGTACGTTCAATAACCCGTTCATTTGGTGCGAAATACTGCAGCACGTAGTTTCACCAAGATTTATTAAGAAACTCATCAAATGAAATAGTAAGCTTGTGTTCTGAGTTTAATTGAAAGTATCAGAGCTATGCAACAATTGACAGAGTTTTCGGACGATTAAATGACTATAATTTAGAATGTTTCAATTATGAGTCCTATTTCAGTGACCACAAACCACTTGTAGTTAGATTTAAGAGAAAATAATTGTGTTTTCAATTATAAAGAAACGTCTTTTTAATATCTTTTTTCAGATATATGCATTACACAATTGAATTTGTAAACATTTCCAAAATTTACAAATATTTACTGAAAGATAGCATACGTACTGATACATAATACGAAAATGCGCTAACACGTCCTGTGTCCAGAATGGAACAGGCTTAATTGCTTGTTTTTCTTTACATGTTTTGTGATTTCTTGGGCGGGGGGGGAGGGGGGACCTCTAAATCAACTCTGATTTGAAAAATATTTTACACAAGTTATTATTAATGATATTAGAACAAATTAGAAACATAGACAGCTCAAAAATAAACAATCAATTTTTTCCTGTATTGTGGTGATGCACCCTAATATATATATATATATATATATATATATATATATATATATATATATATATATATAAATATTAATGTGTATGTCCAACCTACGGGGATCTGGGTGAACCTCTCGCCAATGTACCCCTAGACCACGAGTCTTCCAATTGGGTTGTGACAAATGCAATAATTACTAGGAATACTGCTATTGATCCCTTCATTACTTTTGACAGTCTCTTATATTTAAAGCAGGGGTGGGGTGTCGGCCAAAATATTCGCCGACACCGGTGTCGGCATTCAATTAACCACCGACACCGGTGTCGGTTATCTATCGTCGGCCGACACCGACACCGGTGTCGGTTTTCTAAAATCCACCGACACCGGGGGGGGGGGAGTAAAAGGGAGATAATTGTGTATTTTTTCGCTGTATATATCTCATAGTATATATATAAAGATGCAGGTCTAATTGTATATTTATTCTTCTTGTCTCTACAACCCATTTAGGGCCCTGGCCTGCCATACATTCTCCACTCTCTTACTTCTATGGCGTTAAGGTCTTTCTCCACTTCAAGAAGCGGCGAATTCGCTACTTTAATAAATTCTCATTTATGTGTAGGCTTATGCTCAAATATTGATCAAGACTATTATTAAAGATTGCCTAAGTCAGCAAGTCACAGCAAAGTACAGACATATCCAACAACACTAGAGCAATGATGCTTGGGAGTTTATAAGTGGCCATTCAGAGAATGCAGAATGCTGAAATAAAATCACGGCAAGGGCTACAGACAGTGATAAAAGATGGTTGTTCCAGACCTATTTTTTAGAAAAGAGAGAGAGACTATGAAGACGCTACATATTTAACAGTTAATAGAGGAAGGAATCTTTTTTTACACCCTAATTAAACGTGAAATATGTAGTGAAAATGTTTGTATTGTAATAGGTGGGGGGTGGGGGGTGGCGCCTCAGCAGCTCCAACTACGGACTGGGCTTTAATGTAGTGCCATTGTGACGTAGAATGGTAATGTTTCATTCCGGTTTAGAGAAATTAAGCTGTGGAGAATGTGATCATTCTTTGAAGTTCTAAAAGACTTGAATAGGTTTGTTTGTAATATTTCTCTAACATGGATATTTATAGAGAGATGCAAACTAAAAATTTCCAATGATTTACAATGATTGAGTGAATAACAGAGTGAACAAAGCCAGTAGCCTTCCTATCTGCTTTCAGTCACCATTCTGTTAATATTGACAAGTTGTTGTATTGTAGAGAATCTCGCTTCGGAACATAATACATTTGTTGATTTGTTACCAAGTATTTATTTAAAAAGAAAAGAACTTAAGAAAACTTTAAATTAAAGATTGGCTAAGAAATATCTGACGTTGTTCTGTATTATTTAATTAAAGTTCTAGTATTTTTTGGGGGGAAGTTTTTGCGCCGACACCGAACCGACTCCGGACAAGTACAAATACCGACACCGACTCCTGACAAAATACAAATGCCGACACCGACACCGGGCAAAATACAAATGCCGACACCGGCAAAAACTACCGACACCACCGACACCGACACCGGCTCCCCAGCCCTGATTTAAAGGAATCAATATTTAAGTATTTCTTACTATTTAGGTGCAGTATAGTTTAAGTTGTAAAAATATTTTTTAGAAAAGAGGTTACCACACACACACTGGTTCGACTCCAGCCACCCAACCTTGTCTCCCATGGCCATCGCACTGTATGCTAAAGATGAAAGAAGGACAATGCAAAAACTTCCATTAGTGTGTGATATGTCAGGTGTGCTGTCCAGCACAATTCCAAAATATATATTATCTAAAAGATAAAATCTCATCCTTAGTCCAGTAGGCTTCAGTATTCAACCACGCTTTTAATTTTAGTAATAATGTATAAATATTTTAATTTATAAATATTTCTATGATCATTTTTGGGTTGATATTATCAGAAGATAAAGCTTCTTTTCAGAACAAGGATGGGCATTTCAGTGATGTGAAAAGGCAAGATGCTAAAATTAAAGGAGATGTTTGCCAGCTATCCAAAGAATAGTTTTACAGGATGATGCAAATGGTGATAAAATACTGAGGTCAGGGATGGCTTACTTAATCATCAGTGAGAAATTGTACTGCTTTACTGCAGACTGTTTGATGTTACAGAAAAACATTAAATTAGTCCCTGGGTTTCAGGAGTGGTGGAAACTGAGCATAAAATTGCATAACTATGTGATCTCGAAAGGGCACCTTTGTTGCATAAAAAATGGTAAACACTGACAACAGAACCGAATCTGCACAAAACAATTGATGCTTATGTTGTTGTTATGATGGACAGGGAGAATAAAAAGTGGAGGGATATCTTGCACAGGTTGTAAAGTAAAATGTACCATTTCGTTGCCACGAGAAAGATCAATCTTTTTTGAATAAAGGGAATTTTCTTGAGATGGTTGAGATTATGACGCAGCGTAGAAAGACCTTCTAATGAGATTAATTAAAGAGGAGTTCATATACAATAAAAACATACGTATCATATATATCACCTGAAACTCAAAATGAGTTTATAAATGTCCTGGCACATCATGAAAAGTATTTTGGAATTATGCTGGACAGCACACCTGACATATCACACACTGACCAGATGTTTGATCGCTATCATTTTTCTCTGATGATTATCCGAAGGCTGAGAAGAATTCTGAAGGCAGCAGATATCGATCTTGAAAAATTCCCTGCTATCCACTATGGAACAGTCAAGGCTTTCTGATTTTGCTCTGTTATCTATTGAAAGTGATATGTTGAAAGATATTGCTATTGATGGAGTGATTGAAAGATTAGCAGCTTTGAGGCCCCCCCCTAAATTTTGGAAAAATGTCATACAGTTGTTAAAATAAAACTGAACTAAATTTCCTGAAAGTTTATTACATTGAAGACAATGTACATACATCAAACATAAAAAAGAATTATATTTGCAAGTATAACTGATTACATTATTGTCATTTTTAAAAGAATGGTTTCAGTGTCGTACAGTTACTATACTAATAACATAGAGTATAAAATTATAAATTACACTGATGCAGCAATAATTTGTAATTTTAAACTATTTATTCTGGAACAAACATTGTAAATGTCTTGGTATTTGTCGAAAATCGATTGATAACATCTTCTTTAAATTTTTCCTTGTTTTGAGATGTTCTTTTTTCTGTGAATACTCATCACGCAAAGACCAGATAAACGATCATCAACAGTTATTTAGCGTGGCCGCGTTTTTACTCGTCTTAGAGTGCTAAATGATCTCTCGATTGTGCGTGTTGTTACTGGGACAGCCAATGCTGTTAATAAGCCATTTTAATCTTGGGGAAAAAAATGGTCTCATCTAAAACCTCACATAGAGTCGTTTCTGTTTTTTCCCCTTTACTAGTTTTACATTTTTATATATCAGTTTCTCAGTTTTTAAAAAAAAAATACAACGTCAAAGCACAATTTTAATGCTAATCACTTCACCATTTGGCAGCACGTAAGAAGACCATCATTTCAAAATGATCATTGCTTAGCCTAGAACAGGGGTCGGCAACTTGCGGCTCGCGAGCCGCATGAGGCTCTTTCGATGTCAAACGGCGACCTAATCAAATACCATAATCTTGAAACAAAAAATTTCAGTGGCTCTTTAAAAACTTGAGAAAAATGCAAATTTTTAACTTTTGGCTCTTCCGCTTCAAAAGGTTGCCGACCCATGGCCTAGAAAGTAATGGCATAAAAAACACGCCCACCCAATGAAACCAGTCGCTCAACTGCAGCACTAGCCGTAAGTCCTGTGTTCAGTTGCAGGTATAGTTTCTTAATGCTTGGGTAGACTGCTAATGACAGAATTTCTGATGAGTTATCTTCAATATATCTTTCTATTTCAGCAGAACTCTTACTATTCAGCAATTCGTCCTTGTTAAAGTTAGTAGCTATCTGGAACAAACAAATTCGCTCATCTTTGGCTGCGGCAATCGGCACGTATCTCGTTTCTCCCGGAGAGACTCGGTGGAATTCCACTTACGATTCTGTTGCAAAATTTCATTGTTTACTATCCAATCCAGAATTAGAACTTGATATGGTGTTTGATAACATTAACAACAAGAGACTGACTCCGCAGCAGAAAATATTCAGAGCAGAATACATTGAAGCATCTGATCCATTGTGTTGTGGACTGGGCATTTGGTAAGGAAAAAATAATATTGGATTTGGCTATTTACTGCCCACACTAACCATTATAAAATGTAAATTACAGGTAATGATTTTGCCACATAAACACCCTATCATGGTGTGTGAACCCCTTACCAGAGCTGTTATTGATTGCATTAATGCGCGATTCGATTTTATATTTTCTGATCCAGAGGCAAAACTGGCAGCAGTGGTCAATCCAAAATTTAAGACCAACTGGACAGACAAATTGGATCACAAGGCAGAAGTTGTAAAAACCTTAAAGCGTGCCTGCAGTGTCCTTCCCATTCAACTTACTCTGCAGGGTGGTGCAGCTTTAGTTCAGTCAGCAGTACAGATATCTGAATCTACAGATTTTTTTGTTTGCTTGTTTTACTGCACGGCGGCAGAACCAGGACGAATTGTTTAATAGTAACAGTTCTGCTGAAGTATTTGTAATGGTGAAACCTTAATCGAAATATTTGAAAATTTTTATGTTCTAAAATATTCGTGTCGATTGGATGGTGAACTTTTTTATGCAAAACAAAAAATAACCCATATTTTCTTTATTTGTGATACAAAGCTCCACCACTTATGATATGGGGATACAGGCTTATATTTTAATCATACCCCTACTATTGACTGATCACTGAGTGCAACGACTAGTGCTAGTGCGTACTTCAATGTTTTAAATGTGATGACAATATACAACTGTTACTATAACCAAAATAAAACGAAAGAAAGAATGTATAATGTTGACACATGAAAGAAAGAACAAAACAAGATTTTAAAAAATGAACAATGAAAGCCGACGATAAACATTTTGCTTTCAACGTTTGAAAATTGCCATGCAGTTAGATCAAAGAGTGTCATTTTACAAGATATTTTTTTTTATTTGTTTATGTTCATGTATTTATATTCAATTAATTGTTTTTAACCACCCGAAATTGTATTGTTTGTTGAACTCAGCATATTATTTAATAAAATAATAAGCATATTATTTAATAAAATAATATCTGTTAATTATATGATATTGTTTTATTACACGGTTTTCAATTTTCATTACACATAGTTTTAGAATTTAATTACATTCAATTAATTATCTTTAATGAAATGTAGTAAATACTAAAAAAAATTGAATCAATAAATAAAAACAACTAAATATAAATAAGCACAAATGAATTAACAACTCAATTAACATACACACTCACAAGCATACAGTACGGTACATAATTTATTGCTATATAACCTATAAACACTTACAGTACATACTTATATATATATATATATATATATATATATATATATATATATACATGTGTGTGTGTGTGTGTGTTTGTGTGTGTGTGTGTATATATATATATATATATATATATATATATATATATATATATATATATAACTGACAGATCGATAAAAAATTAAGTTTTCTTTTCTGTTGTTCATTAAAACATTGAACAAAAAGTTGACAGAAAGAAAGTAAATGAATGAAATAATATAAGAATAACATTTATAGACGTCGGCGCGCAAAGCAAAAACTTCAAAAGAAGATTAAAACTACACTTTTTCTTCAACTCACCGTCCGTGGTTGTATTGGTGGGGAGTTGGGTGGTGTTAATATTGGTAGGGTTGATGGCTACTTGTAGAGACTAAATTTATGTAGACGACAATGTATTAAAATCGCTATTGTTTTTCTGCAAATAGTGGCAATAGAAAAGTATCTTTATAGAGTATCGAAAATTTTAGGTTTAAAATGAATCGGCGATACACAGATCAATACTTGATACAAAAAGGATCGGCAATACAGCAACCTATACTAAAAAAGTATCGCCGATACTGTATCGGCCGATACCGATACTTCGATACTAACAACCCTGGTGTTATATTGCTCTACATGGTGGCACCCAGTGCTACTGCTCTAAATGGTAGCAACCAGGCTTGCGGAGCCGGAGCCGAGGAGCCGGGAGCCGTTACTTTTTGCTGGAGCCGGAGCCGAAAAATATGGCGGCTCCACGGCTCCCAAATGTTGTTTTTTTTACAGCAGAATTTTTTTTTTAGCTTTAAAATTCCAAATTTGTTTGATTGTTTGCCTCCTACAATTTGAAATGTTGTCATCTTTACGAACGCCACAACAGTAACAGCGTTTAAATGATAGCGTGCACGCACATCACCACAAGAAATCTTTAATGGGAATCATATTGTGTTCGTTTTAAATCTTGTTTACCCTCCGAAATTTTTTTTAATGGCATGTTATTTTGTTATATATAAAGTTAAAACAGTTTTATTTCATAGAATAATTGTATCAATCATTTAAAATAAATTTTTACTACGACGACAAATAGAACGCGTCATTTCGTATTATTATTTGACCGCGAATTTGTAATAGACTAAAAACAAAAGGGTCGCTTCCTGTATTTAACAATCTTATTATAAACAGAATATCTGAAATAGAGTAGATAAATTTATAAGGCTGTGGCTATTCTGACCAGTGTCCCAATAAAATCCGATTGTTATTCAATCCCGTGGCAAATATGCACTAAGCTTAGCTATATTTAAACTTTATTAGACGGAACCCGAAAAAATAATAATACAGAGTCCGCTTAATGGAACCCTAGACACTGAGTAACGATTAAATCATACAATTCAAACAATTATAAAAAATAAACAAAAAACAATAATAAAGTTTATGTATAGCTAAGCTAAGTGCATATTTGCCACGGGTCCGAATAACAATCAGACTATATTGGGACGGGGTCCGAATAAAAATCGGAGTTTATTGGTACCCGGGTCCAAATAGTCACTTCGAATTTATAAATAATAAATATAAATACTGAAGTCTTTAAAATACTTTAAATAATGTATCATTTTACTATTTGCTAATTTGATCATTGAAATAACTTTTTATTACTTATGAAAATGGCGACTAGTGAAAAGTCGGTCGAAAATAATGATATGATTCTGGATGTACTGAAATGGTTTGTTTTTAGTAAAACCGACATGTGTATATTTTTCAAGTTCCTGACTATGGGGGTGAACGCGGCAAAATTTGCATAACTTTTTATCAGCGGCCAGTTTGCGTGGCGCAATTACAAAAATTTTTGTCTCGTGTGATACTATCTTAATAGGGAGCCGGAGCCGTGCCGGAGCCATCAAATTTGTTGTTCCTATTGTGTTTCGTACAGCATTCACGTTATTTAAATCGTTCACAACAAGATTTAGTTTATGTGAACAGCAATGTACAAATGCTGCTTTTGGGTTTTTTTTTTCGAATTATTGCTTTGACTCCTTCTTCTTTACCTGCCATTGTAGAACATCTTTCGTATAACACCAAGTGACATATGCTCAATGCCTGAAATGTCAGTTGTTTCGTCGGCTTCCAATAATGCAGCAAAATCATCTTCATGAGAGCCTTAGTGCCATGTGCTTTGCATGTGGCTACGTATATCTTCGTTGAAATCTTTAAATTTTGTGCATGGTGTGATGACAAATGATCCCTGAACTCCTCGAATTACTTTTTGCGGAAACATCACGCAATATTTGCAAAAAGCACCTTTTAACATTTGCGAGTATACAAGCCACAATACAACAGTTGCTTCTGTTGTGTGTGGCTGTTGAACTTGTACTGTTGTCCTCAATGCCAATGATAAGTCAGAAGCTGCAGACGCCCCAAAATCTTCTAATAACGGCATTTCGGAATCCCACGACTGCTCTACTTTTCGTTTTCTTGAGCCTGTAAAAACATTTCTGATATCCATCTTTTTATATTAATTTTATTTTGAATGTCTGAATTAATTTAGGATAAATAAAAAAAAATCACTAAGTGGCATAAGATTATAAACACACAAGAGTTGCTAAAAACAAACTGAATAGCAAAATCATTTTCGAAGGCCTAATCAAGTTATAGAAGGCCAAATTAATAAAAAAAAATGGGAACCTTCTTATGCTTATTGTCAAAATGTTTAAATTTTCTCCAGAGCATTTATTTGTGTCAATATTAATAATTAATGTTATACTCAACTTGCACACGTCCCTGCACACGATTGAATCACATTATGTTATATACATGTACTCATGGGCGTCGCTAGGAATTTTTCCAGGGGGGGGGGGTGTCCTATCCCTTGTAAGTGCTTGCAGGGTCAGGCATGCATGATGCAATCACCGGTGATGCAATCACCCAGTGATGCAATCACATCAGTGATGCAGTCACCAGTGATGCAATCAATGACGCAATCCATGATGCAATCACCAGTGTTGGAATCAATGACGCAATCCATGATGCAATCACCAGTGATGCAATCATCCCAGTGAGGCAATCAATGATGCAATCACCCAAGTGACGCAATCCATGATGCAATCAGTGATGCAATATATATCCTATAAATAGGGAAGTTACCACGGTTGTTAAGGAGAGACGGAGACACACACACACAAGAGAGAGAGAGAGACTAGAGACCCATGAAGGGGATACTAGATATAACACGTGGACTAAGTGGACAGTGCAGTCGAGAGTTATAATAGTTATAGACTCGTGTACTGGTTTATAGTGATAGCAGTTACTTGTGATTTATTGCCACATCTCTCATCTAATATTGATCTTAGTATTTATCGTGTGTTAAATTATAGAATTATACATGTGATTTATCGATTCATCTTCTCAAGTGTTTATATTGTGTTATCATATTCTCATCTGTAAATATCACGCATTAAAAAGTTCAGTTAATTCTTTTACAATACAAGGAGTTGTGTCGTCTAATTTAATTAGAGCACAAGTGGGATACGACATAAACCTATGTATTATTTGGTGGCAGCTAAAAGCGAAAGTAAATCCAGTTGTATGTCTCTGCAGTGTTAAAGGACTTCGTTATTTGTGCATTCTTTCATTGGACATACGCTACAAAGGAAGAATTTTATGAAACTTAATGGTAAGAATAACATTTTATTCTTGAAATATTTCTCGGCATATTTTGGATTAGTTATATTACCACGTGACATTCCAACGTTTTCATTTGTTTATACGCCTGAACATAACAATGGCTAGTACCCCAGAAGAAGAAAAATGGAGACAATACAAAATTAGAGGAGAAGAATTAGGTCTCAAAGGTGATAAATTGTTGGAATATATAGACAAAAAAGAAAATGAGGATAGAGAAAGAGATGAGAGAATAAAAGAAAGAGAATTAAAAAGAAACTATGAAGAAAGAGAATTAAAAAGAAACTATGAAGAATTAGAAAGAAAAAGAAATCATGAACTAGAACTTGCAAGAATAGCTGCAACTAAAGATAATAAAACAGCTGTAATAGAAGAATCAAAAGGAAATTACTCGACTCAACTAAAAATGCAACCTTTCAATGGTAAAACTGAAGATATTGACACATGTTTACAATTCTTTGAACAACAATGTCAGCTACAAAAAATTCCAATCAGTTGGAAGTCGGAACTTTTCAAGCTTGTAAAAGATGATGCAAGAAAAGCAATCATGACAATACATAACTATGCTGAGTTGAGTTATGAAGATATAAAGATGAAACTTCTGAAATATTTTAATAAAACAGAAGAACATTATCGTCACCGATTTCATGAACTAAAAATGTCAAATAAAGAACAACCTCAACAGTTCATTGATTTAGTTATGAGTGATTTAAAATCATGGCTTTTGATGGCAGAAGTTGACATAAATAAACCAACTGAGATTTTAGAAATGATGGTAGTCGACAAAGTTCTTAACATGTGCACCAGAGAAGTGTTTTCCTTCATTAAACAAAGGAATGTGAAAACTGTCAAAGACCTAATAAAAGTTCTAAGTGACTATAACGATTGCTATCCCAATGATGAAATAAGTATATCAGACATTTGTGCATCTATCGATAAATTCAAACCACGGAATGAAACATACAAATTAAAGAATGATAGCTACAAACCAAGATATGTGAGTCAACCTAAAGATAATACTGTTTATTTTGAAAGAAGAATTTGTCACTATTGTAAGAGAAAAGGTCACATTTTGAAGTTCTGCTACTTGAGAAAGAAAGAACTAGAACAACATAGACCAGAAAAACTTCACTTACGTCAAAACAGAAACAGACCAGAACTTAATTCTGCGCAAAAGTATGCTGATAGAAAATATCCAAAACAGAAAGTTCAAGATAATGGTGAAACAGAACAATACTGTGCAAATATTATAAATACAAAAGGTCAAATAATATTTCATCCTGCTATCGTCAATGGTCAACAAATAAAATGTCTTAGAGATTCAGGTTGTACTACTGTAGTTGTTAAAAGAAGTCTGGTTAACAAAGATCAGTACAAGTCAAAGAAAACACACATCAAGCTAGGAGATGGTACTATAAAGTCGTGTGACGTAGCAACCATTAAAATAGACTCACCATGGTTGGCTGGTATATGTGAAGCTATTATACTAGATAATCCTGTATGTGATTTGATTATTGGTAATGTGCCAGGAGTATCGAAAGATAACACAGAAACTCTTGTAACTAACTGGATACAAAGAAAAAGAAATGAAGATATAGAAATTTGTTGTGTCTGCATCGATAAAAAGAGAACTTTCATTAATGACAACTGTATACATGATAAACAGCAAAGATTGTTATTAGAACAAAAATGGAATGGAACAGAAGAAATATGTTGCTTCATACAACGCATGGAAGACAATATAGACAGATTAACCACGGAAGAAGAGAAGATTATACTTCTTAAAAATAAAATAACAGTACACAAGAAAGCAAATGCAATAGCTACTAAGTATTCAGACTGTTATAATAATATGAAGGCAAATCTTATTCACAAGCTTTGCAATAAAATGGAACATTTAGAAGATCACAAAGAACAATTTTTAGCTGTGATGACTAGACAACAAACCAAACAGAAAGATATGATGCAGGAAAGCAATACAAATGCAGAACAAATTATCAAAGATACAAATAAATTGGTGCTGATGAACATAGACAAGAAACATTTTGTTAAAGAACAAAAAAATGATGTACAGTTGAGGCAAATTGTTGAGAATTTAAAGAAAGGAAACAAATATGATACGCAATATGAATTGATGGCTGGTGTACTAGTAAGAAAAGTACAATCAAAAAATGAAAACATCACACAATTGGTTATTCCAAAAACAATGAGGCTACTATTGCTGCAAAGTGCTCACTCAAACCCACAGGCAGGACACATGGGAAAAACAAAGACATTGCAAAGGATTGCAAGACATTGCTTTTGGCCAGGATACAAAAAAGATATACATAGTTATATTGATGCTTGTCAAGAATGCAAAACACATAATCACATTGGCCCTAAACATCTGGCTCCAATTCAACCCATGGACATTTCTCAGAAACCTTTTCAAAGAGTTGCAGTCGATATCATCGGGCCTATGCCTATAATGTCTTCAAGAAAACATCGCTATGTATTAACCATAATCTGCATGGCTACACGGTGGTTAGAAGCGATTCCACTCACACAAATTACTGCTGAGAGTGTGTGTAGTGCCATGATGTCTGTGTTCACTAGATTTGGCTTTCCTGAAGTTGTACATTCAGACAACGGAACTCAGTTTCGGTCACAAATAACGGCAGCATTTACAAATCTTTTAGATATTACTCAAACATTTTCAGCAAGATACCATCCACAATCCAATGGTTCTGTAGAACGTGCAAATCAAACGCTGAAAATTATGCTAAAGAAGGTTGGACAGGACAAAAAGGCAGATTGGGATTTATTTCTCCCAATGGTGTTGTTTGCATATAGAGAAATACCTCATGCAGCAACAGGATACAGTCCATTTGAACTTGTGTTCGGAGCTAACGCTAGAGGACCTATTAGTTTATTTGTTGAAAACATTATGCCAAACAGACAAAAGTTAACACCTTATGACTTAGTTACACAAACGAGAGAAAAAATTGTTTATGCAAATCAAATTGCCACAGAAAATTTGAAGGACAGACATGAACAAGATAGATTGCCAATCAACATTCACAGACATTTGAGATGCTTGCAAACAGGTGATGAGGTGCTAGTATTGCTACCTACAAAAAAAGGTTTTAAGCAGGAGTGGCAAGGTCCCTATGAGATAATAGACAAGATTAATGACGTTGATTTTGTAGTGAACATCAAAGGTAATCACAGAACATTCCATATAAATCGCCTTAGAAAACTGGACAGCTTACCTGAGCATTTGGCAGAGCAGGTACTTCAGATACATTCAAAACATGAGGAAGAAAAGTTATGTGCTTTAACTATTAGTCAAGAAGACGAAGAATTAAAAGATATACCAGTGTTAGACATGAGACAACAATCAAAGAAACTAAATATCATTTTACCTCACAATGTACCAGAAGTTGTCAGAACTCGAGTAAACAATTTATTAATGAAATATAAAGATATTATAGACAATGAACCTGGAAGTACAAAGTGTATAGAGCATACTATAAAGTTAACAGATACCAAACCAATCAAAGTGAATATACCCCTGAAATATCAAGATCAAGTAGAACAAGAGTTGCAAGCCATGTTAAATAAAGGACTGATTGAGCGATCATACTCTAGCTATGCTTCACCTATCGTTATTGTGAAGAAGAAAAACGGAGAACCGAGAATTTGTTGTGATTATCGTAAGATCAATCAACTGACTCTAATCGATAGAGAACCACTACCCATAGCGGAAGATTTAATCAATGAAATTGCAAAAGGAAAGATATTTACTCACCTCGACATGACGAGAGGGTTTTGGCAGATTCCACTAGAACAGAATTCGAAGCAGTATACTGCATTTCAAACAAAAGATGGCCTCTATCAATGGACAAGAATGCCCTTTGGCCTTGTTAATAGCACGGCTACATTTAGTAAAATGATGAGGCAGATATCCAGAGGTGTGAAGAATATTGTTCACTACGTGGACGATATATGTATTTTCACCCAGTGATGCAATCATCCCAGTGAGGCAATCAATGATGCAATCACCCAAGTGACGCAATCCATGATGCAATCAGTGATGCAATATATATCCTATAAATAGGGAAGTTACCACGGTTGTTAAGGAGAGACGGAGACACACACACAAGAGAGAGAGAGACTAGAGACCCATGAAGGGGATACTAGATATAACACGTGGACTAAGTGGACAGTGCAGTCGAGAGTTATAATAGTTATAGACTCGTGTACTGGTTTATGGTGATAGCAGTTACTTGTGATTTATTGCCACATCTCTCATCTAATATTGATCTTAGTATTTATCGTGTGTGTTAAATTATAGAATTATACATGTGATTTATCGATTCATCTTCTCAAGTGTTTATATTGTATTATCATATTCTCATCTGTAAATATCACGCATTAAAAAGTTCAGTTAATTCTTTTACAATACAAGGAGTTGTGTCGTCTAATTTAATTAGAGCACAAGTGGGATACGACAGGGGGGGGGGGGGTGCACAAAAACACGTTTTTTAATTTAACTGACAATGCTATACAGGTTTATTTCTCAAATAAATCCAAGTTTAATATAACATTAATTATTTATATTGACATAAATAAATGCATTTGAAAAGTCAAACATTTTGACTACAACCACAAGCCGTGACAAGCATGTTCTGATTTTAATTTCTTTTTTGTCAGTAATTTGGCCTTCTGTAGCTTGATTTGGCCTTCAAAAATGTTTTTGGCATTCAAGTTTTTTTTTTTTAAATCTGGCAACTCTGGTTTGTTTATAGTCGTCTGCCACTGGGTGAATTTTTAAATTTATCCTAAATTAATTCAGACATTCAGAAATAAAATTAATATGAAAAGATGGATAACAGAGAATTGTTTACGATTCCGAAAAGCCGTTATTTGAAGATTTTAGGGCGTCTGCATTGGGGACAACAGTATAAGTTCAACAGCCAACAACTTTGCCCCCCCCCCTCCCATTTGAATACTGTTGTTTTATAAGTTTCTACATAAATAATAGCGGTGTGGGTTCTGCGTTAAATCGAAAGTAAAGATCGAATTAATACAACAGTAATCCAGTTTAAAATAGTATCATGGCTCAATCCCGATCTTTATTCGATATTTTTTTTAAAACAAAATCTACAGTTTTAAATATTTTGTGTGAGTAATAATAACATATAATATCATTCAAATTATTGTTGCTTTTATTCCAACAGATAGAACTTTAAAATCGTCAAACGTAAACAATAGTATTAGTAATAATCGAAAATTCTCTGACTCATGAGAATCATTGAGAATGATATAAAAAGAAATTATGCTAATTTCTATACAAAGTTCTCAGCTATCACATTATTTCAATTTTTTTAAAGTAAAGAGTGTGTTGATTTATTTTAAAATTATAAAATAAGATAAAAGGCTCTATACATATTATTCATATTAATGTCTGCGTTAAATCGAAAGCGGAAAACAAGAAAAATCTACAGTTTTAAATAGTTTCTGTGGTTTTTATTATGAAATGTAAAAGTCCCAAATATTAAAAGGTAATAATTAACATATAATATCATTTAAATTATTGTAGTTTTTATTACAGCAGATAGCATTTTAACATCGTCAAACGTAAACAATAGTAATAAACGGAAGTGAAAAAATAATCGAGCTTTTTTTTTTTCATACAACAATGAAATTTTCATTTTGTTCGTGTGACGTGGTGGCTGAATGGATTAGCTGCTTGGAATTATATATAGATTTTTTTAATGCTGACTTTCCAGGTTCGATTCCTCTTAGGGACATTTTTTTATTGTTTTTTTTTTTCAGAATGTATCCTTTTAGTTGTTTTAATGAAAAGTAACTAATTAGATCTCTTTGAAATTTTTTTTTATTAAAATAAGTTATCTTTTAGGATGTTGAAAGAAAAAGAAACAACAATTAATTAGATTTTTTATTATTTCATAACTTTAAAAAAAATATTTTGAAAATATGTATCAAAGCTGAACACAGAGGCGTACCTAGGATGGGGGTCCAAAATATAAAGTCCCGCCGGGCCCAGCTTGAGGGGAGCCCCATAATATGCAGGCCAAACTACCATCAAATCCATGGGTTTTGCACAGGCTTTGCAATAGTCTATCTTCATGCAAAAGCTTTGAAGGGTACCCCAGGCCCCAGCTTGAGGGGAGCCCCCAAAATTATTTTTGACATTAAATATTAAGTATATAATCTCATGTCATGTTATCGAATGTCAAAATGCAGGGGCCCCAAAAGAGGCCAAGCACCCGGGCCCCCAAATCCCTAGGTTCGGAACTGGATGAACAACAGTCTATCTCTATACAAAGACTTTGCAGGGTACAATATGATTGTGTGACGTGGTGGCTGAATGGCTAAGCAACTTGGGGTTTTCTTTTTATTCTGACTATCCAGGTTCAATACCTCGATCTCTTTAACATTTTTATTTATTTTTAGAATTTATCCTTTTTAGTTGTTTTAATGAAAAGTAACTTATTAGATCTCTTTGACATTTTTTTTATTGAAATGATTTAACCTTTATGATGTTGTAAGAAAAAGAAACAACATCCAATAGGGTATTTCTTAACTTAAAAAAAAAAAAAAAAACTTTATTGAAAATATGTGTCAAAGCTGAACACAGAGGCGTACGTAGGGTGGGGGAGTTCCGGGGTCCAAAATCGAAAGTCACGCCGGGCACCAGTTTGAGGGGAGCCCCCAAAAGTGAGGACGAAACGTCAAAATGCAGGGGCCCCAAAAGAGGCCAACCCGCCGGGTCCCCCGAATCCCTAGGTTTGGCACTGGCTTTACAATAGTCTATCTTCATGCAAAGGCTTTGCAGGGTACAGCCAGTATATATTTTAGACTTATTATGACGTCAAGTACAAGTGCTACTAAAATAATCGAGCAATTTTTATATAACGTAATAAAAATCACATTAGTTTGTCAAGTTTGTGTGAGTTGGTGGCTTAGTGGTTCAGCTACTTGCAATGTTCGATTTCTCGCGCGCTCATTATTTTTATTTTATTTTGTTTTTATAATTTATCTTTTTTGTGGTTTTAATGATTGAAAAGTAACAGCAACGTCAAATTACATCTCTTTGACACAATTTTAAAACTTTTTTTTAATTGAAATAATTTATCCTTTAGGTTGCTTCAAGGAAAAGAAACATCAAACTAATTAGATTTTGAATTTCGTTCATAACTTTAAAAACTTTATGCAAAGGCTTTGCAGGGTACAGCTAGTTTATATTTATTAATACAAGGCCATAAAAACTGACCGTGGGTTTTCTTGGTTTTTTTTTTATCATACTAATGTGGGTTTCTTATTTTTTTTAGTGCTAGAACTACAAACCACATGTCATAATCAATGCACCTACCTCTTCCCCACTTTACTAATGTGGCTGATGACTTCTGATTGGGGTCGACTAATAAGTTTCGGTAATTTTTATCAGTTCAATATAGTGAATATATCGCGGGTGATTTAGACTTTTAGTTAATGATTTATGAAATAATTAATAACAACGAGTCAATGCCAAAATGACTAAAAGTACGTTTAATGAGCCTACAAACACCCTACATCCGATGTAAATAACAAAACGCACTTGTTAGAAGACCAGATAAACCATTATATTTGGGTATAAGGAACATGACATATATAAATTTTTTTTTTTTTTTCAGAATTTTTTTTTTCAGGATTAGGGATAGGGTTAGGGATAGAGATAGATATCAATTTGCGCGAAAATCCTCGGAAAATTAGTAACGGGTCGACCGTACATATGCTAGTAGTCGACCCTCTAGAGGGTCGAGTAACAAGTGCCATAACAAAAATACATTACTGTGATAATACTAATAGACGACATAAGCCAAACGCACTGGCTCCGGTACCGTCATATGACGGTGCCGGTATCTTTTTTTTACCTCTTCCGTCAACAGAATGAACTCTTATGATGTAAAGTTATAAATGCAGTTTATATTATGATATTATTACTTACACAATGATGGTGCTCAAAATCGGCGATCGTTTTAACACATTTAAAGAGTAAACAGAATGAATGAGAACTCTTATTTACTGCAGACGTTGATGACGTCATTTACTGTTAAAAATCGGAGATATTTTTTTTTTCGGGGACCATAAATAGATATTGCTCCACACCCTATCCCTAACCCTAATCCTGAAAAAAAAATCTGGAAAAAAAAATTTGATTTATTAAAAAATGACCATCAATAGATATTGCTCCACACCCTAACCCCCTAACCCTGATCCTGAAAAATAAAATCTGAACAAAAAAATGTATGTCTCTATTAGGAATCGAACCCGCACATAGCTAGCCAAACTGGGTTTCAGCCAAGCGAACAACCTACATTACTAGCGCGCCACACAAACTTACCTCTCATTTTAATGTATAATTAGAAAAAAGTTTTGCTTGACGGAAGAGGTAAAAAAAAAAGATACCGGCACCGTCATATTACGGTACCGGAGCCAGTGCGTAAGCCAAAACTCTCATTGTATACTACTTTTTTTTCTTGGATTGCCCATCCATGCTCATAATGAACCATATCGATGTTGTGAGTAGTACTAGTGTGTCATATTGAATTCGTTAATTAGTGAATAGTGTAGACTGTAGTTAACAGTCTGTAAATGAGTTGAAGTATAAATAATACGCACTGTCTCCGGATACGTCTAAGCGTACTACGTATTTTTTTATTCGGGATACGTCTAGCAAACTTTGATGACGTCAGTAAACAGAATGAACTCTTATGATTTAAAGTTATTTTCTTTTCGCGGGAAATTGCATAACCGAGCTATTTTTTCTGATTATACATTAAAATTCTAGCTATGTTTCTGTGGCGCGCTGGCAGAGTGGGTTAATCGCTTGGCCGTGACCCATTTTGGCTAACTATATGCGGGTTCTATTCCTCTCAGAGACATATTTTTTTTTTTCAGGATTAGGGTTAGGGTGTGGAGCAATATCTATTGATGGTCCCCGAAAAAAAAATACGGGAGATATTTTTTTTTTTTCAGGATTAGGGATAGGGTTAGGGTGTGGAGCAATATCTATTGATGGTCCCCAAAAAAAAAATATCTCCGATTATTAACAGTAAATGACGTCATCAACGTCTGCAGTAAATAAGAGTTCTCATTCATTCTGTTTACTGACATCATCAAAGTTTGCTCGACGTATCCCGAAAAAAAATAAATACGTAGTACGCTTTGACGTATCCGGAGCCAGTGCGTAAATAATATTATTAATATTTCAGTAGTATTAAATAAAGTTGTTACAATAAAACTGAACTTAATTTCATGTAAGTTTATCACATTGAAGACAATGTCAATGTACATATATCAAACATAGAAAAGAACTATAACAGCAAGTATAACTGATTACTTTATTGTAATATTTAAAATAATGGTTTCAGTGTCAGACAGTTACTATACATACTCCTAAAATAGATTATAAAATTATAAATTACACCAATACAGTAATAATATTGTAATTTTAAACTATTTATTCTGGAACAAAAATTGTAAACTTCTTGGTATTTGCCTGAATTGATTGATAAAATTTTCTTTAAATTTTTAATACTCCTCATACAAAGGCCAGATAAAAATCATCACCAGTTGTTAGAGTGCTAAATGATCTCTCAATTGTGCATGTTGCTACTGGAAGAGCCAATGCTGTCAAAAATGCCATCTTAATCATGGGAAAAAAATTGGTTTTATCTGAAACCTCACATAGCGTTATTGTTTCTGTATTTTCCCCTTTACTAGTTTTACATTTCCATATAATATATCATACTAGGTCTCACTAACCTCGATTAAATTGTCGAATGCATAATATTCAGCAATATCCCTGGCTTGATCCTTAAATGCAAGTCTTTCTAGTTTTGTCATCAAAAAGGGATGCAAAACTAAAAGGGGAAATGCTGGTTTATTTTCTACACAGCGATGACGTAATAGAATCAAGGTAGGGTATAAAAACAGTTATTCTAAAATAATCCTCAGGCAAATCGCCTTTTGGATTTCCCCTGCTCATTTTGTCTTGGAGGTTGAATGTCGACACCAATGTCATCTGCAACACCTTTTGTAACTCTAAAAATTTCCTTATACCTCTCATCACAATTCTGTCGATCAACAGCCAATGTAGTCAACAATTCTTCAATGTAGGTTTGTACTGCCAGTAAATCTAAGTGCACTGACTGCTATTTTTGGGTCACATCTTCTAGCTTTGATGAATATTTTTGTATAATAACTAAACAAATGCAGGAGTTCTTACAGCAAAAAGGAACTGATGTGCAAATCTGCAAGCTTTTATATTTATGTGTACATCTAGTTTCACATAGCAAAGGAACATTTGGAATTAGTTTTCTTCTCTGATTACTTTCTCGGAAAAACGCTATAATTGACTTATTTGTTCCTACTGTGTTACATACAGCATTCGCATTATTTAAATCGTTCACGACAAGATTTAGTTTATGTGAACTGCAATGTACAAATGCTGCTTTTGGGTATTTTTTTCAAATTATTGCTTTGACTCCTCCTTCTTTACTTGCCATTGTAGAACATCTTTCATATCCTTGACAAACAAGCTTTGTCATATCTAATCCAAATTCTATCGACAATTGGAATATATCCCAGGAATTCTTCATTTTTCCATTTTGTTCTTTGACAAATCTAACACAGAGTGATATCTGCTCAATGTCTGAAATGTCAGTTGTCTCGTCGACAAGTGTAGAAGATGTAACTGAATTATTAGCTTCATGAACAGTGTCTTCACTCAAGAGAGACCCACAAATTTGATTATAGTGTTTTGTGTAGTTGACAAGATATACTTAGCACTGCAAGAACCAATTGACAAATGATTACCAAGAACTTCATTGCTTGCGTCTTCGTGAGAGCCTTTGTGCCACGTGCTTTGCATATGGTTTGATGACAAATGCCCCCTGAACTCCTCGAATTACTTGTGCTTGTTATCAAAATGTTTGAATTTTCAAATGCATTTATCTATGTCAATTTAAATAATTCATGTTACACTTAACTTGAATTTAATTGAATTAGGAACCTGTATGGCGGGGGGGCAAACTACGGCCAGCGGGCCAAATGCGGCCCGCCAGAGTATATTATGCGGCCCGAAAGCATGTACATGTTGCGATCTTATATCTATGCTTTTTTTCTTTGTTTAGAGTTTTCGCTATTTTTTTGAAATTTTATTCCAACTATTTGACTCGAATCTAGAATATTAAATCGGTTTTATAGCTCCAGATAATTATTTGTGATTTCTAGCCATTAATTGTTAACATCCCTATTCAAAACTGTTTTTCTGCTCAACCGGAAGAGACATTTGTTACAATTTACAGTATGAAAAGTTTTGTAAAAACTTTAAAAGCGAATAGATGTTGATTTAACCATGAGTGCTGCCAACAAAAAAAAAAAAGATTGAGGACGAATGTCATATTTTTAATGACGAATGGACTGCTAAAGTACTTGTTTTGAGGTTACTGAAAAATTACTCAGCGTTGAGCCACTCAAAGACAAAATCACAGGCCAGGATTTATTTAGTGCTTTTGAGCCTGTATTGAAATAAGTGTGTTGGTGTGGATGGAACAAGATGGCAAGTGTAACAACCGATGGATTGGATGCTTTAGCTGGAAAGTAGGTCTGATGAAGTTAAAATTAAAGAAGAATATTCAGACCATACACTTTTACCTCTCCACTTTGTCATCCATCAGGAAAGTCTGTGTAAAGCTGCGTTGAATATCAGGCATGTTATTGACCCAGTTGTCAGTGTGATAAAACTCATCAGAGATAGGGCACTTAATTCACAGGCAGTTCCAGGCACGGCTTAAAGATTTGGAAACAGAACATTCTGATATTATCTACTACAGCAGTGTCCGCTGGCTGAGTCTGGGCAAGATATTGAATCGCGAGTGTGGGATCTCAATCGAAGAAATAGTTATGTTCCTGGAGATGAAGGGTTTTGTTTGTGACTTGATTACTAACATTGTTTAATGAAGAGTGGAAGTCAAACTTCATGTTTGCCATTGACATTATAGAAAAGTTGATTGAAGTGAATGTCAAACTTCAGGCCAATAACTTGTTTGCACATGAAATTATGTGCATGTTAAATAATTTCAGGTAAAGCTTTCCCTGTTCTCCAGGCAAGCAAGTGAAAACAAGTTTTGCCATTTCCCTTTGCTGAAACATAAAACCATTTCTGCTGAAATGGCTCAGTCGGATGCCTTGGTTGTGGAATTGGAAAAGAGGTTCCAAGCCTTCATCAACCTGAAACCAATCTTTAATTTCCTCAGTTTGCCATTTAGTGCAGAAGCTGATTCAGCTCCAGAGGATTTACAGTTAGAGCTGCTTAACCTACAAGCAAATTATGACCTGAAGGATAATTTCAAGTCAGTTCTTCTTCTGGAGTTTTAAAGATGTTTGCCAACAGCGGCATTTCCACACCTAAAAAACTTTGCTGCAAAGCTTTTGTCAATATTTGGGTCCACATCAGAGGTGTGCGGATCTTGAAATTTAGCATCCGCGTCCGTCCGCGGATTTCTATCAATGATCCGCGTCCGCAGAATCGTACAACATTGGTCTGCGGACCAGTCCGCGCGTCCGCATAGCTGAAATTTAGCTGTTTAAATGACTTGAAATTTTTTATGGTAACGCTAAAGAAGATCCGCGTCAGTCCGCAACTTAACCATACGAAGTGTCCGCTGTCAGTCCGCGGATTCGGAAAAGTCTGCGGATCTGCGTCCGCAAGCGGGTCTGCGTCCGCAAGCGGACGCGTCCGGTGTCCGCTCATCTCTGGTCCACATACATTAGTGAGCAAGCATTTTCTTTTATGAAAATAAACAAGTCTATGTTTACTGACTGCAATTTAAATGCAGTCATGTGAATCACAACCAGTAAACTGGTTCCACAGTTAAAGAACATTATCCGAAATTGTGAACAGTTATATACTTTAATTATAATTGTACTCTGTGGTCAACTTGTATGTAAATTAAGTTCCATCGTCTTCATAAATGTTATGACAGGTAATAAAAAACATTTGTTGAAATAATTTTGAATAGTAATGTCTTATTACTAAACTAGATATTAAGCCCGGTGTTGCCCGGGAAATCTAGATGTAATGTGAAACCCCTTCCTAATCAATTTAATTAATGTAATTAGGTAAATTAGGTGCTGATTTATGCCACCTTCCTAATGTGCAGAAATGACCTACATTTCTTAAGTCAAAAATTATGTTTTATGACTCACTTCCGTTCAACATGATCATCCATTTGGTGCACTGTCACAGTGATATACCTCCTACCTTTATAGTAGCAATGTAATATTTACAAATAGTTTACATTTAAATTAATAAAAAATGTGTACCTTCGGATGCAGAAGTTTTGTTTTCACAAACATAGATAGTGACTTAATTTGTATAGAAATTTGCAGAATTTCTTTTTTTTTTTAATATTATAAACTTTATTTACGAACGTGTTCGCTAGAGACCTTGACCTAGTCTTATTGTTTACATTCGACGATGTAAAAATGCTATCTGTTGTAATAAAACGAAAATAATTTGAATATTATTATTATTTTATATTTAGGACTTAAAACTGTAGATTTTTCAAAAAGAAATATCGAATCGAAACAACACAACACGTCATTATGTTTTCGTGACCTCGCTGGTCACGTGATTGCTTTATCAAATACTATTGTTTTATTTATTTCTGGAGGTTGTTTATTTATAGAACGGCTTCCCCACACACAGCTGCGGCCCGGACGACAAGATAACTGCTTTATAAGTAGGATTAGCACTAATTTGATTTAGTTCGTATTTGAGAATGTAATATGTTTGTGTAATATAGTGTAAATTTTCAATAAAACGACTAACACGTGGTTGTTTTCCTTAATTCATATTTTCATACGTTGTAAATTGTTATTAAATTAGACAAATTATATATGCGGCCGGTGATAACAATCAAGTTTTCAATGTGGCCCTCCGTAGAAAAAGTTTGCCCACCCCTGTTGTATGGCATTGTCAGTTACATAAAAATTCCTAGCGACGCCCATGTGGAGAAGCATTGGCATTAGTCCAGTGCCGTTAGTTTACTTATGAAAATTTTACAATTTATATTATATATAATCAGTAATGGGCACTCACTGACTAACTATTTAAACTAATTTTCAACCACATAAGTATAACTTAATTAAAAATTTTAGTTACAACTAATTAGAAGTATAAAAGGTTAACACTAAAAACTGAAAAAAAATTAGCTGAACTTTCTTTATCTCTATGTTTATAAAATGAAAATATATCACTAATATGTTGCCTTGTTGGAAATGTGATATAACTTAATATCTAGCAACTCATTTAACATTTTAATGTCTTTCTAATTTAATTCACCCCATTCCCATGCTTGACAGACAACCTTCTAACTTCAGTTTTATTCTCTCTAGAGCATGATATCCCTGTTGTTTATCTCCCCACCTCCTCCATTTAATCAAGCTGGTAGGAAATTTCTCCACACCATTCACATGACCTGAGCCTCTTGTCTCAAAGATGTGCATATCTTACTTCAACTAAGAAATTTATGACACACTTCTTTTTAACCCCATATTTGTAACAAAAAGGGTACGGGTGGTTGTGCGGTGTAGAGCGCTAGACTGTCGACCGGTGGGTCCCGGGTTCGAATCTCAGTGAGAACCTTGGGATTTTTTCAGGTCCTGGTGATAGACTCCAAGTCCAGCCAGCTTAAAAAATGGGTACCTGACTTTAAGTTGGGGGAGTAAAAGCGGCTGGGCGTTGTGCTAACCACACAACTAGGGATTGTCGGTTTTTAAGAACCGGCGGCAAAAAACCGGTTTTTTGACGAAAGTCGAAGCATTCGACAACCGGTTTTTAGGGCTTTAAAAGCCGGTTTTAGCTTAGAACTTAACAATTAGCAAAAAATGTTGATACATTCCACTAAATTTACAGAGTGAGGCTATTTTTTTCAAGTTGACTAAATTTATGTTCGTCATCCAACACCTCCACCACAGCCAACCCCTCTAACCTAAACAAAGCAGGACCGTCGTATAGTGGCTATAATGACTGGTGTAACTAATACATCTCAGAGAAATGAAGGGGGTAGGTGGGGAGACAATCGCATGGAGGGGCGAGGAGTGAATTTAGTTCAACATTGGAGAAAAATTTTTGAAACGGCACTCAATGTGAGTGCATAGAGGTGCAGATGTGTTTGTTTACTGTGTCACACATACACTCACACACACACACACATATATATATATTAGGGTGGTCCAAAATAAAGAGAAAAAATTTTTTTTTTTTTTTTATTTGATTTAAACCCCACATTTGATTACCACAAAAAAAGTACTCAGAAATATAAAATTTCATAATTTTCAGATGAAATTTAGAGGTTGCACAAGCTCTCCGAAAATTTAGGTATGTTCTCCATTTACCACATTTTATCCCGAATATTGATGAACCTGAATAATGTCTGTTCTGTCCAAAGAAGTTTCTGCAGCATTAGATAGATCACCAGTTAGTGATCGTACAGCAGTCCATTTACTAGCTGCTACAGCTCATTTTCTTGGTCACGATGTTAGATACATGACATTAAGTCGAAGTACTGTACAGTGTGTGAGAGCTGAGATTAGGAAAAAACAGCACATGAAGTTAAAGGATTGTTTGATCCACAAGTACCATTAACTGTACATTGGGATGGAAAATTGCTTCCAGATGTCACAGCCAGGGAGAATGTTGAGAGATTGCCAGTGATTGTAACAGGTCTGCAAATAGAGTGCTTGTTAGGTGTACCTAAATTGGCTTCAGGGACAGGTGACAGTCAAGCTCAAGCTGTAGTTGAATGTCTGAAGGACTGGGACATTTGTGAAAAAGTAGTAGCATTAAGTTTTGACACAACAGCAAGTAACACTGGGGATTCCAAAGGGGCATGTGTTTTGATGAAAAGCTGCTTGAAAAAAGTCTTATTCATCTTACTTGCTGCCACCATATGATGGAAGTTGTTCTGGAAAAAGTGTTCACCGCATTGAAGATAAGTGGGCCCTCATCTGGACCTGATATTTCACTTTTCAAAAGATTTAAAGAGCTGTGGAATTTTATGGAGAAGGGATCCTATGATACTGCAGATGGGATGACTGAAGTAGACCTTTTCAAAGATAGCACATTGCAGTTTGCAAATGACAATCTTCAAATTTGTCACCCACGAGCTGATTACAGAGAATTTTTGTAACTGGCTGTCAAATTTCTTGGAGGAACACCACCACGTGGAATTCATTTCCATGCTCCAGGAGCTGTTACAGAGCACATTGGATGGCAAGAATAATTTATTGCTACAAGATGTGGATGTTTAAGAAGCAGTTTAAGCTGAAGCCTTCTGAAGAACAAGGACTGTTTCAGTTCCTCTGTTTTGTTTCCAGTATTTATATGAAACTGTGGTTTCAAGCCGCACAGCCAGCAAGGGTGCCATTAAATGACCAACAATTTCTGAAGGAAATTCAGTTATTGGAAAAGCAGCAAAAAAAGCTTTCAGTCGACATTTATGGTATCTAAGTGAAATTACAGTGGGCCTCTCTTTTTTTGATGAAAATATTGATCCCAAGCAAAAGGTTTAGATGCTTAAAAATATGCATGAAAAACCCGGATCTACAAATTGAGCTCAGCGTCTTGATTCCAATGGATTCTATGCAGACCAGCCCATCAGCTTCTTTATTACAAACAATATAAAGGCATTTTTCTCAATTCTTGGTTTGCCACATTCATTCCTGGAGATGTCCCCTGAAACATGGAGCATCAACAATGAATACAAACATGCAGAAAAGGTTGTAACCAATTTGAAAGTTGTTAATGACACAGCCGAAAGAGGAGTGAAACTGATTCAGGATTTCAATGAAGTTTTATCAGAAAAGAAGACCAAAAGCAATTCTTACTTCAGGTGGTGCAAGAACACCGATGATTATATCCAGATGCAAAGAAGACCACAGTGGTTACTGGACTAGCAAAAAGCAGTCAGTGAATATGACGTCCATAAATAGTAAACACTTTGCTTTGTTGCATTCTATTATTATTTTTTTTTTTTTTGAGGTTGTTATTTCATGTTTAACACAAAACAATTAACATAAACCATTAAATTACTATTTAGTACCAAATCAATGTTTTCATTGCCTTTGTGCAACCCCTAAATATTTCACGATTGTTTTAATTTATTCAGAGAACCCCTTTTTTTTCTGGCAGAACACAATGCAGGCCTTAAATTTAGAAAAATCGGAAAAAATTTTTTTGGACCACCCTAATATATATATATAATATTAGAAACTTAGAAAGAGGATCAGGGGGGGGGAAAGACAAAGTGAATACCATGAGTAGAAAAAGAACCGTATTATCTCTAGACTTTATATAAATAAGCTCTATACTGAGGTCTACATCACAAAGGCGGATTTCAGAAGTGGTCTGTGAGTGATAAACCAAACCTCATGTCTTTAATATAAATGAAACACGAGAAAGAATTAAGTCTTATTCGTGACTGCCAAATAAAGTTGAACGGTTCAAAGGTCACGATAGAAATATGCTTAGTTATAAAGCAATTTTAATGATTATATATGTAGCCAGTAGACAATAGTAGTATTTTTAGTCATATTGATATATTTTTTTCTTGTGTTTATTGTTCTACGTAAAAATTGGTTGACATAATTACGTTATACTTTATTCGTTCTCATACACTTTAATTAAAAACGACATACAATGAAAATAATTATTGCTAGAATGCTTTAAATATCCGTTATTTCGCTTTATTTTATAGTAAAACCGAAAACCTGTTTTCGTCGGTTTTTTTGAAAAATTGACCTTCGACAACCGGTTTTTTAAAAAGTTTAAACCCTACACACAACCCCTTCATATGCCGAGGTTATAGAAACAGATGAATTCTACACTTCATCTGCCCCAATGACCCGTTAGGGTTAAGGGAACTTTACTTTTTTTTTGTAACAAAAGGAAATGAAAAAAACTAGAAATGACTTGTGCATCACATATTTTATTATATTTTTCACTTTTTAGTGGGAGCTAAAAATAATGTTTAATTTAGAATTTTGAAAACATTATGAAAGTAACTAAATATTTTTATTGAAACTTCTTCTTAATAACTGAAAAAATTAGTTAAATTACAGGTTAACTAAACTTTTTAAACAAGACACTAATAGTTTGTCAATTTTCAGTTAACTTTTGCCCATCAGTGTTTATAATAGTACTTTATTGTCTATACCAGTGTCCCAACCTTTGTCTTACCACGGAATGGTCGACGATTGATAATTTCAGCTCAGCCCACTTGCTTTGATTTACAATGCCATGGAAAGACACACAATCCTGAGAGAAATACACTACAGTAAATAAAAAGGGAAAAAAATGTAATGTTTCCAGTACCATTTGCTCCACGGCCCGAGGGTTGGGGGCCACTGGTCTATACCATGGTTGGCCAAATGATTAAATAAGTTTTAAATCTACCTTTGCATATTTTTAAACCCAATTATATAGGATATTATGGAAGATGGTGTTTAAATTTCTGAGGAATTTGAGTTTTCAGAGATGATGCATAAATTGCACCACAAATCATCTTCAACACATGGTTATTTGTGGGAAATACTTGACAGAATCTGTAGATATACTATTAAAAATGTTGGTTGTCATGTAAAGTAAATTTTTAATAGAATTAATTGCAGTGATCTTTCTTAACAATAAAACTCAAGTCGAAAAATCGTTCAAATATTAATCATTATCTTATACACGAATTTTATTTCATAAAACCTTGTCCATTTTTGTATCAGTTATGAATAATTTTATCAAATAAAATAAAATTTGACAATTGTTCAAGAAATGTGCCATGTCTGACAAATATTCTTTGAATATATACATAAAAAAAATAGCCCTTTAGAATTGGAGGCTGTGTTAATACTTGTCAAGTTATTATGGAATTATGGCTGTGAAAGTTGGGAAAATCACACAAAAAAAAAAACCACCTAAAATTTACTGAGAATGAAGATGTTGTGTAAAATCTGATGTTTTATTGAAGTTTTATTTTTAAAAAATCTGAAAAATTTAAGGCTCACAAATTTGTCCATTAGGGCATTCATTCTGATCATGGATTATTTTAATGTAAATTTTGAATTCTTTAGGAAACCTTTTTTTTTTCTCATACTCCACTTTTAAAATGATTTTTTTTGTCTGAGTTTAGATTTATTACATATATTTTACCTGTACTGACAGATCTGAAGAACTATGTAATTAATTTTTCTCATTTTCTTTATTAACCGCATGATTTGTAACATTAATTTATCATTCAGCTCTTTAAAACTGATATTTTACATATTTGCTTTGAATAATTACTTTGAGGTAGGGATGAGACGTGAGTTTTACAAGGGTGTTAACAGTCATTATTGATATAACAACTTTCTTTTACATACTTCTACTGATAACTTAAACACTACATGGTAACTTACCTCTACTATGTAGACTACTTATAGTTTCTTTTGTCGAGTCTTTTGAATGAATAACTATACTGATATTGTTTTACAACATTCAAATTCACCCAATATGTTTAAAGAGTAGTGAATAAAATAAAACGTTATATCGCTATGCTGAGCAATTCAACAATTCAGTAGCAGGAATTAAAAAAACCAGTTAACTCCCTTTGTTTTATCACAGAAACACGATGAGTCTCGGAAAACGAAAGATGGGGGAGGAGTGGGCAGGATGTGACGAGACTAAACAAGATTCTCCCTGCTGTTGTCTAGCGCTGACGTAATTTTAGGGTGCTCTGTTTCTTTTTTTTTAATTTCTGAAGAGCTGACAATAGTGATATTTTATTACCAGTTCTATACTATTTTGATCAATCGAAAAGTCTATTTCGATATTAGTAATATAAATTTATTTTTTTACTCAGTCAGATATTAAATTTAGATTATGTCCTCAATTTTTATATAATTCTGGATAATTATAATATATTTGTAAAATAATAATTTGGTGAGAAAGTTGGCAGGTAAAATATGATGTCTTATTGCCGCTCTCTCCGTAGTTAACAATATAAAACATATTCATTGGAGGTTTTTTTTTCCCTTAGTCCAGCCAATGAAAGGTAAACGTATATAACAGGCCTATATACAAGTGTAATCTGAATTCAGAGATCGGCAACATCTTTACTTATAAGTTCAATTATCATTTGATTTTATGAGAAAAGGCAAAAATAGTGATATTATTAGAATATATATTGAATGTAGATTTTGTTCGGCAACTTAAACTGCTATGAATGCCCACATTTTTTATTTGTTTTGTTCTTTTTTCCCTCTGCATTTGTAGTTGTCCATTAGACTTGCAGCATGTAACATGAACGCCTCGTCTCTGCTTTGAGGTATCTTTAGACATGTATCAGATATACAACAGACTATAGGATGTTATTTTATTACATACAGCTGAAGTCAAATACTATTTTGATAATATCCGAGATAATCACCTTACCTTTCAAAGTGTTATATAAAATCATGCCCTTTAGAGGTCATACACACTGACCCCGTTCAGTAATACAGATATTTTAATAACTTGTTTGTTATATAATCTGCTCTCATCTTGGTATAGAACATAATACTATAAGTGACACCGATACAGTTTTCATAAACTAGGCGGTTGCCCAGAGACCCCACCACTAAGGGGAGAGGGGACTTGTCGGGTTTTTTATTTAGCCACCCATAGGAAATGGTAATCTATAGTTTAGTTGAGGATTCGGGTTAAAATAATTTAACTTTTGATGCAAGGGGGATGTTAAAAATGTTTCAGTTTTCTATACTTATTAGGGGTTCAGTATTCGCTGAACGAAGCGTTTTTCTTAGGGCCCTCAAATTTACATTTGCCAATGACGCTAGTAGGGCTCTGATAATGCAATTCTCCAATCTGTTTAATCTTTGGTCAGATTGACAATAGTTTAAAAAAAATTACATACTATAGCAGTGTCTGTTTGTCCCATTATTGAATGTGTTCTATTCTCAAAGCAGTTTTCCCCATTGAAAATAATTGAAATGGCATAAATCCGCCCCCAGCCCCCAAAATGCCACCCAGTTGTTTATATGTATTTATAAATGACAAAAATTGATTAAAAAGTAATAAAAGAGAATGTAAAGAAATAAACTGGTTTTTAATAAGTATATTTACTATTACGAAAGATGCTGGTGGAGGAGAAAGGCGTAGAAGCTTATAAATTATCCTAACGCCTTTCTCTTTCAGCACAGTACATATCGTTGAAGTTTTACCCACGTACTGCCTCACCAAGTGAGTCATTCGCACACATTGTTAATTTTTTCTATGATTTTTTTCGCTCTAATTCAATAGTATACAAGGCGATAAGCACAGTGATATATGATAAATAAACTGCATAAGCTAATGGAAAATAATTAATCTGTTTCTGACACATGTGACTGGATCAATAGACGACTTTTTTTTTTTAAACGTAAACACTCATAGTGTCATCTTGACCAATGTCTTAATCGATCTTGACATAGTAAGAGTTGGCGATAAATTGTCACTATTAGTCTCAAATCTCAACGAAAGCGTGTTTATAGAAAATACCAGAATCCCTGTTTTCGAAACAGTTTAATATCGAAAATACCGGTTTCGGCCAAAGGGTCCGGTATCGTGATCCCTGTCTTATATATTGCCTTAGTGCCTATATTCTTTTCCTTTCTTTCCTGCTTTTATGTTATTTTGAGTTTTCCAAACTACTCCATTAATTTCTGTCCTTTATTGGCCTTATATTTACCGAAATATGTTTGCTATTCTCAGGTGAATACCACCATTTTCTGCTTGTTTGCTTGCTAGTTGCCCAGGTTTCTCTACCGTATTTTTACGGCGATGGTCTAATCATGATCTTGTATATTGTTTTCATACGTTTTCTGGAGACCTGTACAGACAAGAGGCCGAGAAAAAAAAATCTTTTTACTTAACGCCGCTCCATCCATATATTTTTTTCCCAAAATGGATAAAGAATAAAATCAAGCCATAGTTTAAAATTATAGAATGTACTTTCCATGCTTAGGTAAACGAGAAATGTTTTACGGAATAGCCAGTGCTTTTTTTCAGTGGGAACTCATGGGAGCTGAGTTAAAGTTGCTGATGCAATCTACTCAAATTCTGCTAAACGGTAGACCTAGCCTAAGTTACGCGCACAACATGCAAAAGTCATTTCACATACACAAATAGCTATCTAACTAAATAATGAAACAATCGCCAAGTATTTATTCCAATGGTATGTCAGTTATACAGTCTTCTGTTCAGTGGGAAGGCTGTGCCCGTTTTGCACTACAGAGTTTGTCCAAACATGGTGGTATGCGTGATAAACATATGCGCATTTCATGTTCAATGTCTAATCTGGAACAGAGGTGTGCGGATCTTGAAATTTAGCGTCCGCGTCCGTCCATGGATTTCTATCAATGATCCGCGTCCGCAGAATCTTACAACATTGGTTTGCAGTCAGTCCGCGCGACCGCATTTAGCTGTTTAAAAAATGTTTTTAGATGTTTTAACATATATGTTATCATCCCTTTTTAACACCCCTCCCTGTTTTTTACTCTTCAAAAAGCCACTTTTATTTATTGATTTATTTTCAGATTCAGTGGCAAAAGTTTATGAATAAGTATCTATTAAAACTAAATTATTATAGGCAAGGGTGCGAGGAACCGCGTCAGTCCGCGAGTCCGCAACTTAACCATACGAAGCGTCCGCTGTCATTCCGTGGATTCGGAAAAAGTCTGCGGATCTGCGTCCGCAAGCGGACGCGTCCGCTGTCCGCTCATCTCTGGTCTGGAACTGTACTTGGTCTTCATCGCAGTAACAGCAGAGAATGCAGTTTCGCACAAGTACGTCGTAGAAAATGGTAGCAGGACATTGATGGCTTAGTCTGACAGCAGCGAGTACTCCTGGAAACATGCTAGCCAGAACGACAACAGTGGCATGCTTGTGTTCGGCATCCATTTCGCGGCACATGTTTTCAAACAAACGTTGATTGAGCGGCCTGGCTTTGAAGTTAACAATTTTAATACTTGTGGAAAACGCGTCAGCAAGATCTTTTTATTCATATTCTTTGCCACCAAGGCCTCGCGGTGAATCACGCAATGGGTTTATATGTGAGGCGCTGCTTGTTTTACTCGCGCGACTAAACCAGACTTACGATCAGTTATCGCAGCAGCGCTGTCCGTGCACACGCCGACACATAGTGTCCAGGTCAGTCCTGATTCTACAAAAAATGCATCAAGTACACGGAAAAGTTCTTCACCAATTGTGCGCCCCGACTGCGACTTGCAAAACAAAAAGTCTTCTCAGCATTATCGAACGTAAACCAACAATTGGGCTGCATTCGTCAAGCTGAATTTCGAATTTGAAATGCTGAAGGTGTGCAATCAGTTGGCAGTGAACATCTTTCAGACTTGTCAGCAATTCATCTGCTCACTGTGTTATCCGACAGTGGAATGAATGGCTTTCAGTTTTTGACTGTATAGTATACCTTTCCTAGAACGACTTCGCACAAGTCGACTTCTGCCGGTAGAATTAGCTCTTCTGCAATTGTGTGAGGTTTTTTTTGGAACGCGCTATTCGTAATGCTACTAAATATGACGCTCGAAGAGCTTTCTTGTTCATAGTAGTGCAGACCATCAGTTAGCCTTTCTGTTTCAAATATAGCTCTTTCTGCATCTCAACGTATTCCTTCGGTTTACTGGCAGGTTCCGAATGCATTGTGGTCAAATGGCGCCTCAATTTGGCAGGCTTCATTGCATCGTTCGATAATGTTTGCAAGCACACGACACAAAGAGGTTGGTCAGCATCAGTCCCCACTGCGGTGAAGTCGAATGCTATATATATTCTGGATTATATTTGCGCCGTTTTCTTTTTCGTTCGTCTTTGGCTGCTTGATCATCAGAATATTCCAGGTTCTGGTCAGTTTTCCTCTTCAGAAACGTATCCATACTACTAGTGCATATCATAGTGTCATTAGTACTTGTATTATTAGTTATGCATTGTGCGTTAATGTGATTATCAGTGTCTGTCTTTACTTCTCTGGTAGCGATTGACACTTTATCTAAGCGTGTACTCACTCACAGACATCACAAATAAATGATTTAAACTGCCAAGTCCGATTCATGAACTTTATTTGACGATTACATAAAATATAATTTCAAAGTATAAGTAGCATGAAACTATACACTCCACGAAACATATTCACTGAAACATCACTACTCTATCCTGTGTGCTGCATATTTTTTGTCGAACTGTATGTCTGTACAACTCTGTTCTCCTCCTCGTCTTTCTCTTCCAATCTCTATCCCTTTCCAAAAGATCTGCTAGGTTCTTTTATGAGACCATAATTTCTGCGTCTTCTCACCTATGTCCCTGCCTCTGATTGGTCGTCCCTAATTGGGGATATTCTGTTAGTTCACTCAAAACAGCAGTAACCCTGAACTTTTGTAATTTAGTGACACACTAATTAACTCTCATCCCTGACCCAATGATCCATATTCCTAGACCCATGATGTATATTTCATTTTGTAGGTATTGGCCTGCCATGTGTGCATCAAAAGTCCATTTCGCGATCTGACCTCTGAGGGCCGAAAAAGGGGGCTTATTAAGTACCGTTTTTTTTACTATATAAGCTATATTAACAAAGGAGCGCCCTAGAACTCAGCAACCATAAGTCCTAGACCCATGATGTATATATCATTTTGTAGGTCTTGGCCTGCCATGTGTACATCATAAGTCCATTTCGCGATCTGATCTCTGAGGGCCGAATAAAAGGGCTTAATAAATGCCGTTTTTTTTACTATATAAGCTATATTAACAAAGGGGCGTACAAAGGGGCGTAACTCATTATTTATTTTTGTAACAGTTATTCAACATGACTTACTTCCCTTACTTTTTATAAAACCCATAATCAATGACAACTTTGCAGCACAGCTCAATCAGCCAATTGAATTTATAAACATTTCCAAAATTTACAAATATTTACTGAAATATAGCATACGTACTGATACATACACGAAAATGCGCTAACACGTCCTGTGTCCAGTATGGAACAGGCTTAGATTGCTTGTTTGTTTTCGGGGCTAGGGTTAGGAATAGGGTTAGGATTAGGGTAAAGTCCGTCTAGAGCACTAGAGCGCATGCTCATATATGGCTGGTCCCCGGAAAAAAATACGCGGACCAGCTGGCTGGTCCCGTAGCCAATGCTCAACCCAGAAACTTTGGGACACTGATTCTTTGTAACATTAATCAAGCCCATGTGGAAGTTCGGCGCGATACATACGAAACCAGACAGTAGATAATTAGCTTATCACAACATTTGTCTGAGCCTTGCTTTTGATTCCAGCCTAACCAAGTCATCTAATTTTTCACAGTTATGTGTCCCCTAAAAATACAAACTCTCTATAAACATGATCGACATTGTAATCTCACAGTACCTATGGCGCATTTCCGGCCCTTCCAAAATGTGTTATAAAAACATTACTGACTGTGGTCGTTACACTAGGCTTGGACAGTTTACTTATATAACTATTGATAAACAAATGACCAACAACAGTTTACACGACTCAAAAACTCACTACACAAGTACATGTAGTAGGCACTCTAGTTCATATTTCAGTTGTAGCATAAGCAAATTATACCAGCGAAGTTTTTAATTCTGCACATTGTTGTCTGTACCTGAAACATTGGCATAGCTAGTATTTTTTAGTTTAGCCATTAGCTAACCAAACCAAGCAATACTTTATACGAGAAAAATCACTACTTTCCTTGACTTGCCCACGGACCACAGGTTGAAAACCTCTGGCTACACACCTTTCTTTTCTTTTTCAGTTCTGTGGTATGTAGGTCAGAACTATGCTTTTACATTTTGGCCTCTTCGGCGGCTTTGCGTGTAAGCCAAGTAAATTGTGTGTTGAACTGGCTGAGTTCAGAGGGTATACAACTTGATGAATTATGCTATTTTTTTAAATCTACAGTTATGTTGAAGCTTAATTAGATTAAAGTTTTAGTTCCATTGTTACCATCTTTTAAGACATTTTTTGTAGTATAAAATGTTACGATAAAGTTACATGCTACCCAACTGTGCCTGCTGGTACTGGTAGGCTCTACACTTGTAGACTATCACATATCAGTGCATGTACACATATTACACACTTACTGCTCACCTGACCTATGTGCATATTAGAGGTACTGTATAACTTTCTATAGTGTATTACTCATCCTTAGTGCCCTGTTCATTAAACTGAATAGACTACACCCTTTCCAAAATAGGACTGAGAAATAATTTTTTATGTCTATATTACATTTGTGCTCTAAATATTTTTATTAAATAAATGGGTACATTTTAAGTTCAATAACTCTGTAACATCCTTTATGTACAAGTATATAAACTATATTTCTACTGCAGGTAAGATTACTCAGATGAGGACAATGAATCTGAGTAAGACATCATTTTTCAGTAACTTTATGATACTCAATATATAAAGTTCCTCAGTTTTTTCTATTATTATTTATAATTAATTGGTATAGATAATAAATATAGTACATTAATAAAAAAATAGTGGTATACAATATACAATATTATTGATGAAATTAATTTTTCAGTATGCTAGGCAGAGAGGTATATATTGTAGATTTTAAGTGTAAAGGACTATAAAACTTTATTTCCTTGTAAAATAAATTCATATATTCAATCCTTCTACACATATATTTTGCAATGGTTGTCCATTAACACATTATATACAAACACTAATTTCTGATCCAGTTAATAGTCAAATGTATTATTTCTCAACTGTCTTAAAGCTTACGGCTACATAAAACACAGATGCAGAGCCTTATTTATTTAAATAATAATGCAATCTTTAATTTTATCAATATTAAAAAAATGTAGTTCTTCTATAGAATCATTGAAAACCATTAAAATGAAACAATTTTCTCATTGTGATTTAGAAATTTTAAATTATTTTTTACTTGAATATAAACATGGTTATAAAAAAATAATGGGGATCCCTTTACAGTCTGTTAAAGTTAATCCGGGCAGATTAAGTATAGAATTCTTATAATAGCTATGGCACAATGCCCAACCGTCGCAATTTACCCCAACCAGAGCAAGTAATGGGTCAATGGGTCACAAAATTGGATGGGTCACATGGGTCAATGTTCCCTGACCCACGACCCATCCTTAGTCTCCGCCAGACCCTGTGTGTTTTGTAATAAACCCTTAAAAAAAAACAGTCGCCGCGTGATTATTTTTATTTGCGATGTAAACAAAACGTGCCCTTTCTCTATACATTTGTATAGCGATTAGTATACACTTGCAGCGGTATTGTCAATTTAATTATAATTTAATTTAATTTATTATTTCATTTAAGGGGGTGCCTTATCTGGGTTTCTAAAAACGTTACTATTGACTCAAACCAAATCAAATTCATATATATGATTAGGTGTGATGTAATTAGAAGAATAATGACTTAAAAAAAAATTCAAAATGGTTTCTATGGTGATGGCCGCCATCTTGAAAATAACAACATTTAGAATATTGCGAAGATTTCCCAAACTACTAAAGATTTACAATTAAATCATATGTTTTCTTAAAGATTATAAGACACTTGAGAAAATAAGGTATTTTTTATCAAAATATCTTAAAAAATAAGCAAATTATGAATGTTATAAATTTAGGTATCTTCAAATGCCTAATTTTATATTAAAATTCTGCAATAAAATCTTTATTTTGTGAAAATACTTTAAAGTAATGGGATAAAAATTACCTTATTCTCTGTAATATCCAGTTGTGATTACCTATACAAAAAATCATATGCATAACCAAAATCAGTAAAAAATTTAATGAAACTATTGTAGGATACAGAGAGCTAAAATTGACATAATGAGAAAAACGCATTTAAAGTTTTCTTTTCACTAAAAAATGTCCAAAATAACTGGTAGAATTTATGTTATTTTTTAATAAGTATAACATATATGCTGTTAAAAAAACATCAAAACTAGACATTAAAATGTTCACTTTAATAAGTTATGTCTTCTTTTACTTCCTTACTATTCTCCACTTAAATCTGTCTTTTTTTCAGAAATTTACTTTTCCATATTGACTGTCAAGATGTTACTTTTTGCTATTGAAATTTTATGTTCTTGCTTCTTTGAATATATTCTATGATTGGGAACTGTCCAAATGATATTTATCAGATCACACACAGCTTTAATTCCACAATTACCAAAAATTAAAGACGCCAGTGTTGGAAACACTGCTGTAAGCACAGAGGACAGCGATGAAAATGTGTAATTTAGATCTTTCCTATTTTTCTTGACATCGGTGGAAAGGGTGAGCAAGAGATGGCAAAATACAACCAGGAACCAGTCCCAGAAGAAAAGATGCCTGGTGAATTTGATCCATTGAAGTGGTGAGCAGAAAGGGTCCAACAATTTCCACTTTTGTCAGACATCACACGTAGGATATTTGTCATCCCAACTTCGTCAGCGGAATGTGAAAGACATTTTAGTTCATTTAATGCACGGCACATAATTACAGCACAACGTAACTGCATGTATCCTGAAACAGTTGAAGCTTTGTCTTGTCATTTTGCATGGCTACAGAAGAAAACTGTTGCAATAAGTTGAAATTTTCCTTCAATAAAAAACTTTTATCTTTTTACATTTTGTGCTTTAAATTTCGTGGCAGGGCTTGCACATAGTTTGTTGAAGCATATTTTTAATATGTCCCATGTTAGCATCTTGCTTCAATGGGTCATGATGGGTCATGTGGGTCATGGGTCAAGCTCAGTGACCCATTACTTGCTCTGACCCCAACTAATGTCAGGTATCCATTTTTAAGCTGGTCAGACTTGGCAACTTTTGCCAGGACCTGAAAAAATTCTAAGATGTTTACAGAGGATTGAATCCAGGGACGACCAGCACTGCTAATTGTTGTTGATTCAATCATTTACTATACAGAACTTTTGATTTGTTTATTAACTTACATCTTATATATTTAATTTTTTAACTGCAGTTCAAAATGTTTGTATTCATTATGAAAGTTTAATGACTAGATGTCTAATTGTTAAAAGGTTTTTATTTACAGGTAGAACATTTTCAGCAGTGGGCTAACAATAATTAGAGTGTATAAAAATAGTCATTTCAATCAATATGTCTGATCATCCAAAGTCACCTATAACAGTAAGTACTTGAACTATTGGAGAGTATTTGTAACATATTCAAACAGAAAATAATTATTGTTTTTTAACATGATTTTTTGAATGTGAGAATTCTTTTGTCCTACAGGCTGATACAGATGTCAGTCTGGATTTCCTAACAAAAGAAGCTAAAGAAGCTCTTTTGTCTAAAAAGCTGGACATGATTCGCCAGAAAAATAAAGTTCTGACAGAACGTCATCAGGTTATTTTTAACTGTTAAATATCCAACTTACATTTTATAAAAAATTATACTTCTTATTGCATGTATAATTAAAAGTTAAGGTCATGTTTTTTTTTTTGAATATATTTTTTTCAGTAGGCCTAATAATAATCACAGTGGTGGCTCGACATACGAGTGCTCTAACATACGAGATTTTTTAGATGAGCTGTCGAGTGAGCGATGTTTTGCTTTGAAATATGATAAACATTTGAGATATGAGCGGGTCGGCCGGCAGCACATGTGCGTCTTGCATTTTCCTGCACCTAGTCATTGTGCTTGTTTGCCTCACTCTCGAAGTATCTTTGATAAGCTGTGCTTGCGTTTTGTGCTTTTTGTTCATTTACAGTTTACAGTATTTTATCACATTTCTTTTTATAACCATGCGTCTGAAAAACATGAGTAAAAAGGTCAATGCTCAGAAGAAGCGTGAAATCATAGAAAAATATGAGCAAGGTGTGTCAGTGACTGACTTGGCGAGCAGTACTGAATAGTACCTTAACGATATGTACTGGCCTGAAACAGGAGTTGATAAAGGGGTATAACACCAGCTATGGGGGTTACAATAATTTCTAAGCTCTTCCGCCTATTTCCTAGAAAACCTTCGCCAGCATCTTTCCCGTCAGTTAATTGCCAAGTAAATACTCTTTTTAAAACCAGTTTATTTCTTTATATTCTCTTTTATTATGTTTTCAGAAAATATTTGTCTTTTATAAATAATATTTTTCTAATTCAAAAACAAGTAACAAAAACAACTGGGGCTGATAAGGATTAATGCTATTTCCATTGGGAAATTGCTTTGAGATGCAAGTCAATTGAAGTATGATTACACTGATATACAAATTTTTATTTTGTGAAAACTGCAGACATATAAATAGGTGTTTCTTGCACAACTTTTCATGCTGATTCCAAATATGTAATCAAAATTTTTGGACTTCTATTTTTGCATTTAATAATACATGTATAGGAAAAAGTCTATACACAAGCAACAAAATATACAATGGATAAACTTCAGTTATGCAGAAAACTATTGGAAGTAACAAAATTATTAACCAAAGCGTTATATAAAAGCAGACTTACATTTATTAATTATCCATTACTCTGTAAATTGTCTTTTCAGTGATTTTCGTTTAAGAGGAGCTCCAGGATTATGAGGTTTCGATGACCAGCAATTGTTGGCCATCATATTCAGATTATATCGACCTTGGTATTAACTCTCCATTTCACAAATGTCTTGATTGAACTTTCACCCTGCTCTTCACTGTATGCACCAATATTTCTGGAAAGTAGTCAATGTGGGAGTCCAAAAAGTGCAACCTGACACTCATGCAGCAACTCATAGCCTGAAATTTTGCTACCATGTTCTTAACAAGACTTTTGTAACTGTCAGACTTGAAGTTTTCTAAGAAATTGTTGACAACATTTTTGAAAGCATTCCAGGTTTGCAGTTCAACTTTCAGCCAATTTAGATGTAAACTCATCTTTCATTACCTCTCGGATCTGCGGTCCAACTAAGAAACCCGTAGTCAACTTTGCTTCACTTATATGTGGAAATTTGTCTGACAAATATAGAAATCCAGAGCCAGTATGGTCTTGACAAAAGCTTTCATTAACCCCAATTTTATATGGAGTGGTGGAAGGAGAACTCGATGTGCATCTACCAAAGGCTGTAACTTGACACTGTAACTTCCTTGGATGAATTCTTCTCATGGTGGTTACACTTTCTTGGCATAATGCTTAGTCTTCTCTACTATCACAGAGGCACAAAAAACATGGAAATTTTGGAGCCCTAATATGATGGCTATGACCTTTAAATCACCACATATCAACCGCTTGTGCTAGTCATAATTCAAAGAACTGAGCAACAGTTTCATGTTTTCATACATCTCTTTCAGTGTTACAGAGTGGGCCACTGGAAGTGATGATACTGTGTTTCTATTAAATAGAAAATATCATTTCAATCTGTGCTTTGATGAATCAATAAACAATCTCCACTGATTGACATCGTAAGCAATTCCCATAGATGTGACAAGACTAAGGCTGTACTGTAATCCGATTCCGGTTCCTGTTAAGCCGGATTCCAGCAGTTTTAATAAATCCGGTTCCGAGTAAAATGTGTTGGATTTAAGCCGGATTTCTTTGTTGTTAAAAATTTTGGTGTAAGAAATTTTTTTTGGCGCAACATTGTTATTAAATATTTAGCGCTATACAATTAAATTTAAAAAAATAACTTCCTTTCTTTCCTGCATTTTCAAAAATATAATAACGTCGATCACTTTTAGTTCTATATGTATGTAAAAATCTAAGTGATATCATTGCATCTTGTTGACAAATTGTTAGCCACTTCAAACATTCATCATGAACTCACAGCTCGTTTGCATGCTATTCATCACCAGCTGAATCTTCCACAGCATCAGTTGATCCAAGATGTGAGAACACGGTGGAATAGCACCTATTATATGTTAAGCCGATTATCAGAACAGAGACAAGCAGTAGCATTATTTGGATCTGAAGACAACAAATTCAATCTTTGTCAGCTAATATGTGGTCAGTTTTGGATAATGTAGTTCAACTTCTGAACCCTTTGAAGAAATCACAAAAGACATAAGTGCTAAAAATGCCAGAATCTCAATTGTCATTCCACTTGTTCATGTTCTTCAGACAGTATTAACAACAAATGGTGGTGATGCTGGTGTCAAAACTATGAAATCAGCACTATTAGAATCAACAAAACTTCAATTTGACAAACTCTGGACTGAACCTGCATATGTCGTTGCAACATTGCTAGATCCTCGATTCAAAATGACATTCTTCTCCATCACTGATTAAAGTTTAGTTGTGAAGGCATTCCTCTTAGAGGCATCCACAACATATATAATTGCAAGTAGTCAAACTTAAAATCAAGGTGGTAATCTAGCTATCAATCCCACCTCAATATTTGCATCTGGTGAGCCTGATCCTAAATCTGTGATGCTCAGCAAAGATGCATCTATTTGGGAACATATGAACATGATTTTTGCACTGGCAAAAAAAAGTGAGCCAGTCTCTTCAGTAGATAATCAAGGGGTTGATGTTGAACTCAAGCAGTATCTAAATGAGCCACTAATTCCACGATCAAATGACCCACTGCAATGGTGGAAGCAAAATCAAATGCGCTTACCTGGTCTGGCATTCATGGCATGCGCTTACCAGTGTTGGATCTGAAAGACTGTTCTGCACTGCAGGTGGAGTTACGACAGATCACCGTTCATCTATGTTGCCTGAAAATACTGAACGTTTAATATTTCTCAAGTGCAACAGTCGTTTGCTGACTAGCACTGATTGAATCAGGACCATATTTAGAAAATGGTTTCAAAAGGGGAAGGGGGGGCGGTCTTAAAAAAATTTTCTGTTTATTATTGATTTTTGTTTTGTGAATACAACAGTATATATGAGAATGTGTAAAATTGTGTATAAAACAGTTTTTTATATATCATATTGACCTTTAGACATTTTAATTTTTTAATTTTTTTTTTTATTGAAAATTTAAATTATATTTTTTTTCATCATTGCCTCGGATTAAATTATTAATGTATGTTTAAGGAAGATTTATTATTTAATTTGGTAAATTCTGGTTCCTGTTCCGATTCCGGCAGGATTCAAATATTAAATTCGATTTTAGTTCCGGTTCCTGCAGGAATTAAGAATTACAATCTGGTACAGCCCTAGACAAGACCTTCAATATTATTATAATATAACAAGTCTTGCTTACTTGAAAAGAACTGTACAAGTTCTGCTTCACAATATCTGTACACACACTAGTTTCAGGAGTGAGAAGATTTTATTGATTTAAAATATATCCAACCACATAATTGGTTGATCAAAAACAACTTATTGATATGATCACATATCATGGTCTGTGGTTATATTGTACATTTGTACTAAAATAGGCTACACCTGCTGTCCAGGGTTCTGGCAAAATTAGTCATTAAAATATTTTCATGACAGATATTAGCACACTTTCGAGGTTTTCTCAAAAACCTGACATGATACACACAAACCAAGCACATCAAAGTTCATCATTTTTAACAAGCTTTCAGAAATTCATAATGTTTTACTTGCAGTTATTTTCATGTAGACCAGTGAAATTATCACCACCGAATGAATTGAATTCGTATTTTGAGGTACATCTGTATATCTATTTGTATGTTTTTTTTAAATAATACTATGTAACATAATTACATAATGTCCAATATACATTGACATTTAGTGAACCCATTTAGAAGGCCCATCAGGAAATACATCATTTTGAAGTCTCCGATGACCTCCCATCCATAGTCTTCATTATACAGGGTACTCAGCAACATCTTTACACTGGTGTAGTCATCTTTGAGATGCATAAAGTGAGCATTATGGAGAGACGGTTAGTTGTTTCTGTTGTGAAGCAGCACAGCTGTCTATGAATTCACTCGGGCTACATGTGATACCTATTGCCTCAAATAGACCTGTCACTTTGTTGTATATTTTTTAGTAGGTCTATATCATTACAGTGGTAGCTCGACATACATATGCTCTAACATACAAGATTTTTTAGATAAGCTGTCAAGCGAGCAATGTTTTGCTTTGAAATACAAGAAACATTGAGATACGAGCGGGTCGGCCAGCAGGACATGTGCGTCTTGCATTTTCCCGCGCCTCAGTCATTGTGCTTGTTTGCTTTACTGTCGAGCCCATCTTGCAGACTGAAGAAGTTGGAAAATGTTTGGTCCCGCTTTCTCAGATCAGTGACTTGCATGTATTCATTCAACAAGTTCCACTTCTTGAGCCTGGATGTCAAAGCTCAGCATTGGACTTGATAAGACCAAGGTCTCTGATCAGATCGTTTACATCTTTCAGGTTAGGGAAGTGTGACCTTCTCTCCTCAGTTGCATCTTTGAAATCGTAATCTGTATCTCCAATGTCCTCCTCGCTATCTGACTGGCTGCTGTCTCCTGTAGATGGCTGATCCCTCTTTGGGGGAGTGGAAACAGGTAGCTCGGGGCAGTGTGGTACTGGAACAATGGGAGAAGAAATGTCTGGATAAATGATATGGGGTGCATTCTTGCCAGTGCAATGTTTGGTTAGATTAACCATGCAGAAATAGCAGTTGATTGATAACGGGATAACAAACTTCATGGCTTTTTTCTCACCTGTGAAAACCTGTAACATAGCAGATATAATTAATTATATAAATTTAAAAGCAGGAAATTGTACACATTATGTAATACAGTAAATGATGTTAGCAGATTACATATTTAACTATGATACATTGAATGCGAATCAAGAATTTTCTTGAAACCAAACAATTCTAGCAGTTCAAGAATATTCTAGAAGACTACTAAGCATAGAATGCTAATAAAGAATTTTCATGAAAACACGAATTTCAAAATATCATCATCCTAATCAAAGAAACAATGTTTTTGTGGAACAATAGCTATTTTCTGTTTGTTCTAGGCATAACGAATTAGGAAAACACACTTTGTAATCATAAAGGGGTAGGTGATTGTGCAGTGTAGAGTGTACAGCTGTTGTCTTGAAGGTCCCAGGTTTGGTTCCCATTTTTTAGGTCTTGATGAAAGTTTCTAAAGTGCCTTTGTTGCACTCTTGGCTATGGTGGGGATGAAGAAAAACGCTACAAAAACCATTCAATGGGTTGGTTTTTGTAGCATTCTTCTTTCATCCCCGATGGTTTTAGGGATCAAAGAGATTAACACTTCATCCCATAAAAGGCTTGAAACAAATCAGTGTTTGAACTTTCAATCAACTTTTTTACTTTACTTAATTATTAATAATATCTCATCACTTTGGCTTCTGTCACGATATCTAAGGTTTGGAAATGTGTTATTTTTGTTTGTTTTTTTTCTAAAATTTTGATAACTGCATCATTTTGTAAAATGTTAGTTCAATAAGAAAATGAATCTGATAGTTTGATAACATTTATATTTGTACTTAATGTTTTAAAGGCTTTCTACAGAAATAAAAAAAATTTAAAAAATTGTTTGATTCTTTAAATCTAAAAAAAAATTTTATCACCTTGATATTATATCATACCTTTTCCTAGCTAAATAATGTTTTTGTAGCACTTAACAAGTTAATACCTTAAGAAAGTAAAGTTATATCTATATTGTACTTTTTAATTCATGTTAACATTGAAACCTCTGTTTAAAAAAAACAACTATTTTTTACGAAATAAATTTTATTGATAGTGTTATGTTTGATCTTAAATTAACTATTTGTGCTAGTATGTAAACTTAATTGTCTACAGCTAGAAACTCTGACTGCTTGCTGGGTTGATAAGGTTATCTGCTTTTATTTTTTCAGCAAGCATTACAATTTGTAGATTTTTTTTTTGTAGGACTTGTTAGCGTCATAAATGATTATTCAGACTTTATAAATTGCTATGCTACCTCGTATGATTCTGGAAATCAGAAGCATAAATCCTGCATACCAGAAAGTAGGCATGTTAAAAAATATTGTGAAAAAATATATAAGTGAATTATTTACATACATTTATTTAAAAAAAATTTCTTTACCAGTTTTCATAGATAATATTCTAATTTTAAATTTTTTAAGTATATTTTAATGCATCTGCCCCTTCCTTTATAATTTGTTGGAATACTTGTACTGCTAAATTATTTAACATAATCAGACTCGAACAGAATCTGAAATGTGAATTTTTTTCCATTCTTACATGTAAAAAATGATAGTAACAAAATAATAACCATGTTTCATTTAATTAATTCATAATCACAAATAATTATGTTATACACATCCTTTAACTAGATGAATGTGTGCTGTTATTTCATGAATTTTTTTTTTCAGCTAATAGAAGCTGACAGAAAGAAAGCTGAGGAATCTGGTCAAGCAGTGAAACTTGCAGTAGACAGCCAGGTGAAGGCAAAAAAAAGTGTATAATTTTAGTTTGCAGCTTCTACTTGATTTTAACCAGAGAAGGAAGTTAACATGATTTTTTTCTCATTTTAGTTGTGTCCTGCTGAGGGTGCTGTAAAAAGTAGAGGTCGTGGTAGAGGTCATACAGGTCAAAAAGAACCAGCTAAATATGGAAAGGAACAGCCTAAATCTTCAGTTGTAATAACTGTATACATCATTTTAACTAACTTATAGTAAATAAATTTTAAAAATAATACGGCATTGCTTCTTTTTGGTTACCTTGTTGGTTATGTAAAATACATACAAAAATGATTATCATACTCCTTGTTTATTTGTAGAGGAAATAAACAAAATATATGTAGAATATTACCGGAAAGTGAAATAGCTAAATTTATCAACTATAATCAGACCGTCTTACTTGGCTCTCTTTCTTAAAATTGATGGAAGAATAGATCAACTTGAGTTTGGCAGTTAATGAGAAATGTAAAATAGGTATTGTATGAAAAAAATAATACAAAAAATTTTTGCAATTTTTTTTTATTTGCAGGATTTTCGAGATTCCTCTAATTATGAACCTATTGTGGATACTTCAGATTTGGTAAATTACAAACATGACCATAAAGGAAAAGGTCGAGGCTCACATCATTTTGATAATCAATTTGCCTCTGCTAAAAACAACAAACGGAAACCTGGTGTAAAAGAAGAGGTAAGAACATTTGTATAACATTTACATCAGTGCATTCAGTAGTACATGTAAAAGTAAAATGCATCCAGCAGGTAATAAATAGTAATTTATACTGCTTTCTTTGAGAATTGAATACATTAATGTCATTTGAACATTTTACTATATCTTAGTTCAGCTATTTAAATAAATTTGTTATTTTTAACATCTATTGCTAATTTATTTTAACACATTTTTCTTTATACAGTTAAATGTTGCTATATTGAAGTTGACGGCAACTTGAAATTTCATTCGTAATACTGAAAATTTGTTACACTGAAATTGGTGGAAGGGGGGGGGGGTTTCGACGACGGCATTTTCTGTTCTTTATGTATTCTTTACCTTTTCCTTTCCCGCGCCCCCGCGCGGGTGGCCCAGGCGCCGGCCTTACTCGCCTCCGGTGGGTCCTTTGCTACTAAGCGATAGGCCAGCCAGGTTCGCGCCGTCATGTAAAATTCTTTTCATACGGAAAGCTATCTATCCAAATAATGAAACACTCAACGAGTATTTATTCCACTGGTATGTCCGTTACATAGTTTTCTGTTCAGTGGGAAGACTGTGCCTGTTTTGCACTACAGAGTTTGTCCAAACATGGTGGTATGCGTGATAAACATATGTGTATTTCATGTTCAATGTCCAATCTGGACCTGTACTTGGTCTTCATCGCAGTAACAGCAGAGAATGAAGTTTCGCACAAGTAGGTCGAGAAAAGGTAGCAGGACATTGATGGCTTTGTCTGACAGCAGCGAGTACTCCTGGAAACATGCTAGCCAGAACGACAACAGTGGCAGTCTGCTGAACTGCAAGCGCAGTGTCCTGTCAGATGACAATTCGACCAATTGTTCTTGTTCAAGACCAGTTAAATCAGTTAGCCCGCATTCAAAGGGATTTCGAATTCAATCAAATGCGCTGACATCGTCGTCCGCTCGAAATACTGATGAAAATAATACGACTTCTGCTGTAGGTGGTTCAAAACGGTGCCTGCAATGACGCCTGTCGAAATATTGTTCACAGTAAAAAGTCAGCCAACAACGGAAACATATCATATGTGCCTTCTTCACATCTTCCCCTCCATATGCGAAGTTTCTTCTGGAAGGCACGACTTTGTCATGTGTTTTAAGAACGTTTATGTCAGGTCCTTGCAATGACAGGTTTAAACTATTTAAAATGTTAAAAATGTCTGCAAGATTAGCTAGTTTGGCAAACCCATGTCTCATCTGTAAAGAAGTGTGCCATCGATTCGTTATGTTGGTTTAGAAAAATTAGCTGCTCGTCGTAATTCCATAAACTCGCTGAAAAAGCGCGACCGCATGATAGCCACCGGACTTCCGTGTGTAGCTACAAATGCTTGTGTTCGCTTCCATTTCGCGGGCATATGTTTTCAAAACAAACGTTGCTGATTGAGTGGCCTGACAATTTTAATACATGTGGAAAACGTGTCAGCAAGATATCGGCTCTTGAAACACCCGACATCAGTCATGGGATGTGCGCTTGCGCTGATCACGTCATCATTCATACTACGTAGTGAGGCAGCACCTGCATTTAAGCGTACGGTAGTGTGCGACCGACACATCGTCAATAGTGTACCATACATGTGTAGTTGGTTTATGTCCTGTTGTTTTCGTATGTGTTTCTAAACGCCTTATAAAAAAGCCCTGAAAATTTGAAAATATTATGGGAGTGGAGTGTAAAGAACTGTGCTCACCATAGAAACCAAGCAAGAGATTATAACTAAAGTAGAGAGTGGACAAATAATGACTGATGTTACCAGGCAGTATGGCTTGAACAGGTCTACTGTAGGCACAATCCTAGCTAAAAAAGATATCACCAAGAAGACTCAAGCCGCTAAAGGAGTAACGAAAATTACATCTGAGAAGCAAAAAAAGTGTCATCCATGACATAATCGAGAGTTTTTGCCTTTAGTTTGGATAAATGAACGAGAGGTGAAAAGAGATATAACTAGAATGTCCATCATTCAAGTGAAGGCTGGAGAAATTTTTGAGAAATTGAAAGAACAAACTCCAGGCTCATCCTTCGAAAATCTAGAATTCACTGGCTGGTTTACAAAATTTAAGGAGATCTGGCATTAAACAAGCTGATGTCAGTAGGGTTGTTGATCTCTACAACGACAATGTTAAGTCAATCATTACCTGAAAGTCCTGAAGGAGAAAGAAAAACAACCGACATTGGACATGTACTTAAACGCCCAAAGAAAGGAAAATGACAGATTAATAAGCAAGACTATATGTGTGCATTATATTTCTAATAAATAAACTTACTAATAAATTATTCTTGTACATGACAATTTTTTTTTAATTTAATTTTTAGGATCTCCAGAACGAATTAATCAAATTCCCATTAACACATATGGTAAATCGATGATCGGTTAACGAACGATTCGGATAGCGAACATAATTGTGGAACAGATTAAGTTCGTTAACCGAATACCCACTGTATTCCTTCAGTTTACTGGCAAGTTCCGAATGTATTTTGGTCAAATGGCGCCTCAATTTGGCAGGTTTCATTGAATCGTTCGATAATGTTTGCATCACACTTGACACACAAAAAGGTTGGTCAGCATCGGTCCCCTGCGGTGAAGCCGAATTGATATATATTCAGGATTATACTTGCACCGTTTTCTTTTTCGTTCATCTTTGGCTGCTTGATTATCAGAATCTTCCAGGTTCTGGTCAGTTTTCCTCTTCAGAAATTTATCCATGCTACTAGGTGTCATAATTATTTGTATTATTAGTTATACATTGTGCGTTATTGTGATGATAAGTGTCTGTCTTCACTTCTCTGGTAGCGATTTAAGTAGCATGAAAGTATACACTCAAAGATACATATTTACTGAAACATCACTACTCTATCCTGTGGGCTGCCTATTTTTTTTCGAACTGTATGTCTGTAACAGTCTGATTTCTCCTACTCCCTTCTCTTTCTCTCTTCCAATCTCAATACTAGTATATACCTATCAAAGATCTGCGTCTTCTCACCTATGTTGTTGTCTCTGATTGGTCCATGCCTCATTAGGGATATTCTGTTATTTCAGTCAAAACAGCAGTAACCCTGAACTTTTGTAATTTAGTGACAAACTAACTAATTAACTCTCATCCCTGACCCAATGATGTTTGACCTATATTCTTGTAAATACAATGCTCAACCTAGAAACTTTGGGACACTGATTCTTTAAACCGTAATAAAACCCATGTAAAAGTTCGCGCCATTACGATAAGAAGTAGATAATTAGCTACTATTTTAGCTATAGTTACTTACCGCTAACGGTCATTGAACTAAGGGGCGTAACTCATTTATTTAACAGTTATTCTACTTGATTTACATCCCTTAAAATTTATAAGAAACGTGCAATGTATTCATTTATTAATCAATGAAATAAATATAAATTTTATTATTATTAGAATTAGAAAAAAAAAGTATAGTTATATCACAAAAAGGTCAAATAAATCACTCATTTATTCTTCATTTCCTGTATTATTTATTAAAACCCTTAACGGTATTGAATTTTTATATCCCGCGAACGTGTGCCACTCCCTACATTTATGTGGTTGTCCCATGATGTCTTAGCTCTCCCTTCCTCCGTCCCTTTCCCACCATTGCTAAAACCACGCCTCTCATTCCTCCCCCCTCTCCAGTTCGTTGCTACGTAATTAATTTTTACTATCCTCATCAGTAGAGGTTACCTGTGGCGAAGTGGGGGGAGCATGGGGGTCATCATGCCCCGGGCGCTACTCACAAAGGTGCGCCACTCACAAAGGTGCGCCAAATGGTATATTTTACATATAACACTATATGGTTTGCGGATGTGTGGGAGGGGGGGGCGCTAAAAAGGTATTATGCCCGGGCGCCAGTTAAGCTCGCTACGCCACTGGAGCTTACCATAACATGTTACTCCCCCATCGCAAAGTTGACTTGAGTTTTAGAAAATTTGCAGAATTTAAATTATTTTTTTTTGTTGCTGCAAAACGGCCATTTGTTTTTGCAATACTGAAAGTAAGAAATTCATTACAACAACACTTTTTTAACAGGTGTTATATAAGCGAAGGGAAGGAGCAAAAAAATTCGCTGTACTGAATATTTCATTACTCTGATGTTCGCAATAACGGACATTTCACTGTATATGTCTTAATCTTACATCAGACAAGTACTTGTTTCTGTAAGATATTCACATTATTTCTGTCAGATGTTTAGTTTGTCTAATTCAATAGAAAAAAAATAAAAAATTCGGCACAAAGAACTGTTTGTTCAAATGAGAAATTCTGCTAATTTGTTCTGTTGAAAAGGAGGTGCTGTCTTGTATAATTTCAGTTCATACATTTTTTTTTCCAAAATTTTTTAACTAATTCTTCTCAATCATTAAGATTTAATGACAACAAAATATTGCACACATTACATGCAATATAACCTGATTCATGCCATATAGACACTTTATTAACGCCTTATAGACACTTGATTCACACAATATAGACACTTGACTCATGCCATGTAGACACTTGATTCACACTTAATATATTCCACTTCTTTTGTTATTGAACACTTCCACCAGTTGCATGAAGTTTATTGGTTCAGATTGATAGTTGATTAGCACACATTTTTAATTCTCTAGTCTGAAAAAGTAGAATTCGTCCACCCAACTTGATTCAAGTAATCTCTGCTGCCCATCTGTTTGTTTCCATCAGGTTTTTTAAGGAAATCTGTATTACATATCTCAAAAAAATATGTTAATTTAATAAGCAAATTAGATTAAACCATTTTATTAATATTCCTGCTAGAGTTTTCTTAGACATTCTATCCACTATTTTTCTGTTTGATTGTTTTATTGTTTTTTTTAACATAATCAGCATGAGATAGGAAATAAAAAATATTGTTTTGAAAGTATTTAAAAAATGCCAATATTGTTGCCATTCTTTGTATTCTGTGAGTTTCTAAACTACCCTTTTCTTACTAACATAGTAAAGTCACTAACAGTGAAAGTTATTATAGTTGGCAATTTAAACACATGAAAGTTACATCTATCTACATTTAATGAGAGCTAAGATAATTAATATTAATTAGGGCTACTGTGAATTGCATTGAATAATGTATAAAATTAATTGCTTATCTGCTCTACACGGAATAACTGAGAGAAAGATTGTAGTCTTGTCAGGGATAAAACATTGACTGGTAGAATAAAATGTACACTAATTGTTTTTGTTTTATATGTATGCAAAATTTGACTTAAAAAAACTGTATTAATAATTTGGGTTTTATTTTCACAGTATTCAGCATATAATTTTTTTACATATATATAAATAATATAATCACTTATAGATGGATGGCCGAGTGGTGTAGATACTCAACTGTCAACCTGAGAGTCCTGGGTTCGATCCTCGGTGAGGCCCATGGAATTTTTCCAGGTGAAATTTGGTGCAAAGTCGTCCCACAAGCCCACCTAGCTTTAAATGGTTGTTGGGGGAAGTAAAGGTGGCTGGGCGTTGTGCTAACCACACAATCCCTTCATATGCCGAGGTTATGGCAACAGATGAATTCTACACTTCATCTGCCCCATTTGGCCCGTTTTACTATAGAAATAAACATTAAATAGGAAAATATTATTTAAAAAAACAACTCTAAACTAGTAAAAATTTTATTCCTCATTTGTGACAACTATAGCTTATTGTGTGCTGTATTTCAGTTTCACTAATACTTGCCATGTTCTAACTAAACTTAAGTTTAAGAGATGTAGTTGGTGTATTCTTCAAGCTTCTGTTCTAATTTGTCCAATGAATCTTAAAAAATTCAACTAAAAATAGTTAGCTTGTTTTAGCGATAAGTTTGGCTCAGTGTGAATTGCATGCTTGCTTGTGTTATTTTCAGCCTAAAGTTGGCTGTTCACATAAAGATGCAGTTACCATGTACTCTAGAGGTGAAGGTAAATATTTTAAAACTGATGCTAGACAAAACAAAACTGAATGCATATCAAAAAGAGAAGCTGCAGCTCTAGATATGACTAGTGCACCTGAAAATAACGTGAGTGCTTACAAACAAGTTGAAAATAATTAATTTATTCATATACATTTATAATTTTATAATGTTTAGTTCTGAGACCCTTGATGTTGTACAAATCCAGGCTCTACGGCTGATCACATGCACTTTTCAAACGTTGCCAGCAGCAACGGTCAAGATCATGGCAAACATGCCACCACTAGTGCATCCTAGGGAGTGGGCCGTGATTACTGCTTACGAGTAGTATAAGTGGCAAGAGGAGTCCTCTGGCCTAATGGAGATGGTCGGTGGCTGGGTAGAAGGGAAGCGGCTAACAATGAAGTCTTTTAAGTATCACGCTACAAGACTGTCACGAGAAATCGAGCTGCTTACTGACCGCCTAATGCTAAAGATCGCCCTCTCCCCCCGGGCTCCTCCTGGCAAAGCTACGTGCATGCCTGAGGTTAGCATAACCCTGGTAACACCAGTGTTATGAAAGCTAAGCCCTGTGGTTCACTCTGTGCGTACGAGGCAGACAGTGCTTTGCCTGCTAAGAGCATTGTTATCCTGACTGATGTTCTGTTCTCCAAACCGTAAAAGGGACGGGAGAATGGCCAGAGAGGTTGGAAGCCATGGTGGAGGCAATCCAAGATTTTATGTCCCACAATGTGTATTAGCGACTCTACAGTGGATCCCCGGGCATATGGACGTGCCCGGGAATGACCGGGCCGACTTCCTTACAAACCCGATACATGCCCAAGCGCAGCTCGTGGGTGCGGATAAGAGCTCACTTGAAGCAGCAAGTGCCAAGATCAGACTCTTTGAACAAACTCTGTGGTTCTCGAGTTGGGACAATGGGGTGAAGGGCAGAAATGTCTGCAGTCAGATGGAGCAGCCGTCCAAAACTGACCCTTGATGAGGGCTCAGGAGGATCGAGCAGGTACTAATTGCCAAATTACGTACTGGGCATTGTCCTATGTGTACTTTAGGAGGTTGAAGCCCAATGTCGATTCACTTTGCTGACACTGCAGAGAAGTGGTAGAAACTGTGGATCATGTGCTTTTTGAGTGCCCCGGGCTGGCGGACTACTGGGTGGACCAGTCGGGTAGCTTGCTAGTCATAGGCCTTTATTGCAGTTCCCTGATGTTGAGGGACACAGCGAGTTTGATCTCACAGCCTCTAAGAGACTAAGTCTCAGCCCACAGTTATCACTGAGAGAGTTCAGAGAGAGAAGAAATTTAAAAAAAAAAGTGAAATTGTAAAAGTTAAATCAAAATAATTTTATTTTTTAAAAACACCTTAAAAAGTATTTTACTAAAATAACTCATCTGGGTGTTTTTACAAGCTTAGTTCTGGTTATTTAACATATCCTCAGCATGCTTGTTTGTTATAACCCATACATCTGTCTTATATCTCTCCCTGCATGCAGTTTTTGGGAAACTCCAAGGTCTATAAGGGAAGACTGAAAGATAATGAAGTAAGTATTCTTTAAAAAAAACAAAAACCAAAAGTTTGTTATGAAATGTATTTATCATGGAATCTTTGATAATACATGTATTAACAGGTAATCTGAATATAAGAGGTGAGTTCATAGATAAAATTGTTAATATTCATATATTCAATATTAGCACTAGCAGTGAGAATAAAGAATCAATGTTTAAAGTCATTTTCAAATTCTGTTGCAGGGACCACCTCCAGATCCTTCTTTCAATCCATTAGCAGATCGCAGACGTAGTGACAAGAAGGAAGAATCTGCTGAGCCTCGCAGACATCCAAGAAACTATGGTGGCAATGCAGACCTTAATAGAGTCAAGCAGACAATGAAGAATATGAGAGAAAAGGCAAATTTACTATTTAAATCAGATAATTTAGAGCTTGTCAATTAGGTTTTGGGTAGTCCTTGAGATAAGACACTCTCAATCTTAGCAATTAGGTGTTTGGTGCAAATCTTAATCTTATATAATTAACATTTAATTTAAAAGGAGAAAGAGCGTCCTACAGTAAATAAACCTTTAGAAATGGTGATGACGGGGAAAGAGAGAAGGAATCATGAAGAATGGAAAGCTGAGAGAGAGAGATATGACCAAGAAAGAATTCAGAGATCCACCAATTCAGGAGGAAGTTGGAAGAGGGCGTGGGATGCCGATAAAGCGAACCAAGAGTGAGTTGTTTGTTTTTTCTTTTTCAGAAAATAGAATTTAAAAAAAAAATTGTGAAGTGTGGCCTTTTTAAATGTTAGAATAACCAAATCAATAGTATTGTGGATCCTCGAGATACTAATTTATTTAGCTCCATAACATTGCTCTTATGTCAATTCGCTCTTATCTCAAAAGCAATTTTCCCCATTGAAATTAATATAAAATGGCATTAATCCGTTTCAGCCCCCAAAATGCCACTCTTGTTTTTTTTTGTTACATGTTTTTGAATAAGAAAAATGTGTTTATAATTGACATATAATGTATAAAAACATAGTTCAAGAGAATGTGAAAAAATAAACTGGTAGAGTGAAATTTCATTATTATGAATGTCATTGTAACGAAATATTCAGTATAGCAAATTTTTTTTTGGTCCCTTTGAAAATATAATGTATTAAAAAGCGTCTTTGTAAAGAACTCCTACTTTCATCAGTACTGCGAAAAAAATAGCCGTTTTGTAGATATTTGATTTCCGCAAATTTCTAAATCTCAAGGGGGGGGAGAGGAGTTAGACCTTTAAACTATACTGATAAGGACAGATCAGCTGGATAAAAATTCTTTACATTAGGTGCAGTAGGAGACAGTGTTGTCTTGGCATCAGCGGGGAAAGGTTTGGGGGGGGGGCACTATTATGTAACAAGAATGAGCAGAGGATGAGAGGAGAGTTTTGAGTTTTAGCTAGGTGGGAATGGGGAGGAGAAAAAGAGAGCTAGGACTTTATGGGACAACCACTGTGTGTGCCTATGTGGAATTTTAAAAAATCAATAAACCAGTGTTGTGTTTGAGTTGGGAGAGGGTCCACTAGTTAACTAGAAGCAAGACACTTAAAAGGATAGCATTTTGGGAGGTATGAGAAGAACATTAAGGATAGAATTTGTGTGTGGGGGGTTATATTTAAATAATTAATGGTTGCATTGCCCAACTAGTCAACCAAGCAATCTTCTTTCAAACCTAAGCAGTATGGGGCTGCAGTTCACCAGCAATTTCAAAAGTAACTTGATAATTTTAGTAAAAAGCAATCTTAAATTGTTTTGGGTTTGGAAAACGACAATCCTAAAGATTGGGGTAGGGACTTTATGCAGTGAAGACTACATTCTGCCAAGATGTTAACTACCAGTACCACTATTTAATTAGAAAGGGTACTGCGGATTCTGCTGCAGTACAGTGTGCCACGCTAGAAAGGGGCTCAGAAAGAGCACTGTCTAATAAATTAGCACTTTTCAGATGGGTGTAGGGCGCCACAATAGCTATTCACGGCTCTGTGGATCCAGTCTTTAAACAAAATATTTTAAATTTATTTTATGATTTAAAAAATTAGACAATATGAGTGTGAAAGCTGTTTCAATGTTTCACAGCTTTCACACTCATATTGTCTAATTTTTCTTAGGTCTTTATGAATTAAGGGAAGTAAGTCATGTGGAATAACAGTTTAGAAAAATGAGTTTCGCCCCTTAGTTCAATAACCCCTAGCGGTAAGTAACAAAAGCTGAAAGCTAAATTGGCAAAAAATAATCGGTGAGAAAATATAACATGTTGAGCAAACTATCTTTGAAAAATAGCAAAATAACATAACATCTTTTTTAAATATAGTTCTTAATCTGTATATAATTCAAGATCATCAAGTAAATTTTTAAATTTGAAAAAATAAATAATTTCCGAGCATCTCTGCTAACTTTTCATGTTGCTAAGATTCACATTGAAAAGATCATATACAACTATCACAAAATCAATTTAGCTGAAAAACTCAAAAGCATTAGTAATAAAGCCATCATACTTCTGAAAATTCACATTATTATTAAGTAATTTGATTCAATGGTAAAGTTACCATGTAAACATGAGAGGGTGATCAGTGGTATTGTAGATAAAGTGTTAAGCACAGTACATATCGTTGAAGTATTACTCCCGTACTGCCTCGCCAAGTCACCTTGCTCATGTTTGTTTTTCTTTGATTTCACGCTTCTACTTAGCACTGACCTTTCCACCAGGTTTCTTATAAATTAAGGGAAGTATGTCATGTGCAATAACAGTTTAAAAAAAAGAGTTGCGCTCCTTAGCTCAAGCAGAAAGGAACATAAAAGTGAAAGCTAAATAGGTTAGAAATAACATATCTTTGCATTGATACCTAAATGACCCATATCCACATACTTTTTGTTTTTTTAAATTTTCCAGCTCTGATGATGGATCAAGCTCAGCAAGTCGACTTGAACCAGGAAAAAGGCCAGGTATTGTAAAACATTATTGAATTCTGAAAATATTTTAATACCATTTGGATGTATTATGAAAGAAAATTATTTCATGTATTATAAGTATTGGTTACACTATTACTGATAAAAATATCAATGTTTCTTCTGTGAGTCAATTGTAACTTGCTAATTTAAAAAGAAATTAATTTTTTGTTTATAAAACATGATGAAAAAATGAAATTAATTTTTTTTTTTGATGACTAAAAATGTGTTATTCTTGTAATGTTTTGTTTTTTCCTTCATTCTACCTTGAATTGAGATAAACCAGGCCAGATATGTGGAAATTTTTTATTCTTAAAACATTCTTTTCTTTGCTTAAACATTCTGAAGCTGGCCGCATTGGTAGTGGTCGTTTTGACAGGGGAGAACGTGATGAGCGTCCAAGAAGTGCTATTATAAGCAAAGGTAGATGAATGGCATGATTTCTATTTGCCATGTGTATTGGGACCTTAACATGCCTTTTTAAATTATATTTTTGGGTTTGTTAGTTTATAAATAGAAAACCTTTTAGGTTGACATTGTCATAATTATTCCCTCTTTTTTTGTCAAAATCATTTCATTTGGTAATTATTTGGTGACCAACTGGTCCAATTTCTTGCAGAATTTTAATAAACCCCCTAAAGAATTTTTTTAATATCATCCTTTTTACATATTTCTACATTTCCCACTCTGTAGGTGAAAATTGCTTGTTATTTCAGTTTTAAAGAGTCTTGCTAGCCTTTTTGGTTAAAAATTCTTTTGGAAACTCCCTTATAGACTCTAATATATTGGTAGGAATGAATATTGGATGCTTTTTCCATAAATAGTTGGTCACCTTAAAATCATGCATGAATGTTAACTTTTTTCAGCATGCATTATTTAAACAACTTACTTTTACTACAAAAAGTAATTAAAAATCTGAAAATACATTAGATCCTTTTAATTCCTTCTAAACTTCTTTGAAACTAATTGAAAATCATACTCAATGATATTCTATATTATTAGTTAATCAAAGTACATGTATTTTATTTCAAATTTATCTAACACCTTAAATCATTTCTCACATATAAATTGTAATTGACCAAAAATGAAATTGGTTCTGAAAACTTACAAGGTGCTTAAAATATATAATTATTTCTTTTTCAGGATGTATCTTACAATATTTCCTTTTCTAACTGGTTAGCCGTGTTCCCTCTAAGCTGTTCATGGTTGCTTGTGCACACAACTACACTTGCTTTGTATTTTAAAAACATTTAGGTTTCTCAAATGAAGAGACTTATTACATTTTTAACTGTTTGATAAAAAGAATAAATAATGAGCTTCATATTATAAGTATTTAAAACGACATTTTGTTTCAAACTGAAAAATGTTTCTACTTTCTCACATGGCTTTCATATTTCATTGACATAATGTGTTATCTCTTTGCTATATGATTGAAAATTAAAAACTAATACTGCCATCCCTTGATTAACACGGTTTTGATTATCGCACCCATAAAATATGAGACCCTCCTTTGATTTACGCTGTGCCGGTTTTGATTATCGCTCCTTTTTTTCCTTCGCCCGCGCACTATTTTGTGTCTCTCAGCCACTCTGCAGCAATCATCGAAGCAAGACGTCTGCCTTACTTATTGTTTGCACTACCCATTTCGATTTGATTACTATTTTTTTTAAATAATTTTCTTAATTATGGACAAAAAAGAAACTCTTAAACGTATATACATCAGTATAGAATCTTTTGCCAGAATGTGCAAAAGATTTTTGCGGTTTTGATGATCGTATCAACGAAGTTATTTGCAAAATTACTGAAGTAGGAACAGAACTTGGTTTTGAAGCAGATTCATTAGGGAATTGTTGGAATCTCACTCAAAAGACTTGACTGACAACAATCTTTTTGCAATTGAGCACTAAAATGTTTGTCGTGAAAACGACAAGCAAGTCGACTGTTATCGGAAAATTATAGAGGAAGAAAAAAAGCCTACTGTTCAGTTAAAGTTAGATGTATATTTTGGTAAAGAATAACTTTGAAACCTACTTTTTTAATTTTATTTATATCCTTCTATTATTTGAAAAGTATAAAGCAAGTTTTTAGTGACAATTAAAATATAGATCTAATTTAAATAATTTTGAGGATTCATTATCACTGGGCAATAGCCAAAAAAAAGTCTGGGGGTTTTTCAACTGATTTAGACTAATTTTGGTGTTATGAGTCCGAATATCACATTGATTTTGCTTGGTCAGGTCAACTTTCTGAGATACAGCCATATATCAGGGGGTTTTAAGTTCAATCATTTCTCTAAATTAGCTGCATAAAATTTAGCAGCAAAATAATCACAATAATAAAAACACAGATAATTATATGATATTTATAAATCATCAATCTGGATTTTCACTTGATTATTTAATCATCAGCACTTGATTGTGTTAAATAAGCCAATAAAATTGTCAGGACAGTGAAAGTAGACAGACATAATATTGTTTAGATAGATAGATTGATAGATAAATACACAAACGAATCGCACGGACAGTGAAAATAGGTCAGGAATGATGATTAATAGCAGCAGCGTGTAGAGTTAGGGGCGAAAGGGAACGCTTGGTCAGTTGTAGGGACGCGAATATATACCGGTCACGACAGAAAGAGAGGAGGCAGTGTAGGTTTTGTTAAGTTTGAAGAAAGTAGTCTAATTAGGAAGAAACGAAGTGATTACTAGGAACCTTTTTATTGTATTGACATAAGGGACAATTGATAGAGTAGACTTGAATAAATATTTGATGTTCACTATTGGATATTAGTGCTTTAGATCATTCAATAAAGTGATTTTGATTCATAAAACGGAAGTGTTGTGAACTTGTTTTAGTTGTGTGAAAGAGTTTAAAATAATAGAAAGTAGTTAAAACAATAAATAAAGAAGACCTTCGAGGCATCCCTGACACAAACTGATTTTAAATTTCACTGGCTTGCATCCTGCTATTACTTTCAGTTTATTGATATGGCTTCAGCGCGACGGTCATGAAGGAATAATCCTGAATAGAGCCCAGCACTGTGTAAGGAAAGAGTGGCCGGCGCGAGAGCATTTAGTACCTGGGGCGAGAAACATCATAAACGAACCTCTTGTTGACAGGGAGAAGATATTGATCCCACCGCTACACATGAAACAGTTTACGCGCGCTCTGGAAAAGGATGGGAGGTGCTTCAACTATATGTGCCGAGCATTTCCTCAACTGACCATTGAGAAGCTGAAGGCCGGCATTTTCGACGGTCCACAGATAGGGCAGCTCATAAAGGACACGTAGTTCCAAAACTCCATGAACACGCTTGAGTGTGCCGCTGGAAATCGTTTGTGCAGGTGGTGAACAACTTCCTGGGGAACACGAAGGCAGCTAACCACGCCAGCAGCATGATAGAGGACTTCCAAAAACTCGGGTGTTTGATGAGTATAGAGATGCACTTCCTGTTCTCACACATGGAGAAGTTTCCTGAAAACCTTGGGGCGATGGGCAGGGAGAAAGGTTCCATCAGGACATCCGCCAAATGGAGGAAAGGTTCCAGGGGAGGTGGGATGCAGTCATGCTAGCGGACTACTGCTGGTCGCTGAAGAGAGACAACCCAGCAGCTGATCACACACGGGAATCGAAGAAACGCCGATTTATGCCTTGAACTCTGAACTTTTGTTTCACGTGACGCTCATTGTTATACCAATATTATGATAATTATGCTTATAAAATTTGGTGGATAAACAAAAACTGAATGAATTTGAAAACGTTGACTTTTATTTCTTGAGTAAAATGGAAAAAATCGTCAGGGGTTTATCAGCTGATGATCCGCAAAAATGTGTTTTTTTACAAAAAAATTTCTGTAGGAAAAAATCCTGACCTGATTGAACAAAACCAAGGTCATTTTCGGACTCAGAGCATCAAAATTAGTATAAATCAGTTGAAAAACCCAGGACTTTTTTCAAAAAATATTTTTTTGTTGCCCTGTGTTATAATTATTCCTATTGGTTTATAGGTTTGATTAGCGCAGTAAATCTCGGGAATTTATTAACCGGGCTAATCAAGGGATGGCTGTACAGTGTTCTAGTTCACTCAGAATAGGTAAAATTTTAATGATTTTGTAAACTAACTATTAAATCAATGAGGATCAGTTTAAAAGATTTGGATTGAATAAATATTTGGAAAGAGATAAAACTAATACATAATGAAATTAAGAATTTTACAATGATCTTAAGGACAAACCAATAGGTCTTTGTGGCTTACTGTTTAATAAATTTTTCAGTTAACATAAAAACAACTTGTGAACCAAACACACATTTATAAGCCTTTACAACCATGGACCAATCACACTACAATGGACAGACTGTAAAAGTGAAGCTACTGGTACTTTAAAAGTAATTCAGAAACATTCCAATCAAGTCTATAAAAATGTTCTAAATGAAAGAAAATTGTCACAGCAATAGAGACTAGCTTTAGAATACAATTTTACATTTATTTTTTTTGCCTTTGAGTGTTTTCTCTTTAAGTTTCCACTATTTGGTAGCTACATTTGTGCAATGTTCTCTTTCTCTTTTGTTGGTTGGTATAGTCTTAGAGTACTAGATCTGCTATTTGTGGACATGAAAACATTTTCAATTATACCATTTTATTTTGCTTCTTTCATTTGGCATGTTATGCTATATTTCTAATTTTACTAATTGTCTTTTTGAATCAACGTCACAGCTATTACTGAAAGTATTTCAATTAGTCCAACTCTTTCAAAAATATTGATATTATTTTACCTAATTTAGTAATATTTTTGTAATTTTTTTTCTATTTCATAACCAATCCTAAAATGAAAGTTTTTCATGTTTTATTTGCTTAACTCCTTTTTTTTTTCCTGCTACGTTTTTTATATTGTATTTTTGTGTACAATTATGTGTTTTCTTTGTTTTTTTTAATTGATTTTCTAGTCTTTTCTTATTTCATGACTCCCTTAAGTAGTTGAATTAAAAATGTTTTACAGCCATGATGGATTTTGATGTATTTATTTATCTAAATCTCTAGGTAATCTCCATCTTGTAGATCATGCATCACCTCCACAGAACCACAAATCACAGCCTCATGAACCTTCACAGAACCTCAGATCACAGCCTCAGGAGTCAGTAAATGGGAGTGACAATAAAAGTCAACGTCACTGGGGTAAAGGTCGTGGAAGAGGTCGAGGTCATGGACTAAGCTCAGGGGAAAAGTCTCCAAGACCCAGAACTTGGTCAGGTGGGGATGACCGGTTTGTGGAATGTCAGAAAGAATTACTAGTGGTGAAGTTTGACAACACTGCTGGTGATAACAGTGTTGAGGTGGAGTATGATGACGATGACTTTCTTCCATCACAAGCAGCAATCAAGTCAGCCCCACATACCACAGCTGGGCGTAACCAAAATGATATATCTCAAACAGCTGGAAAACCAAAACAAGGAAAATTAAGTCATAGACTAAAAGATGGTGGTCATCAGAGTGTACCAGAACAAGATAGATCCCATGCTAAATCTCAAGTGCCTTTAGTAAATGATGGAAGCCAGTTAAGTGTACCTGAACAAGATAGATCCCATGCTAAATCTCAAGTGCCTGTTGTAAATTCTAATGTAGAGAGAACATCTTCCCAATCACATAGTGTTGGTGATAGTGAAGATTGGGAAGATTGTACCGAATCATCTGGTGCTCATGATGAGTCTGAACAAGATCTTCATTTAGAGTGCAGACTTAATCCAGATGCCCCTGAATTTCTCCCCACCTCGCCAGACTTTATGAAAACGCCACCAGGTCATGTTAAAGTTTTAAATTGGGCCAGTGATGCTGGGCCAACCTCTCCATTATCACAGCCGTCAGTTTCAAAGCTTGCAACAACAGATTCTGATTCTCCAGTAACTTCCTCTTGTTCATCCTACAGAAAATGTTTTCATCAAATGGAGGAAGATCTTCTGCCAGAATCTGATGAGCCATTCGTTCCTTGTGATATTTCAATTCCCACAGATGGTCTGCATGAAGAGGAAGAAGAGAAGTTTGAAGATTCATTAGAATCAGCACTTGGACTTACAGAGGTAATTATTTTATCACAGTCTACTAGATTTATATTATATTTCAGCTTTAGTATTTAACCAATAACCTTGCCTGAAAATATTCAAATTTGTAAAATGTTCAACTATACATGTAGAATTAACAGTTATGATAAAATAAGAAATTAGATTAATGTGCTCTGTCTCTTTGAAATTTTAAATTTATTTCTTATGAATAGTTCTCATAATGCTAAATTTAGACTTTAAATAGTTCTTACATGGTAACTATGATTTTAAATACATTTAAAATCTACATGTTCCAATTAATTTTTTTAATTGAAATTAAAGTAATTATTATTTGTATTCAAACAAGATTGTCTGTCATTATATTCCAATGTAATTATGTTCCAATTGTAGCCCAATGCTGCATGCAACTTTTTGATGAGTATTTTTGCGGCTACCAAAAAGCAATTTTCTAAAAATTTTTTACTTTTGTTCCCTAAATATTGTAAAATTGACTGTAGTGCGGCTCTTTATTGTATTTTTACTGTATGTTAATAATTTTCTATAAAATGGCATAAGTCAGTTTTTAAATCTAAGTTCTCTCTAAAACTTTTCAAGCTGCATTAAGTATTAGCATATGTGTATATCCCAACAACTTTAGAACCACTAATAAGTTGGGAAATTTCAGTTAGTTAGTCAAGTTTAAAAGTTCATACTGCCAGGGTCACATTTATATATTTAGTTATATTAAAAGTTCAAGGTTAAATCTTAGTTAGTACAGAAAGGTTAACAGTACAAGTCAGATTCTATAGTTTCTAGTCATCCAGGTTGAAAAGAAAGTTCTGTAAGTTAGTTCCAAAAGACATTAGCTTTTTGTCTCACGTGTCAAGGGAGAGCACTACTGTCTCTTTAGCTAATCAGAAGAGTTGGGGTCTTAGAATCCTGGGACGGCTTAATTCACACATATAATCCAATGTTTCATAGAGACAGAATGCAGACCAACTAGAGACTGGACAGACCAACAGACATTCAAGTATATCTACCTCAATCTTTCGTGACGGTAGTATACTTGAAGAGAAGATAAAGTTATATTGTGTACAAAGTGAGAGTTTATTCTGATCAAGTATTTCTGCTTCAATCTTTTGGGATGGCTGAATACTTTGATATATTATTCAGGTATTTGTGAATACTACTGCTTATGATTTTATTTTATGTATGTTTTTATCACATAATAAACATCATTTTAATCGTGAAACTTTGCCTCTTTCATGGTGTGTTGTCTGTGAATGCAACTGAATTGAACACTACCACAAGTGAACCAAAGAAAGAACATCATCACAATTAACCAAATAACACAAAACCATAACGTTATATAAAAACAGAACATTACATCTATATTAAATTATTTACTCCGACCAGTTTATTCATGTATCAGTTCTATTGATGCCTTTTCCTTCTAAAAATGGTGATTAATCAGCAGTCCTGGTTTTAATCATAACCTCAGATAATATTTACATGCTTTAACACTAGAACGACGGACTATTTCAACTACCTTTAACGACTGAAGCGGTCATTTTGACTGCGGTTAGCATTTTAACAAATTATGTCATATAATAATTATTTTTATTATGTGTAACAACCAAAGAAACAATATCTATAGAATTATAAACAGTATTCTTCAAAAAATATACGTAAGTTATCACATTCTGTTCATTAGTCATCTTGTGTTTTTTATGCCTGATGAAATTTATTTTTGTTGCACAGTAAGGCGATGTCAATTCATGAAGAAGGTTCAAAAATATAAGACCGACTAGAAATGCTGGAAGAGTTGCATAATCGAAATAATATAAATGCGTAGTAGAAGATATAGACAGGCCATCTTCGTGACACTCATCTCGTTGTGGGCGGCTCTTCCACTCCACACTTAGAAAAACTTGTTTTTTTATTTGTTTCCCCAATTTCAACATGTTTGTGCAAGGTACTCAATATGCAGCATGTTTGTGCAAGGTACTCAATATGCAGACATTCTTTTTTGGCTTGCAACGGTAAATTGTGAAGGTTTTTTTTTATACCATTGACGAGTACTTTTTGAAGAAAAACGTTCTAGAGTTGTGTCATTACACATGGCTAGCAACTCTCTTCGATTCTGCCTTATCGTACCAACGATGGATGTGCTTTGGCCAATAATATGACGTCAGCCGACAGCGTCACTAGATATTAATCTGTATGTCGGTTATTATGACAGCTGCAGTCGTTCTAGGTATAACTTTTTTTTTTTTTTCGATCATTATAAAACCAACAAAAATAATCTTCTATAATTATAACAATGTTATAAAGATATGAAAAGTCATACAATTTCAATAGTCTGCGGTTAGCCAGTTTGAAGTAATTAAACCGCACAGTAGCGTTACTGTCAAAATGGCCGCTGCCGTCGTTCTAGTGTTAATTATGACTACAGTTAAACATCATGCACATGCACTTCAGATTGTGTTGTCATATAGGTTTAATTATAGCACTGTATTGTTAAAATTAAATTACTTGTTGTTATATATTTTTTTAAATGATCTTTGTCATTGTGAAAGTATTTTTTTTTCACTTTCATTATCTTGGAAATGGAGAAACATGGATAATAATTTTGTTTTAATTAGTATGATCTCTGTCATCTTTATAGAAATATTTGCTGTCTTATTTACTTTAATGGGTGGAGGGATGGCCGTGCGGTGTAGAGGAAATTTTTCCAGGTGAAAGTTGGTCCTTCAAGTCCACCCATCTTTAAATAGGCACCTGACTTTATTATGGAAGTTTAGATGTGCTGAGCGAATCACACATTCCCTTCACATGCCGTGGTTACAGAAATATGAATTCTACACTTCATTTGCCTCGATGGCCTATTAGGCTTAGGGAACTAATATATTGATTATATTTAACAATTTTTATGTCCTATGTTAAAATCTTTTTTTTAAATGGCTGATGTGTCTCCAATGAAGACAATAAATCTGTTGTGTTGTTCTCATATTTCTTTTTAATTTTTATATGTTATGTGTGTCTGGGCGTTAAATTATGTTTCTGTTTTTTTGGTGTTTGCTTGTTTACATCTGGTCTAAAGGTCCTTTTGTTGAGCAACTATTTTGTTAGTTAAACTGTTCATTTTTTTTTTAAATTGTTTCAGTGAAGTAGAAACTTGAAATATGAATGTTAGTGGGAAGTTAGTGGCTTGTCTGCTCACACTGCTGCCAAATATAAATAATAATTTTCCAGCTCTGAAAAAAGGTGGATCAGAAAAGAGCATGTGTGTCAACATATTTTATTTGTATCCTAAACACAATTCCCTGATTTGGTAACACCATTGCTAGTAATTTCCTTTATAAACAGGGCTGTCATTTCATATTTTTTTTTATAATGTCTTTGGGAAAAAGGTTTTGCATAATGGCCATTGTATGTATTTATATACAAGTTTTTTAGCCCGTCGAACGATGGGTGGAATTTTATATTTTTTATAAAATTTTTTGAAATAATGTGCACTAGGGCAGAGGTTTTCAACCTTTTTTACCCTGCGGACCCCACAGACATACCACGCTCGGGTGGCGGACCCCCAGAGACCAAGGTGCCCTGGCCTTAACTTTTCGTACCTCAGGTTGGGCCCTAATATGTCTTATAAAGTTTACGTATGCAATCTACTTAAATTCTGATAAACGGTAGGCCTAGCCTAAGTTACGCACACATCATGTAAAAGTCATTTTACATACGGGAATATCTACCTATCCAAATAATGAAATACTCACCGAGTATTTATTCCACTGGTATGTCCGTTACACAGTTTTCTGTTCAGTGGGAAGGCTGTGCCTTTTTGGCACTACATAGTTTGTCCAAACATGGTGGTATGCGTGATAAACATATGCGTATTTCATGTTCAATGTCCAGTCTGGACATGTACTTGGTCTTCATCGCAATAACAGCAGAGAATGAAGTTTCGCACAAGTACGTCATAGAAAATGGTAGCAGGACATTGAGTAGCTTTGTCTGACAGCAGCGAGTACTTCTGGGAAACATGCTGGCCAGAGCGACAACAGTGACAGTCTATAACTTTGAACTTTACAAGCGTAGTGTCCCTGTTGGTTTCTTCGCACATGTCGACTGCTGCTAGGTAGGAAATAGCTCTTCTGCAATTAACATGAGGTTTTTGGAGACGTGCTATTTGTAATGCTACTAAATATGACGATCAAGAAGAGGCATTCTCATTCACAGTATTGCAGGCCACCAGTTTGTCTTTCTGTTTCAAACAGAGCTCTTTCCGCATCTCAAAGTATTCATTCGGTTTACTGGCAATTCCGAATGCATTGTGGTCAAATGGCGCCTCAATTTGGCAAGCTTCATTGGATCGTTCGATAATGTTTGCAAGCACACAACACAAAGAAGTTGGTCAGCATCCCCCCCCTGCGGTGAAGCCCAATAATATATATTCTGGATTAAACTTGCGATAGTTTTCTTTTTGTTCCAGACTGATCTTTTGCTGCTTGATCATCAGAATCTTCCAGGTTCTGGTCAGTTCTCCTCTTCACAAATTTATCCATGCTACTAGGTGTCATAACTATTAAGTATTATTAGTTATACTTTGTGCATTATTTGTGATGATAAGTGTCTGTCTTCATTTCTCTGTTAGCGATTTACACCTATATTCTTAAGCATATCTAATGCTCAACTAGAAACTTTGGGACACTGATTCTTTGTAACATTAATCAAAGTTCGAGCGCCATACACACGATGCCAGACAGTAGATAATTAGCTTTTCACACCATTTGTCTCTCCGAAAACAGAAGGCCGCTAAGCCTTGCTTTTAATTCCAGCCTAACCAGGTCATCTTTTTTCCAGAGTATGTGTCACCTAAAAATACAAACTCTCTCTAAACATGACCGACTTTGTAATCTCATAGTACCTTCCAAAGTTTGTTATAAAAACATTACAGCATGATCAACCAGACCTATTTATCAACAATACACACGATGTCGCACTTGCGGATGTTTTAACAGTGACGCCATAGCTCAGTAAGAAAGAAACATTGCGAAGATGACACGACTCAAAAACTCACTACACAAGTACATTAGGATGCAGTCTAGTTCATATTTCAGACGTAGCATAAGCAAATACTAGCGGAGTTTTAAATTCTGCACATTGTTATCTGTACCTGAAACATTGGTATAGCTTGTATTATTTTGTTTAGCTAAAAGCTAACCAATCAACCAAACCAAGCAATAATTTATACGAGAAAATCCCTAATTTCATTGACTTGCCCACGGACCCCTTTCAAGCCTCCCGCGGACCCCTTTCAAGCCTCCCGCGGACCCCCGGGGGTCCGCGGACCACAGGTTGAAAACCTCTGCACTAGGGTGATAACAATTTTCATTATTTTTCGTAACCAACATGAAACCCCTTACATTCGAGGAACAATTGTATGTAGATGACAGTAGCAACATTATTTTTTTTTAAATTGAAAAAAGTTCCCCCACCTTTTCATTTTTGTTTTCACATATCGCGCAGTTTGACTATCAGTTTCAATTTCACACTGAATTTTTACATGACTTTCTAGACTGCTTTTAAGCACATTCCAGTCAGTTTTTTCCATTTGTTTATAAACAAGGCATCTACCCTCATCTTCTAAACAGAATAGGGATCCAAGAATTCCATCTGTTGAAAAGCTAATCAATCTCACATGGATGCCCACAAACCGTCAAATTCTTGGAAACTTCACTTTTCTGTTCAATAACCAGAAACGGCGACTGGATCGAATCAAAATTATTATTACGGATATAGAATTGCTCTTGAGGGAAATTCTAGACTTTCCACTATTATCCAGCGCACTAATCAGAAAGAAAATCAATTGTCTGTTTGATTTATATGACAAAAACAAAAAGAAACCGTCTGATAAATTTACTCCAACACTTTCTAAGTTATTTGATGTCACCAATGTCAATGGAAAATGGAAAAGCAAGGAGGATAAAGAGCTCTACCAGAGGCACGTTAAGAGTGGAGGAAAGATTTGTTACTCAATGGTCAAACAAGCCCCTTTAGAATCAACCCACTCAAGAAAACGAATCCGACTATCCAAAACTCAATCTCAAGCCAGCTATTCTCAATCGCAACCTACACAAACACATACAACTGTCTCAGAATCTTCGAATTCTGAAACCTCTGCTTCTTCACCCGACTCGACAACCTATTCTTCCACGTCATCTTCTGAATGCAAACCGAAATACCAAAGAGCAAGCACTACAACAGCGGGTTTGCTAGTACTGAAAAGCAACATTTCTCAACATAAAGCATATGACGTTCTTGCAACCATTGCTGAACAGGATCATGATGTGCCGGTTCCAAGTCAGGCGGGTGTTTGGAAACGAGTAATCTCTGAAGGACGGAAAATGAAAACCAAAAATTTTCAAAAACTTCAAAGCAAAGATCCCTATTGTCTCCAGTTTGATGGTAAAAGAGTGCAAGGGGAAGAGTATCAAGTAGTTATGCTGAAAATATGACAACCGAAATAAAACCCGGTACTCTTAAATGTGATGTCTTGAGCAAGAGCTTTCAGAAGCCACAATATATTGACTGTCAGCACCATGTACTCGACCTCCTTCTGAAACATGTCATGAATTTCTTATTCAAGAACCATCAAGCAAACAAGAACTCAACTATTCCTTCATTGACAAATTAACGCAAAACTATGCCACTTTTCAGGCTGATTACCGCATCGTTGTGACAGATGATGTTAGCATTGGCGAGAACTCTGGATGGCGAGATGATTTTAAGTTCTTTTATGAATTATGTCAGGCATATCGTCATTACAAAACAACTTCACGTTGGCCTCGCATCAGCTGGAAGAAACTACCAAATTTACACTAGGCAAGATGGAACTCACATGCGATATATACTATTATAGCATTATTTCTGATACCAGAGTGGCGCAACATCCTCGATCCTGCTTGCAACTTCATCTGCTATGAATGGGCAAATGCTTGATTCCATGTGCAACACTACAATAAAGCGTCCTTCAATTAACTGTTTACCTCATTCATCAGGGTAAAATGCAAAAACGTGCTGTAAAACTGATGGAGGAACTTCATGCGAAATCGAGAAAATTTGAATTTTTTAATCTGAAGCTCATATGAACAATATGTTTTACACATTTCTTGTACATTCTGTACATATTACTAACTGATCTGTATCTTATTTGTTAATAAAAGTTGATAAGTTATTATTATTACTCTTTTGAATTAAGCTAAAAAAAAAACTTGTCCTTTTTTTTTTTGAAAAAAAAAAATATTTTTTCACTTTTTTCTTCCAAAAAAGGGGGAGGTGGGGAAACTTTTAAAAAAAAACTCAAAAATGCAATTTATATTCTTAAATTACACATAAAAGTTCCTCGATTGCAAGTGGTTTCATAAAAATATTTTTTTTGTTATCACCCTAATGTGCACACATAAACAAAATAGCCTTACTCAATATATCTTAATACCCACAAAACAATAGTGAGCAACTGATGAACGGCAACTCAAACTTCAAACAGTCTGCTTACTGATACTAACGTTTAAATAAAGTTTTTTGTTCCCTTAGGTAGTTTTCATATCATGCGGTATATGCGTTGTAACACTGTGTCTTCCTAGCAGGTAGTTTTCATATGACACAGTGTTACAATGCATACACAATATGAAAACTACCTTAGGGAACAAAAACACACACACTGTATTTTGCGACTATATTTCATGGTGTCCGCACTCTTATCCTCTTCCGGGTCGAAAGCAAGTCACGTGGTCGGGTAAGCTGTCACGTGATTACTTTATTAAATACTATTGGTGGAACAAAACACACACACTTGTATTTTATTAAGTAGATATATATATATATATATATATACAAATAAATATGTACAAAATAATGGGATGCTTCAGTTTTCATTGGCAAGTTTATTTCTTGTCATTGTTTACTCATTCCATTTTTTAATTCTAATGGGAGAAGAAGCATTAAAATTTTACCTACTTGCTAAAAGAAAACTAGATTTAACATTAAATTTTAAGTTTTATGAAGTCTGGTGCTTAAGTCATTCTCCACTTACTGATGGAATTACAACTTAATTGAATACTTGTGCTCAAGTCATTCATTGCTCTCTTATATCAAAGTCTTATACTTACGTCAAATTCAATGACAGTTAGTGTGGGCGCTAATAAAGTGATTCAACAAATACACTACACTTTTTTGTCAGCAAGAAAGAATAAAATAAATTCTATATTATTTAATTCACTAAAAAAAATATTATATGACAACAATTAAATGACGGGTTTGAGTGTATTATATCTCTCTCTATATGTTTATATTTATTGTATGATATATTCATATATATGTGAACTTCTGTATGTATATCTGTTGCCTTCAAATTTTGCCAGCTTAGTTAAAGTTCCCTTAAATCAGGGCAGATGATTCATCTGTTTAGATCAGTGGTCCCCAACCCCCGGGCTGTGGTCCGGTACTGGTCCATGGATCGAATGGTACTGGGCCACCCAAGAAACATTAAATTATTTATTTTTTATTTACTGTGGCGTATTTCTCTCGAGATTGTATGACTTTCCATGTATGAGAAATAATCAACGTCCCTTACCCCTTCCAGTGGGCTGCTTTGAAATTATCAAACATTGACCGGTCCTATGGCGAGAAAAAGGTTGGGGACCACTGGTTTAGATAACCCCGGCATTAGAGTGTTTCAAAAGATAATGGTGAAAAAAAAATTTTTTTAATTCACTTTCGCAAAGCCCCCAGAAATATAATATATTTTATTTATTTATTTCTTTTCCTTCTCTTTTTTTTTTGGGTGGGTTTTTCTTTCTCCCCCACCTTTTTTTTTACCCCCCCCTCTCTTTTTTTTATTTTTTTTCTTGTTTATTGTTGTTATTCTTTTTTTTTTTGGGGTTAAAAAGGGGTGGTTTGGTTTTTGTGTTTTTGGATGTAGGGGAATTCTATTTTTTTTACTTAAAAATATATAGATCTTTCTTCATTTGTGCTTTGTATATGGCTATAAAAACATCAATCAATTTTTCTCTAAGAGTTAGACCGGCAACACTTACTCCTCGTCCCTGCTTACGAATATGCCAAAAAAAGGAGACCCTTTGAGCAGTCTGTTAATGTCAGTCTTTTTTGACTGAAATTTTTACTGGTTACCTAATACATCAATCCTCATCCATTAATGCCCTATGCGGTTAAATTTGAAAAAAAAATTTTTTTGAAACACTCTACCCGGCATATGAAGGGATTGTGTGGTTAACATTTCATCTACCCTGAGTAGCCCTTAGGGCATAAGGGAACTTTACCAGCTTTGTTGGCTACACATAAATGATCCTTTTATTTCCTTGTTGATATTAATTTATTCATTTTTCTTTTGCAATAATTTTTATTTATTAAATTATGCTATAATTGCAAGTTAATACTTTACACTTTGTGTTGCTGATCTTTTAATTTCTGATAAATGACTGAAAATAAAAAAATATGAATATTCGTTGTGAATTTTTCAGATGCAGGATAAAGAATTAATAATGCCTTCTTCCCAGGAAATTACAAATAAAACAAGCTCCAGTTTAAAACCAGACCAATTGACCAGTTCAACAGAAACAAATGATAACTCTCTTAAGACAAAGATTGAAAAAGGGATAGAAAATAATACAGTTGAAGAGATTGTATTACAAGACATTCAGTCAGTTGAATCAGATCATCCAGCTGGTTTGGTCAAATCAACAGAGTTAAATAACACCAACATATTAAATTCAGTTGTAAGTGTTGACACAGCTCTTGAGACTATACCTGATTGTGATGGTCAATGCACTGAGGTAATAATTAATGTTGCCTCAGAAAGCACAAACTGTGCCCCAGACTTGTCCGCTGCTGGATCTGTTTTCACAACTTAATTTCAGCATCTTGGTATGTATATTCAAAATATTATTGAACACACTGAATTTTATTTCATTTAATGAAATTTTTAAATTGAAGTAGGTCTTCCAAACGGATGGAGCATTTGATGGTTTAGGAGGGCAATGGGGCAATTTGAAATTTTTTGTTTTCCAATATTTTTTTTTAAAGTCATTTGTTAGTATTATGTTAACATAAATAGCACTTTTTAAAATTAAATGTAAATTGTTTCCATATTTAGATAAATGAGCTAGATTAATTTTGATTTCAAACATATTTGTTGCTATTCCATGCCACAAAAAGTGTTGTATAAAATAACAGTTTACATTTTAAAATAGCGATTTCTTAAGATTTAAAGTGCCAATCCTATGTAAATATATCAGAAATATTAAGAAAAATATAACACATAAATATTTTCATATTTTTTATTAGCAAGAAAAAAAAAGATTGTTAGGGAATGGTTTTTAACAATAAATAATAATATCCAGTTTAACAGAGCATTCGAATTTTTAATTGCCCAAACCTATGTTTGTTTTAAAAGTTTTGTGTTTGGAAGGACTTCAGAGACACTGCAGTTAATAATACTCTTTGTCACATAGCCACCTGTGGAGTCTATATGTTTTGGTCATTTGTGAAATTCTCCATTGTGGCCTGTTTATTTCTGTCTTTGTTTCTAGGATGGCTTCCTCGAGGAACTGACTTCAGACACCATCATGAGGATAGACATGGCTGAACCATGTCAGCTTTCACTTTTTTGGCAGTAGCCAGTAGTAATTCATGTGTCAACAGGCTGATTAGATCATTTTTTACTTGGGATTTTTTCCTCTGGGACTTGTCTCAAATGCTTACAACATCTTTTGGCATGCAGTGTTCTATGACTTGCACCACTGTTTTAAAAAATATGTGTTTGATGCTGACGCTGGTCCTTCTTTTGCAGTTCTTGTCAAGACTGGTCATAGCTGTTGCTATTCTGCTGCTGACCAAGTATCTTAAAATTCCCCCATACTTTGTCCATGCATGGCTATTTATTTAGTTGTCACTTTGGTGTTGGCTGTTACTTTTATCATCATCATATAGGCACTTAAGTTTTGAAAGTTAGGTGATGCATACATGGAGTGCATTGTTGGATAGAAATTTTCCTTTACTGTGACCTAAATGGCAATAAAAGTTGATAGTGGTGATTAGAGAGAAAAAGCAATCACACCAATATTAGTATTAGTAGTAGTATTGGTACATAATTGTATATTGAAACAAATATTCTTCTGATGGGGGGGGTGTAATACTAATTTTCTTAAGGGTTCTGTGAAGCACAGCACAAAGGTTGGGTAACACTGTTACTAATGTAACATTATTATAAAATAATAATGCGTTTTTTTCCCTTCATAAAGATCATCATCATCATCATTGCCCGTCACTCCTATTGGGGTATGGGCCACCAACTAAAGATCTCCAGCGACTTCTATCCTGAGCCATTCTCTCCAGCTGCTTCCAGCTGAACCCCATCCTGGTGATGTCCGCTTCAAATTCTCGCCTCCAGGTGTTTCTTGGCCGGCCTCTCTTTCTTTTTCCTTGAGGATTCCAACTCAATGCTTGCCTAGTGATGTTGCTTGCCGGCTTTCGAAATGTGTGGCCTATCCATCCCCACCTCCTCTTCCTGATCTCCTCTTCTATTGAAGCTTGGCCGGTTCGTTCTAAAAGGCTGGCATTGGTGATGGTGTCAGGCCATCGTATTTGAAGAACTTTCCTAAGGCAGCTGTTGATAAAGGCCTGGACTCTCTTAGTGGTGGTCTTCGTAATCCTCCAGGTCTCAGCTCCATATAATAGGACTGACTTTACATTGGTATTGAACAGGCGAATTTTGGTGTTCAGAGACAGCTCTTTGGAATTCCAGATGTTCTTGAGCTGGATAAAGGCGGCTCTTGCTTTTCCGATCCTTGCTTTGACATCCGCATCTGTTCCACCCTGCTGATCTATGATGCTACCCAGATAAGTAAAGGACTCTACTTCCTCCAGTTTACTTCCGTTTAGGGTGACTGCATTCGTGCTGGTGGAGTTAATTTTCAGGATCTTGGTTTTAGATGTGTGTATGCTAAGGCCGACCTCCTTTGCAGTGGCATTCACAAGATTTGTTTTCTCTTGCATCTGTTGATAGCTATGTGTAAGGAGAGCAAGGTCATCTGCAAAGTCCAGGTCGTCCAGCTGTTTTAGCAAAGTCCATTGGATTCCATTTCTTCTTTCCCTGGTGGATTTCTTCATAATCCAGTCAATAGCCAGTAGGAAAAGGAATGGGGAAAGCAAGCATCCTTGTCTGACTCCTGTTCGTACCTGGAAGCTGTCGATCAGTTTAACTATTTTTAAGGGAACACCATAATGTTGACGAAGTTTCCAGAGGATTTCTCGATCTACACTGTCGAACGCTTTCTCAAAGTCAATAAAGTTGATGTATAGCGGCGAGTTCCACTCCAGGGACTGCTCAACTATGATGCGGAGCATTGCAATCTGGTCTGTGCATGACCTGTTTTGACGGAAACCTGCCTGTTCGTCTCTCAGCTGTGGGTCGACTGTGTCTTTTATCCTCTCCAAAAGGACTCGGTTGAAGACTTTGCCTGGCACTGATAGCAATGTGATGCCCCTGTAGTTGTTGCAGTCGCTAAGGTCACCTTTTTTAGGAAGCTTGATGAGATATCCTTCCTTCCAGTTTGTTGGTACGTCTTCTTCCTCCCATATCCTTTCAAAGAGTGGGTACAACATCTCCACTGTCGTATTGAGGTCTGCCTTTAGTGCCTCTGCTGGGATGTCATCTGGTCCAGCTGCTTTCCCATTTTTTATCAGAGTGATGGCTTTTCTGATCTCCTCTTTGGTTGGCTTGTCACAGTTGATTGGCAGATCTGCTATGGCTGGTTCAATGACAGGGGGGTTCAGTGGTGCTGGTCTGTTCAGGAGTTCCTCAAAGTGCTCAGCCCATCTATTCAACTGCTGATCTAATTCATTAATAGCTTTCCCTTGCTTGTCTTTGACAGGTCTTTCTGGTTTGTTGGTCTTCCCTGAAAGTCTCTTTGTTATGTCATATAACATTTTCATGTTTCCACTGTAAGCTGCCTGTTCTGCTTCAGCTGCCAATCCATCCACATAGTCTTTCTTGTCCTTCCTAATACTTCTTTTCACTTTGTTGTGTGCTTCCGTGTATTCTTCTTGAGCTTTTCATTTAGCTGATCTAGTTTTACTGTTGTTGACTGTTGCTTTCTTCTTCCTCCTGTCCTCTATATTATTCAGGGTATCAGTTGTGATCCACGCTGTTTGATGGTGCTTCATTGGCCCCAGTACCTCTTGGCATGCTGATCTTAATGACTCTTTCACTTTCTGCCACTCATTTGATACACTGTACTCCTCTTCCACCAGTTCGTGGAGCACTTCATATTTGTTCTTCAGCACCAAGTTGAACTGTTCTTTTATCTTAAGATCTTTCAGAAGCTTAATGTTGTACTTTACTCTTCTGTCTGCCATGCTTGTCTCATATCTCTTCAGCTTCCGTTTCAGTTTCGCTACAACCAGATGGTGATCAGACGCTACATCCGCCCCTCTTCTCACTTTAACATCTTGTAGGGATCTTCTAAATTTCCTGTTAATGCAAAAATGGTCTATCTGATTCTCTGTTACTTTATCCGGGGATATCCATGTATTCTTGTGGATTCTTTTATGGGGAAATATGCTAACTCCAATGACCATGTTATTGAGTGCACACAGGTCTGCAAATCTCTCCCCATTCTCATTCATTGTTCCCAGAGCATGTGTACCCATGACTTGTTCATAACCTGTGTTTTCGGACCCAATCTTTGCATTGAAATCTCCCATGAGGATGGTTACATCTTTTCCGAGGAAGGTTTCAAGTATCTTCTGTATTCTGCTGTAGAACTGGTCTTTGTCGACTTCATCACTGTCGTTTGTTGGTGCATAACACTGGACTATATTAGTCTTGATCTTCTTCTTGGTACTGAAGGAGGCAGTAATGATCCTGGGACCGTGTGCCCTCTGTGCTTTCTTGCACAGCATGAGGCCAACTCCCTGTGTGTGTGGTGCATCATTCTCCTCGTGTCCGGAGTACAGCAGCATCTCCCCTGATAACAGTCATCTCTGTCCAGCTTGTGTCCACCTAGTCTCGCTAATGCCTAAAATGGTCAGTTTGTTTCTCTTCATCTCTGCTGCTATCTGAGCCATCTTTCCTGACTCATACATGGTCCTGACATTTCATGTGCCGATAGTGGTTTTCCTGGTTGTCAGAAGGGTAGTCGGCTTTGTGGCTTCCTTTCGGCTTTCACCACAACTAAGCTTCATGAGTCTTCATGATGAAGAACCTTCTTCTCCCAGGACTGAAGTATCTGTTTTTTCTTTAGTTAGTGTTTCTGTAGCAAAGGGTTTTTTACAGGGTGGGGTTGCTAGCCGCATGCCCAACCCTCCTCCTTTTTCAGCCGGGCTTGGGACCGTCCTTGGTGGAGTTTTCATAAAGATGCTACATTTTTAGTTTCAAACATTGCATTTCTTCATGCTTGTAAAACTAAATTACAGACTTCAATCAAATTAAGCCACACTTAAACATAAACTTTATGCAAAATTAAATACTTATTTGTTTATGTTTCTGAATATATTAATAACCCACTAAACCAGGGTAAATAAATAACGTTCACACACTTTTCAACATAACAAAAAATGAATATTCTTTAGAAACTTCTAAGGTTTTTATTTTTATAAATTGTTCTATTCAGTTCAATATCACAGAAAATTTCATTAGAATAGGAGTGTGTTTTTCGACTTTTGTTATGTAAACATGAAGCTAGCAGTGTTAATTAGGACTTTGTGCTCAAAGTTACTTTGCAGTGGGTATATTTTAATTGTTTTCAATATGTTTATAAAATTTGACAGGTTTTCAAATAATAACACTGTGCAACAAAATAAAAAATAAAAAAATTCTGTATCTTGAACAACATAATGCATAATTTATTATAAGCAATTTTCTGATTACAGAGATACCTTTGGAATGTTTCTAGCACGTCCAGAAGTGAAGTTAATCCATTTTGAAAATTTAGTCCTACTATGTAATATTTATCATGGAGTCATTCATTATAACAAGTTTAATTTGAGGTCCTATAAAGACTCCTTCTGTGATTTTGGCAGTTTTTCATTAATCCCAACTTGGTGTGAAGAGGTGGGAGGTAAATTTTGTCTGGTTGTGATAGTGGACTGTGCTTTACATTGTGTTTTCCTGGGACATATTCAGATATCACCGGCCACTGCTTCTGTGAATAATGCTTCTTATAAGCACGGCTGTCCCACAAACACAGGAAGCAGCAGTACTTTGTGTAACCACTTTGCATGCCATCACTAACCCAATAACTTTAAAGTCAGCACAAATATTCCAGCTAAATTGCCTATAGTTGATTAATTCAAATTTTTTTTCCATGCTCTCATACGATTCTTTCATATCTGCAGCATATAATATTGGCACTGAAGGCATTGAGTTGCCATTGTGAAGAAGAATTGCCTTAAGGCCTGTCTTCGAGGCATCTATGAACAAACGCCATTCATGAGCTTTGTGATTACAGCCAAGCTCATTCATAAGACCTTTTATATCTTATCAGTAAGAGCACTTGTCCTGTTCTTCAAAGAATTGTGAAAGATTTGCACTTCGTTTTCTGTAAACTGTTACCTTAGTGCCTTTTGATAAGAGATTCCACTGTTGAAGACGACGCAAGTAGCTCTGCTTTATCCTTCGGTAAATTCAGATCTCGTACTAAATCGTTGAGTTCAGTTTGTTCGATAAGGTGAGGTTTACCGTCTTCAGGTGCATCAAAGCTGTCATCACTTTCATGAACGTAAGGAATAGACGCTGATTCATCACTTTTGACAATGTCATTGTCACTAGGAGGCACAGGAATCAGCAAGGTGTCGTCATGAGACACAGGTCTAATCGCAGGAGGTACATTAGGATATTCAATCTTTTCCTTGTTTTTACCAGAAAATCCTGCTGTCTTTGTCATGCAAAAGTAACAATCGTTGATATGGTCTAGTGGTTCTCTCCAAACCATAGGAATTGCAAATGACAAACTTCTTTTGCCCTTCAGCCACTGCGTCAAATTCGAGTAGCATGACCCACAAATGATGTGTGGTGCGTGCCCATTTCTTGTCTTGGTCTCCAAGCTTCATACTAAAGTAAGCATTATAAGCTAATTTGACCAAAGGGGTGATATTTTTTCTCTGTGACTTCATAGTGAATAATCCACAAACATAACAAAAACTGTCAGGATGGTCTACCCATCTGCGTCTCTCAGCCATCTTTTTAAACAAATTATAAGTTCCGTCTAGACAGACTCCGTATTATTTTTTTCGGCGTCCGTCTATAGATGTGTGCATGCGCGACAATCAAGATTATTTTTTTTTCGGGTTTTTCGTTTCATAATCTTATTATTATTTAGTACATTTGAAATATGTAGGCTACTCTAATTTTTTTTAAGTGTTTCGCAAAAATTTTCTTATAAACAAATAAAAAAAAAACATGTATAATTCTTTATAATCTTTATAAATAGTGCATGCGCGGACATCTTTACTTTTAATCTCAATTGGCGCGCATGCGCAAATCTATAGACGGACCCCGAAAAAATAAAACGTAGTCCGTCTAGACGGAACTCTGGCCACAGCGAGAATATAATGCATTGCAAAAGTTTAATGTAACATAACTCAAAATCCTGACGTGCTAGAAATATTCTGACTACATATTTGAAATTAGCATCACTAATATATATAAAATCACTTTACATCTTATAATTTACAAAAATTGTGTTGCACAGTGTAATTTTCTTCTGAAATTTTAGAAGTATTTTTTAAAAAAGATATAAACATTTGGGATATTTCTAAGATCCAAGGAATTATTTTGAATAGTTTTTTACTAGAGCTGCTGTTTGATTAAAAAAATGTAATAAAAATTAACGCATAATTAAAAATTTTATAGCAAATTAACACATCGAAAAAATACTTTATTTAATATTGGTAACATTTCTTTTTTCTATCAACAAAGCATCTTAAAATAATAAATTTGATTGAAAGAACAGTTTAATTAACTGAAGCAGTCTTATTTATTCAGCCAATAGCTTAAACAGAACACTTATTCACATTCGTCGGTTTGAATGATGCTCTCTTGCTGTTAACAGCACAGCCAGATTCAGAAAAGAGATGTTCTCAAGTGGCAGGGGATGCTAAATATTTTTTCACTAATTATAACTGGGTTCACTAAGCACTTGTTGTTCTTTTACCGCCACCAATACACTACAGTATATAATGTAAACTAGTGAATGAAACTATTCTATTTTTACATCAACCGGAAATGAGCTGGGGGTTTTACAAGTGGGGCTTTTGTCCGCATACTTGGGTGTGGGAGAGTGTGAGAATTGTGATAGGTGGGAAGAGCTACGGACTTTAACTTCTAATTGTAGAGTGAAATTTGGTTATTTATCGATTTAGCGCTTCTCCAAACTTTCAGCATTTTGGTAAAATTAATGCACTTAGGTGTTGCGTTAAAAATGTTTATTGCAAATTTTTTTTGACGCATTGATTGTGAGTTAATACAGTCTAATCAGCAGCCTGTTTTTTACTTTGTAGTACATTTTAATCCAAACATATTCAAAATTATTTCTTTTAGATTATAAATTTGACAAAAAAATGCAATGTTTGATACCTGAAGTATCTATGGTAGTTTAAATTAAAACAGTAATAACATGGAGCTTTGGCTGTTCTCCTGTGTTATTGTTTGGAAGATGCATTAGTTGATAGTCCATCTTAAAAATAGAGACTTTGTTCTTTGAAAAAGCTGATAAAAATGTCAGAATTTACTTTTTTATTTAAGTTGACATTCTCGGAATCTCAAAGTCCTACTATTCAAATTAAAACAACTTGTTGATCATGTATATAACAATTCTTTTAAACTATCTGGTATTTACATTAAAAATATATCATTAAGATTTTAGTTTAATAAGGCACAGTTTTAAATCTAAAATGAAAAAAAAAGTCAATATTTGAAATAAAAATGATTTATGAACTGTTTTGACAGGATTAATGGATTCAGTCATTTAATGCTGCCAAGATGAAGGATCTGTACTTTACTTTTTCGAACATCAACCAGGATGGATGTGTCTTGACTAATAGAAACTTGACAACGGATGTAATACACTACATATTTTCATGGCTTTTGTATTTTTAAAAAAATAATTCTTCTGACTTGTTTTTTTTTTAAACTTTAAGAATTGTGATATGTAATTTAAAATGTAAAAATCACAGATCTTTTATCGCTTTGCATGAAGTAATTTTGCTTAAAATAATAGCAATGAATTGCAAAAAATGCAGTTCAATAGCTGAAATTGTTTAAGTTGTTGTATACCACTGTTAGTATTTTTATTTACTTAAATAATCATTTAAGCCTACTATATTTTACTTCTTACTTAGATAAAAAGTAACCACATCTTTACTTTAAGAGCAATGAAATATATTTTTTAGGTAATTTTTTACTATTTAAGATGTTTTAATAAAAAAAAAATTCAGTGCAATATATTTTTAGCCTAATGTCTAGGTGATGAAATTAGTTTACATTATAATGAATCTGTTTTACCTTTCTTTTGTGCAAACATCATATTAGTTCTTATACAGACATTTATTATGATAAACAATGATGTTTCTTTACACTGAGCTATATAAGGCAAGTATTAATGTATTTATGCTATACTTGTTCATGCTTATGTTATTTATTTTGACTTATTTTCCTTATTTTGACTCAAATGAAAGATAAGTAACTGTAAAAATGATTATATTTATACAAATTAAACTATATCAATTATACCAGCATCCATTCCCCTAGACTTTATTAACTTGAAAAAATGTAAGTCTTGTAATTATGTTTTCATCATAGCTTAAAACAAATATTTGTTTGTTTTACATATATTTAAAAACTTTAGCATTTGAATACATTTTTTTATGTAATTAATGAACCTATTAAATTAGTTAATTGTAATTGTCATTTTTCCCCCCCCGCTTTTTAAACTTTTGAATGAGGTCTCACCATCTTGATTTGAATGTGACTCAGTAAAATTATGTAACTGTCTTAAGTTTAATAATAACTATGTTTTTTAAGTTTTTTTTTTTAACATTGTTTTATAGAACTTCAGGGGGAATAATTACTTTTTCTTCTAGTTTTAATAATTATTTCTCCCGTATGTGTTTTTTGTTGTATCTTGTATTGTATTTTAGTTAATTGGAGTGTTTGATTTGCTGTTGCAATGTGAGAAATAAAATATACTTACTGTCATAAATTGTTTAAATATTTTAATGAATGAATTTGCTAAAGAGTGATTTTGGGTTTTCTGTACAGTTACAAAAATAGCTGACATAGATAATAAATACTAATGAATGTTCATTTGATATAATATTTGATGTATAAAATAAGAGACTGAAAAATTCTACTGGAGCTATGCAAAAGTTTCATTTTCTCAATAATCAAATAACTTTCACATTTTTTCCACCATTAAGTTACAAAAATATACTTTTTTATAACAGTAATTTTTATTGAAACCAATTGGGTTCTTTTTTTTTATTTGTAGAAACGTTTAATGGAAAAATAGTTAACATTGATTAGAACAATAGTTAAATGCTAAGTCATCAATGATTCATTCATTTACAGAAGCTTGTAACACATGATTGTAAAGTGAAAAGCTTGGTGACAACAGACAATGTCCTAAAAGTAATTTATACATAGATGTCTTCTTTTAAATGGGATAACAAGGTTAGAAACAAAGGATGATAAATCTATAGATAGTGTGTGAAGATTTTTAAAGAACTATATTAGTTTTACTTTGGAGCCCACAAGCAGATGAGAAATACAGTTTAAACACGGTAACCCACGTTTGATTAATTTGGAAGGTAATGGTCATTAGCTTAAACATTGTCATTACACAAGGTGTCGTCCTAAACCTTATAAGTAGTCGTAAGCTATGATCCTAGTCTTATCTGTAATCACAAGCTGTGATACTGTGTTCTAGGTGTTTGACCATAAGGAGAATGCGGAAAAACACAATTAATGTTCACAATATTTATTAACACCTTTAACAGTAATTAATTTAAACTTAGTTAATCTTCTTTTAAAAATTAAAACAATGAAAAAAGTTCAACTTTAAAAAAAAAATTTTCCTGAGTGTTATTTTGCTGTTTCATGTTTATTTCTCTTGCATGTTATTAAACCTAACCGATTCAAATTTAATAAGTTTGGTATTTTGGATGAAAATAGTTTGGCTATTTTTTAATAACAACCAATTAAAATAAAATGTATATAATTAAGAGCTGCATTAGTTTACATGCATTTCGTATGGTATTTCCATTATTAAAAAATATTTTATTTGGATAAATCAGTATTCTAAAATCACCTCAGAATGCCCGATATTAGTGGCAATAGCTAAAGTATGTGTAGTACTTACCAGGGTTTACTATTTACTAATTTTTTCTTTAATTACAGATTTAATCGTACAACATACAACTGGACCAGTTCAATTACCTGATTTATTATACTACTATTAACTGTATTGGCTAACATATTAACAAATGGTTTATTCTTTTTATCATTATTGGAAATATTTTCTTCATTTTACAATCTAAAAATGATAGATATAGTTAACAAAATATATAAAATTTATGGCATATATAACTTCAGTTTTCACATAACCTTTTATAACCCTAGAAATAAATAGTTTTATTTAATATCTTTCTCATTAATGAGCCACTATTCCTTATGACATCTTTATCTCACATTTCAGGATACTCTCTCCAATATTAATTTGAAGAGGTGATAAGTCATAGAATTTACATCTTCAAATTTGTTACTGTTTTAGATCATTATAATATTAATTTTATTACCAATATGAAAGTCAAACCATTTCATTTAATGTGTATAAAGCTATTTACTCTTATGCTGCTAAAAGTGTGTAGTCATATATATAACAAAATTTACATTTTTTTTTGACAATGGAGTAGTAAGTGCCTTATGTCAATGCAGGTGAGTCAAGATAGTACAACATGGAAAACAGCAATCTTCTTCGCCTTGAAAGAAACTTTTTTCTGTCACATTTAGAAGCAATAAAGAAACTACAGTTTCATACTAAACAAACATTTTATCAGTCATGAAAAAAGTTGCACAATGGTTACATATAAAATCTAAGTGAAATTCTGTTCACAGTTGACATTTAAGATAAATACTTTAATTTGCCTGTACTTTTAAAAACCAAAAAAAAAAAAAAATTGTCAAAATTATACTTTAGAATATTTTAAATCAAATATGGTACAGCAATGTTAACAATCTGAACATATGACAAAACACATGCATGGAAGATGGTATTTGGTCCAGCCAAAATGATACACTGACAACAGGAAATAAATGTTTTAAACATGTTGCATGATAATGTTACTCTGAAATGAATTCCTACATAAAAATGACATAAGTACTGCTGCTTAGAAGCATACACTAATCAATACTAAAAACATATATAAATTCAAAATATTTATTTGAATAGGCAAATATTCACTTCGTAAAAATGAAAGAGTATGTTTTGATTTAAAATAATTTTTTGAACAAGTTCTGTTTGATTAAAAGAAGCTTTATATAAAAGAAGCTTTATAAAATTGATTACAGACTTAAGCTTCCATGTCAGACTTTTTCAAAATATTTTCAATGCATCATATAGAACGGGTGGGCAACTTTTTCTACGGAAGGCCACAATGAAAACTTGATTGTTTTCGGTGGGCCACAAATATATTTTGTCTATTTCAGTTACAATTTATAACGTATGAAAATATGAATTAATGATAATAACCATGTATTTGTCATTTATTGCACATTTACGCTCAAATTCGAAGTAAATCAGTTGCTAATTTGGTAATAAGACTTTACTATTCATAATTATTTCAACAAAAGTTTATTGTTACCTGTCATAATAATTATGAAGACGAAGGAACTTAATTTACATACAAACTGACCATAGAGTACAATTATAAATAATGTCTATTTTCATAAAAGAAAAAGCTTGCTCACAAATATGGACCCAAGTAGTTACAAAAGATTGGGAGCAAAGTTTTTAGGTGTGGAAATGCCACTGCTGGCAAATATCATTGAAACTCCTGCAAAAGAACTGACTTAAATTTCTCATTTATGTCGTAATCTGGTTGTAATATTCTGGAGCCATACAACCGATTTAATATCCCTAGATTTAAATTAAATAGTCGTAATAAAAATTTAAAAAATAAAGCAAAAACTCTAAACAAAGAAAATTAACATAGTATCGCAGCATGTACATGCATACGGACAGCATAATATACTCAAACGGGCCTCATGTAGCCCCGCGGGCCGTAGTTTGCCCACCCATGATATAGAACATTACTTAAAATTGTTTAGAAATGTATTTGTGAGTTCTGAGAAAAAACTTTCACTTTTGAAAAAAAAAATTTCAATAACAAGTTCCAACTTTATTAAGGATCCTATGATAAATTCGCACATAACTATTAATATTTTATAATAGCTGAGTAAAAAACTTTGTCCTTAAAAAACATTGACAAAAAAGTTCTGAGTCAGTAAAAGGTAAATAACAAAATAACTTGTTATTTGACAATCACAATAAGTAATTTTAAAGTAAAAATAAAGTTCACTGGCTGTTTTAAGGTTTAGGAAACAGTTTACTAGATGATGGTAATAGAAACATGGATAGAATATATAGAGATTTACAATTGTATTTTTAAGAATAAACTTTCCATAAAAATTACTTAGATACGTTAAGCAACTGTATAAATTATTACTGTTGTAATGTAAACCAGAAAAATAAGTTGCCCAGATGCGTTTTTTTTTTTAATGCACTGGGTAATCTATAAATAAATTTTGTATACTATAACACTCTTACTATGGGTTTTCGAACAAGTGCTAATGTGTTTTCACGAAGATCACTTTTTAAAAGTAAAATAAAAGTTGTCTTTTTTTTTTCAAATATATATAATATTAGCAGTAGATAAAAGTGGGATGAGTGATTCACAGATAAACTAATTTTTTTTTCTCTAAGAAGATTAAATCAGCTTAAAAAAAAGGTATACATTAAATAAATATTAATTATTAAATAAACATTATCAAATATAGTTTAAACAAATACTAACTTATATACAAATAATGACAAAATACATGAAAAAGAAATAAAACAGGTTTTGTGAATCGATCATCTACAGGGAGGAAATACTGCATAATGGTTAACACTTGAACCTACAAACAGATTTGTACAAGAACATTGGTAAGAAAACACTCCTGACTCCTGCTTAAACACAAACTGGATCTAAGATTCAGTAGATGATCTTTTTATTTAGACTTTTCCATGGTCTAGGCAAATCTTGATTTTTTTTCAACTATAAAATGGGAGAATAAATATCACAAATTCTGAACACACTTGTTCTTCAGTCCTTTACTTTGTTAAGATTTGTATACTGTTGTACTGTCTGTTATTTTCTATGCTTGGCTTCATCACGAAGATCATTTTTAATTAGATGTTACTGAAAAGAAGAAAAGCTTGTCTGATTATGAAGATTTAACCTTTTTTTTTTTGAATATGTATGTTAATTATTTATGCCATTAGTTAAGCATTAAAAGATGCTTTTACCTATTAGTACAAACGTTTACTTTTCTGCTAACTTTTTTTTATATTTAGTATCAATAAAAAAAACACCAATGCTTATAAACTATGTTTTTGTTATTTTTGTGAATAATTTAAGCAAATATGGAAATAATACAAGATTTTCTTACTCGTCTGGTCAGTTATTTGTTCCAACACTAAAATTGGCGGTTGTCGGTGTTGTCATATTGATAGTTTCACTTGAAGATGACTGGACTTTAGTCTTGAGTCTCGGTTCCCATATCAGGCTATAATAAGTGGCCAACACAATAGCCGCTAATGAGACAGCCAGTACATAGGCTAGCACTGTGGCTAATCGGACCCATTTCTTGTTAGTTTTTGCAGCCATTTTATTTTTGCTTTTGTCTGCGGTGAAAACGGGGCCTTTCGAAGCACTTTGACTGGCGTTGGTGCGATAAGTGGAATTCGTTTCATCTTTATCCATCATATTTATAGACACTGAGATAATTGCTCTTGTTTCAGCCTAGGAAATTATCGATAAGAAAATTGATCTGGCAAAACTGAGTTCTGTTATGTACCAAGACGTCAACAACAACGTATTCTCTCACTAGTTCAATGCCTTGCGATGGGTCACACGAACAGCGCATAGCACCAACTATTGACGGGTTATCGAGCTGGCCAGGCACGCGCGTGCAACACTTCCCAACATTCCTAAAACACACTGTGAGTCACATCGGGACTAAAGGTCGAGATTCGCAAACCAACAACAGTGCTCGCACACATTCATTCTCTCTCCTTCTCTCTCACAAACATATTCACACATGCACTCACACACATATTTATTCATCCACATTTATGCTTGGAGCATTACATTAGTTGTAGTGTTACAATATTTGTAGTGATTACATCATGTTTGGGTTTGTAGTGATAACAACCCGTGTAAGCTAGATTTCACAACTCAAAAGTGAATTTCACATTTATTAAATTTCTTTAAAAAATTAAGTTTTCCTTTTAAATTGCTGCTATTTATTTTTTTTTTATTCGGTCATTATTAGTAGGCCTGCATGTGCTGCCAAGTCTATCATATTACGACCTTACCAGCCCCGTAGTCAAGGGGGGCATTGGGGGGCCGTGCCCCCCCCCCCCGCTAGGTATGGAGTGCCCCCCCCCGCTTAAAAAAGAAGAAAAAGAGGAAAAAATAAAGAAAAAGTAACTAAAATGAGAAGGCGCCCCCTTGCTGGGTATTGGTACCCCCCTGCTTACTTTGACCTGGCTACGGGCCTGGACCTTACATAGATTCTCAGAGCCCTATTATTGATAAGCCAACTAGGCGAATGACCGTTCATGGTGCTATTTAAAAAAGACAAACTTTTACCTCAAGTAAAGAGGTCTTAACTGGTTTTAAAATATAAAGTTTCACATTCGGCAGGCCTACATTGCTAACAGTAAGAAGGAAGGACCATCTGAATAATTGTTTTGTCTTGGAATCTATAGGTCTTGTTTTCAAATAATATAAGTGGCTTACGATCTGCAAGCGGCGGCTTGGACAATGGGGCGTCATTTGTTTTAGACCTTGACAGTTCTTGCCTAGGACCAGCCCCGTAGCCAAGGGGAGCACTGGGGGGCCGAGCCCTCCTCCCCCGCTAGGTGTGGAGTGCCCCCCCCCCGCTTAAAAAAAGAAGAAAAAGAGGAAAAAATAAAGAAAACGTAAAGGTGCCCACTTGCTGGGTATTGGTGCCCCCCTGCTTACTTTTGACCTGGCTACGGGCCTGCCTGGACTCCCAAGTGCAGGAAAAAATCGAAATATGTACCATTGCTCATGGTGGAAGTCTTCAGAGGGGGGGGGGGTGACACCCTGAATTTTACGCACCGGGCGACACCAACCATAGTGACGTCACTGGTGTTTACTGCTAATCAGCTGTACACTACTGACTGTTATACTACTTGTACTCGTTTTATATAACTTGCTATCAGGGCCGTCTTAAGGTCGTCGTGGGTCATATGCACTTTTACATCAAATGGGCAAAAAAGGGCCATCGGCCCAAGGAGATTGAATACATGGAGACGGCGTCTGCTATCAGATGGTATCAAGCGGCTGAATCCAGCTTTCATTACGATACCAGTTTTCTCATTCTAGAAACGACTCCAATGAGCTTTGTATTTTGTTATCACTTTTTTTTTCTAAAGTCTGCTAAGGCCCTAGTTAATTTCTAGCGGACTAGTAATTCTAATGTTTCAATTACAAAGTGATGTAGTCTATGTAAAGCTATTTATACGATCAGCTGATAGAGGCCAATAAAGCTTATATTATACGCTATATCGAAATTAAGCCAGGGTAAAAATTGTATTTTTACATAATACATAATATTTTGTATTTATACTTTGATGTTTATTGCAAAGCGTTTAATCAAACAATGAAAAATGGCTAGCAATAAGTAGCGTAAACTAGACTAAAAACAATCCAGTCAATATTGCCTTTCGAAGCGTTTCGAAGCAATCAGTAAATCAAACGATAGCAACAAACTATCGATACACAAAGACTCGCTGAGAGAGGGGCATGGGGGGAAATGCCCAGGGGCCCGGCGAGTTTTAGGGGCCCTGACAGAGCTGGCCAATCAACTTTTGAAAATATTATTATCAGTACGATGGGGGGGCGTGAAGCCCTGCCCAGGGGCCCGAAATTTCTGTCGGTGGGCCTGGATGCACATTTAAAAAGCCAATATAACCTGTTTTACGACAAGAATCAAACATGAGCCTGCCATTTGGCGATTCACGTAAACCAGCTATGTATGTCTTCGCATTGCACCGTATCAATATTTATGTACATTGTGAAACGTTGTTGAAATCGTGGGGATATTGTGTTACATTGTAGTACATTGTGGATTATGTGGTACATTGTGGTGAATTGTGAGACATTGTGGGACATTCTGATACATTGTGGTACATTCTGTTACATTGTGAAACATTGTTGAAATCGTGGGATATTTTGTTACATTGTATAGCACATTGTGTGACATTGTGGTACATTCTGTTTCATTGTGGTACATTCTGGTACATTCTGTTTCATTGTGGTACATTCTGGTACATTCTGTTTCATTGTGATACATTGTGGGACATTCTGGTACATTCCGTTTCATTGTGGTACATTGTGGGACATTCTGGTACATTGTGGAACATTCTGGTACATTCTGTTTCATTGTGGAACATTGTGGGACATTGTGGTACATTGTGGGACATTCTGGTACATTCTGTTTCATTCTCTCAATGCCACCTAATCCATCGATTAAAGCATAGCCAACAGGCAACTTAAATGAACCATTGACGGCAACAATCATAAACGTTAGGCTCTCTTTTTGCCAACGGCATTGTGTCATCATCTAGATGTTTATTGCATATCACAACAGAAGTGCTTTACAGCAACAGTATTAAGCACAAACAAATTAACTAATTAGCATTATTATTATAGTGACTAACTGATGAAGCAATATCCCGTTTTCTTGTCGTCGTTGTGTACAACCGTACGCCAAACAAGAGGGCATTTATTACTTTAAAAAAAAATTATAACACAGTGTTTTATAAAGTTCAAAATAATACAATAATATAACATACACACTACACAGCTACCAATGTTTTGAGTCGAACATGGCGGCGATAGGCAACGCCCACTGGTTTCAGCCTAGTGACGTCATGACGCCTCCAGTAATTCAACCTCCTTGGTCTAGCCATCATGAAAGATTAATTCACTTCCGGCTAGACAAGTAGGCTACGGCAGAGGTTTTCAACCAGTGGTCCGCGGACCCCCAGGGGCCCGCGAGGAGCTTTTAAGGGGTCCGTGGGCAAGTCAAGGAAACTAGTGATTTTTCTTGTATAAAGTATTGCTTGGTTTGGTTGATTGGTTAGCTTTTAGCTAAACAAAAAATACTAGCTATGCCAATGTTTCAGACACAGACCAACAATGTGCGGAATTGAAAACTTCGCTGGTATTTCCTTAATTTTTCGTCTGAAGTCGAAACTAGACTCAGGTCCAAAGCGTGAGGGGGGGCTGGGGGCGGTGCGTTTTGTCTGCCCCCCCCCTCTGCTTGTTTGCTCTACTTAGTGACATTTATTTCCTACCCCCCCCCCCCGATATTGGCCTGGCCCCTGCTGTAGAATGCCTGGCCCCCTGCTGTAGAATTTTCACGCTACGGGGCTGACTAGACTGCATACTACATGTACTTGTGCAGTGAGTTTTTGAGTCATGTCATCTTGGCAATATTTCTTACCTACTGTGCTCTGACATCACTGTTAAAACATCCGGATCTGCTCAAGCGTGTGCATTGTTGATAAATAGTCTGGTTAATCAATGATTACACTTATTATAAATCCTAGATTGGCCTAGAAATAATCTTAGACAAAAGTTTTTGATTTGATATCAAATTGCTGGTATACACTTCGCATGTTAATTTAAAATGACACCCACAGATGAAACGGTGCAAAATTCTAGCGATGAACCTATTATACTGTTATGTTGTCATGTGAATTGCTTATGTGACAAATACTTTTTAAAATGTTAGTAAACAATTCAAAATATTTGATGAGATTTGTATTTGTTTTATTATAGTATTATAATTAGATGAGCTCATTTTTCTAAACCAGCATAAATAATCGATGGCACACTTCTTTACAGGCGAGACATGGGTTGCCATTCTAGCTTATCTTGCAGACATTTTGAACATTTTGAACAGTGTAAATCTCTCATTGCAAAGACCTGAAAACAAAGTCGATGCCTTCCAGAAGAAACTTTGCATATGAAGGGGAAGACGTGAAGAAGGCACCTATGATATGTTTCCATTGTTGGCTGACTTTCTTACAGTGAACAATATTTCGACAGGCGTCATTGCAGGCACCATTTAGAACCACCTACAGCAGTTGTCATATTACTTTCATCAGTATTTTGGCGACAACGATATCTAACCAATTAAACTGGTTTCGAACAAGAACAATTGTTCGAACTGTCGTCTGACAGTTAAGCAGACTGCCACTGTTGTCGTTCTGGCTAGCATTGTTTCCATGAGTACTCGCTGCTGTCAGACAAAGCCATCAATGTCCTGCAAACCATTTTCTACGACTTATTTGTGCGAAACTGCATTCTCTGCTGTTACTGTTACCAAGTACAGGTGCTGACTGGACATTGAACATAAAATACACATGTTTATTTCGCATACCACCATGTTTGGACAAACTCACTAGACATACCAGCAGAATAGATACTCGGTGATTGTTTCATTTTTTGATTTAATGTTTACATGTTGTGCGCGTAACTTAGGGTAGGTCTACCGTTTAGCAGAATTTAAGTAGATTGCATCTGCAAACTTAATAAGACATATTCTGGCCCAACCTGAGGTACGAAAAGTTGAGGCCAGGGCGCCTTGGGCTATGGGGGTCCGCCACCAGGGCTTGGTATGTCTGTGGGGTCCGCAGCATAAAAAGGTTGAAACACTGGGCTACGGTACAAAACAAATCGCAATATATTTAGTCAGGTCTCAGATTATGTGCCCCTGACTCTCGCACAACTTTAGAGACAACCAATCACAAATTTCCTTTTCGATACTGACAACAATGAAAGTATAGTTTGAAGCCGTTAATCGATGTCAAGCCTTTATAAATAACCTTCCAAATCATTTTTTTAGACTAATATTAAAATAAAAGGGGCCTTTTGAGTGTTTAGGATTCCCTCCTCTAGGTGAGACTGTTTGCAGTATTAATAAGATGGATAAAACTGTCTTCATGGGTAATATGAAAAAAAAAACCGTTTTGGTAAAGATATTTTCCAAAATCGAAAGAGAACTAATTTCAGAATATTTTAAATCAATTCAAAGTACCCTTAGTTTTGTCTTCACCTAAAGTGTTTCTGCTGCAGCACCTCATAGGCTGCCTTACGGGTAGTTTGCATTCGCTTGCACGGCTCTCGTTGTACTTAAAGACGTAGCTAGCTTGGGGGGCGCCCTGTGCGAGTTATTTTGCGCCCCCCTCCCCGCATTCTGAAAAGTGTGTGTGAATCTATGATGAAATCTCTTAGATCCTGTAATCCACTAACGGAACAGTTTTTATGGTGCCCTTCTTTCATCCCCACCAAAGAGTCGCCACAGGAGATATAGCAGGGACTTTAACCCTTTCGATGCTGAGCTCTCTAAATTTGCTGTCTTTCCCAGTGCTAAGCTCCGAAATACAAAACTTTCTACCTGTGCCGAGTTATTTTTCCGACCTCAGGTGACCTCAGGACACCACCGGTGTTGGTCATTTTTAGTTTACCCAGAATATTTTATCAAAATTGGTCTTGTTCTTTTTTATACTTTTGCTTTGACTTTTTATAGTACGTTCAAGATTTGTCATTTTGTTTTTGTTGTTGTTGTTTTCACAATGTATAATACATCTTTTTAGAGCATTTTCGAAAAAAAAATGCTCTATTATCCATTTTTGTCTGTCTGTCTGTCCGTCTGTCCGTCATCACCCTAGATCTCAACAACCATAAGTCCTAGACCCATGATGTATATATCATTTTGTAGGTCTTGGCCTGCCAAGAAATGACTTTTTCCATTTCGCGATCTGACCTCTCAGGGCCGTAAAAGGGGCCTTAGTACCGTTTTTTACTATATAAGCTATATTAATAAAGGAGCGCTATATCTCAGCAACTATAAGTCTTAGACCCATGATGTATATATCATTTTGTAGGTCTTGGCCTGCCAAGTGTACATCAAAAGTTCATTTCGCGATAGGACCTCTGAGGGCCGGGCTTCATGGCTCATAAGGGGCTTATATATTATATATACACCTTGTACGTTCAATAACCCGTTCATTTGGTGCGAAATACTGCAGCACGTAGTTTCACCAAGATTTATTAAGAAACTCATCAAATGAAATAGTAAGCTTGTGTTCTGAGTTTAATTGAAAGTATCAGAGCTATGCAACAATTGACGGAGTTTTCGGACGATTAAATGACTATAATTTCGAATGTTTTCAATTATGAGTCCTATTTCAGTAACCACAAACCACTTGTAGTTAGATTTAAGAGAAAATAATTTTTTTTCAAATATAAAGAAACGTCTTTATAAATTTTTTTTACAGATATATGCATTACACAATTGAATTTATAAACATTTCCAAAATTTACAAATATTTACTGAAAGATAGCATACGTACTGATACATAACATGAAAATGCGCTAACACGTCCTGTGTCCAGAATGGAACAGGCTTAATTGCTTGTTTTTATAATTTACCGCTTTTCATAATACTTGTCTGACATGATTTGTTTAGCGTGTATTGTCACTTGCTCTCGCCCGACGTTACAGTAATTGCACTTAAGCCGTTCAGGTGGCGTGTGATGGGAGTGGCCAGCAAATAATGGGGTTGGGTGGTATCACTGTGTCTATAATTATGACCATTCAGGGTGTTTGGGAGGAGCGATACTAACATGTAGAAGTGATAGATAGATAGTTAGATAGATAATAAAAGAGAGAGAGAGAGAGAGAGAGAGACAGAGACCGAGAGAGAGAGAAAGAATTTAGAGAAATAATCATAGTCACGCTATATAAACCGTGTTAAACAAATAATTTATGATTTTGATGTTTTTTCTGTAGTCATTTTTTAAATAAAATAATTTAGCAGCCGCAACTGGGACAAAACAAATACCCCTAAAAAAACAATTGAACTTAACGCAGTAAGCCATACACATCATTTGCATAACATTGTTGTAAATTATAATGAGTGTAATTTTGTATTGTATGTGATTATTTAAATTATTATTCCATGATTCAAGTCATTAAAAAATAACTAAAGGTAAAATGTGATTTTATTTTGAGAAAAAAATAATAAGCATATAAACTTTATTTCAATGCACTTTTAAAGATAACCTAAATTAGTATGCCTAGCATCTTACGCTCATGTTATTAGATGGAACGATACTATAAATTTTCCTCAATTTTTATCTTCTTTTGTGGAGATGGTCAGCCGTGTTACCACTATGCCATTGTAAAACAAGCAATAAATCTGACTTTTAGCTTCAAGTCCCAAATTTTAAGCCAAACAGTGTAACGTTTTCCATTCATCAATAATTTCTTAGTCCGTCTAAACATACCACGCTTTTCTCCTTTAGATGGAACAATAAACGGAGGTTAGCTGTTGTGGAGACATAGTTTAGAAACGTCGCAATAATATTTGCCTTTCTATCTCAAAACTCAAACTAGTATTACTTTCACGCCCCCTCTACCTGAACGTGTTTCAATAGCATCGAAAGGGTTAACCATGACCTGAAAAAATACATTGGTCCTCACTTTGAGATCGAACCAGGGACCCTCAGGTCGACAGTCGAGCACTTTACGGCACCTATGAAGTGTAAAACCCTTTAAAAACATAAAAAAAAATTAACTGCACATTTCGTGTTTCAATAGTTTGTAAGATCTCCTCCATCTTTAAACTGTTCTTATGTTATGTCCTCATACGTCTTACTCTTCTCTAAGAATAAGTCTGGAACATCCATTTTTTATGACTGTCTGTAGCTCTTCCATTGATTTCATTACAGATATTTACTATTGATAATACTGTTTTTTTTTTCATCGTATTGAACATGTTACCTAACAGTTCAAAATTAACTGAGCAGTGTGTAAGCAGCTCAAAATACATATCTAGTACCATGGGCGTCGCTAGAAATTTTTCCAGGGGGGGGGCACAAATACACGTTTTTTAATTAAACTGACAATGTCATACAGGCCGTAGCGTGGTGAGGCGAGGGAAAGGGGGCATCATGCCCCGGGCTCTACTCACAAAGGGGTGCCAAGTGGTATATTTTACATATAATATTGTATGGTTTTCGAATGCTGGGGGGGGGGGGGCGGGCGCTAAAATGGTATTTTGCCCCGGGCGCGAGTTAAGCTCGCTATGCCACTACATACAGGTTCATTTTTCAATAAAATTCAAGTTAAATATGACTTTAATTATTTATATTGACATAAATAAATGAATTAGAAAATTCAAACATTTTGATAATCACAAGAAGGTTCCGATTTTGTTATTTATTTATTTGGCCTTCTATAACTTAATTAGTCCTTCGAAATAATTTGTTTTTTATCTGGCAACTCTTGTTTGTTTAAAATCTTCTGCCACTGAGTGAATTTTTGAATTTATCCAAAATTAATTCAAACATTCAGAAATAAAATTAATATAAACAGACGGATATCAGAAATATTTTTACAGGCTCAAGAAAATGAAAAGTAGAGCAATCACGGGATTCCGAAAAGCCGTTAATAGAAGATTTTGGGGCGTCTGCAGCATTTGACTTTTCATTGACATTGAGGACAAGTTCAATAGCCAGACACAACTGAAGCAACTATTGTATTATGGCTTGTATACTCGCAAATGTTAAAAGGTGCCTATTGCGTGTTGTTTCCGCAAAAGTAATTCGAGGAGTTCAGGGCAGTCCCGTAGCCAAGGGGGGGGGGCACTGAGAGTGCCCCCCCCCGCTAGGTGTGGAGTGCCCCCCCCCCCCGCTTAAAAAAGAAAAAGAGGAAAAAATAAAGAAAAATAACTAAAATGAGAACAACTGCCCCCTTGCTGGGTATTGGTGCCCCCTGCTTACTTTGACCTGGCTAAGGGCCTGGTTCAGGGGTCATTTGTCATTAAACCATGCACACAATTTAAAGATTTCAACGAAGATGCAGACTATAACTAAACATGCAAAGCACATGGCAAAAAGGCTCTCATGAAGATGCATGCTATTTTGTTGCATTATTGGAAGCCAAAGCAGTTTCTATAGGACAGCTGAAGGTTTAGCCAACACCACATCATTTCAAATTCATCAGGATTTGGATTAGATATGACAAAGATTGTTTTTCAAGGATGCGAGATACGACGGATGTTCAACAACTGCAGGTAAAGAAGGAGGAGTCCAAGCAATCATTCGAAAAAAAAAAATACTCAAAAGCAGCCTTTGTACATTGCAGTTCACATAAACTAAATCTTGTCTTGAACGATTTAAATAATGTGAATGCTGTACGAAACACAATAGGAACAATTAAGTCAATTATAGTGTTTTGCCGAGAAAGTAATAAGCGAGGAAAACTTTTTTGCTGTAAGAACTCCTACATTTCTTATTTGTTTAGTTATTATACACAAATATTCATCAAAGCTAGAAGGTGTGACTGGCAGTACAAAAATACATTGAAGAATTGTTGACTACATTGGCTGTTGATCGACAGAATTGTGATGAGAGGTATAAGGAAATTTTTAGAGTTACAAAAGGTGTTGCAGATGAAATTGGTGTCGACATTCAACCTCCACAACAAGACACATGAACAGAGAAAATTCAAATTTGATTTGCCTGAGGATTATTTTAGAATAACTGTTTTTATACCCTACATTGATTCTATTATATCATCGCTGGAAACTCGTTTTTGTGAAGAAAATAAACCAGCATTTTCCCTTTTAGTTTTGCATCCATATTTGAAGACAAAACTAGAAAGACTCGCATTTAAGGATCAAGCTAGGGCTATTGCTGAATATTACGCATTTGACAATTTAATCGAGGAGAGTGAAACCTGTTATGTCATATAGAAATGTAAAACTACTAAAGGGGAAAAAACAGAAATAATGACTATGTGAGGATTTAGCTGAAACCAATGTTTTTGACATCATTGGCTCTTCCAGTAACAACATGCACAATCGAGAGATCATTTAGCACTCTAAGACGAGTAAAACGTGGCTACACTCAACAACTGGTGGTGATAGTTTATCTGGTCTTTGTATGATGAGTATCAAAAATGTAAAGAAAATGTTATCAATCGATTTTGACAAATTCCAAGACGTTTACAATTTTGTTCCAGAATAAATAGTTTAAAATTATAATAGTATTGCTGTATCAGTGTAATTTATAATTGTATATTCTATTTTATTAGTATAGTAGCAGTTCGACGCTGAAACCATTATTTTAAAAATTACAATAATGTGTTCAGTTATAATTGCAGAAATAATTCTTTTTTATGTTGTTTTTTTATATGTACATTGTCTTCAATGTAATAAACTTTCAGGAAATTTAGTTCAGTTATATTGTAACAACTTTATGAAATTTTTCCAAAATTTAGGAATACGCTCATGTCTGGCACTATGATTTGCAGCTTATATGTGTGTCTGTACACCATGTAGTCACTGACTTAACTTTCTCCATTGTAGTTTGACTGATACAGAACATAAATGATCATTGTTTCTTTTATTTCAACGACCACACCTTTTCATGTACACATGAGATTAACGCAAAGTGTAGAGCAGTGTGAATATATGATCAAAGATTGCAGATGTAGATTTATAACCACAAAGGGTTCTTAAATTTGATTGAAGGGCATAACCAAGAGCAGATTAAAGCAGTGTTTATATTATTTATATGAATAATTTGATGTGAACGTTATCGATGTAAATAGACAGAGGGGAATGTAGTGCTAGTCGGATCAAACCGCTTATATTGGCCACTGGGACATATATTGTTCATGTTTAAACTATTCAATTGAAGCCCCCATATCTCAGCGCCTTGTACGACTGCTTAACCCATACTACCCGTCTTACGCTACTGGTTGTACTAGTATCTGATTTCCTAACACAAAATCCTAAAAGCTTCTATAGTCTGATATATTATTTGATTCATATTAAGGAATCTCGTTTAATGAATATTGTAAAATAATTATAATAAAATCAAACAAAATCTTTTTTTTTTATTTTTCAATTTATATTTTCAAATTTTTTTTTAGACTTTCTGGTGCTCCGGCTCAGGGATAAGATGGCATCACATAAACCAACAGATCTATTATACAGCCATTGGATAATATGTCCAAAAAACAGCAACCGGATATCTCCATAATATAGCCATTGGATGAAACGTCCATAATACAGCTATTGGATTACATGTCGATAACAAAGACATATAACCCAGTGTATATGAGATGGGGAGGTGCTGATGTTTTCCCCCCAAAAGGACCTACAGTTTCAAAATCAGAAGTGATATTATCTAGATAATCAACCATAATCGAAAATATGACATAAACCGAAACATTCTCCACTAAATAGACGAAAACTGTTTTATGACTCTATAGACATGGGAAAAAATGATTTATATTAAGGCTGTAAGTATCAACTATGCTACTTACTATATTATGTATTCTGTATAATGTCATCTCTCAACCTGCCTACTGTACTGTATCTTCACTGTATAATGTCATCTCTCAACCTGCCTACTGTACTGTATCTTCACTGTATAATGTCATCTCTCAACCTGCCTACTGTACTGTATCTTCACTGTATAATGTCATTTCTCCACCTACCTACTGTACTGTATCTTCACTGTATAATGTCATTTCTCCACCTACCTACTGTACTGTATCTTCACTGTATAATGCCATCTCTCAACCTACCTACTGTACTGTATCTTCACTGTAAAAAGTCGTCTCTCGATCTGCCTACTGTACTGTGTCGTCACTGTATAATGTCGTCTCTCGATCTGCCTACTGAACTGTATTATTACTGTATAATGTCGTCTCTCGATCTGCCAACTGTACTGTATCGTCACTGTATAATGTCGTCTCTCGATCTGCCAACTGCACTGTATCGTCACTGTATAATGTCATCTCTCGATCTGCCTACTGTACTGTATCATCACTGTATAATGTCGTCTCTCGATCTGCCTACTGTACTGTATCATCACTATATAATATCGATCAACATGCCTACCAGCATAAGCGTGAGAAAGTGTATTAATGATTCATTTTTTTCTACCCCACCCTCTGACATTTGACATAATAGGATGTGATATATCGACACGACAGGAACACACTAGTGGTTGACATTCTAGCAAAACCGTTTCTGTACATTCATGCATTGGACAGTTTCGAATCGAGATTCGTCATAACTTTCATAGGCTTATTTTTATAGGTAATGATATATTGATCCTATAGCTATGATGTGGGGTACAGATCATCAAAACTAACCCTTCATTTAATGAGTGGTGGAGACATGAACCACTTTTTTTTAACGGTGCGGCACAGTCTTGGACATTCATTTTATAGGTGGGACATAGACCTGGATGATCCAGGGGTGGACTGGGCCGCCGGGACACAGGGAAGATTCCCGTGTGCCGCCAGGACCGGTGATATAATAAATAATAACTAATATGCGGTGATATTAGAGGCAACTACCAAAATGGCGGTCCATAATGTCCAAACCAACAGCGGCCGTACTCTTACGTCAATAAAGAGCTCGTACTATTGATGTTCACGGTTAACCGCCATGTTAGAATTTACGTCTTCCATTCTACTTCCGCTGAGTTTGAATGATAAAAATTCTTTTTTATTTGTTAGTTAATAATAATTAGTATCAATTAAATGAAATATTTTACGGTTATGTGTTATATAAATTCAAAACGTAAATGTAAAGGTGGTGCGGAGAAATTAAGAGATAAGAAACTAAAAATTATTGGTAAAGATGGAGCTAAATGCCGAAATCTAGTCGATTTATTTAAAACCACTCCAATTCAAACTAAAGACACCGTCTCTCAACAAACACCTTCTACAAGTACACAACCCGACACAAATCAAAGCGATGACAACAATCAGCATTCAGTAGTGCCAACAAACTTGATTCCCACCTTACATTTAGAAAATGTTACGGAGTTAACTGGCAACAAAATATTTATGAAAACAACGCTGGCTGTGGCAGATCTAAATCCCAAAAATGAAACTTCAGTTATCGATGATAAAAACACCAGTTACTATTTGAAACGTCCTCGACAGAATACTTTACAGTCATTATTTAAATTTCACCCAATACAACCAAGTGCGAGTTAAACTGATCTACCATTTACAAATGCGCATCGATTATTTTTCAGAAGCTATGGTATCATACTGTAAAGAATATAAAGCTTTGTTTTGCACAGTATGCTTAGCATATGGCAAGACTGACGATATGAACTTATTCACAGCGGGAATGAATTCCTGGAAACAGTGTATCAAAGAATAGAGGAACATGAAAACAGCAAATATCACGAGAAGTGTGTGGAAGCTTATATAATGTCTGTAAGTGAAAGAGACATTGATAGCATTTTATTCTCTCAGCAAAATAAAAAGGGGCCAACAAGTTCAAGAAAAGAGACCAATGCTGGAAAGAGTAATTGAGATTCTGAAAATGATTGGAAAACGTGGTCTTAGTTATCGGTCAAAAATGATGCTGCCTATACATTAAACGACGATACAATCGATCATGGAAATTTCTTGGCATTATTACTATTGTCAAAATTTGACACAATAATTAAAAAAAAAAACATCTTTTTTATGGTTATTGAGAAAAGTAATGACAGACATGCATCTAATTTGGCGAATAAGGGTAGAGGAAATTTGATTACCGTCATATCGAAGACGACATTGAATTATATCATTAATGCAATAAGAAAAATAATAAAGAAAACCATTTCGGAGGAAATTAAATCTGCTGATATGTTTTCAGTTCAATTAGATACAACTCAGGATGTAAGTGCGAAGGACCAATGATCAATAATTATAAGATATGTAACAGATAAAGTTCATGAGCGATTGATATGCGTTGCAAACTGTACATCTTCTACTGGAAAAGGTATGTTTGAATTATTTCAAGAGAAACTCATTGAATGTAACACAAATATTGAATACTGTGTCGTTAATGCTACAGATGGGGCAGCCAATATGCAAGGACTGTACAATGGATTTACTAAATGGCTGAGTGACGTTGCACCTTATCAAATTCATGTCTGGTGCTACGCACATGTTTTGAATCTTGTTCTAAGTGATACCACTCCAACCGCGACCTCTTCAATTAGCCTATTTCAACTGCTTAATTAACGCATATGCGGTGTTCTTTAGAGAACAGTATAAAAGAATGGATGTTTGGGTCGATCACCAACAGAAATCTAGACACCAAAGATGAAATATTTTTGGTGAAAAGCGATGGTGGGCCAAAGAAAGGCGTTATAATTTTTTTTGGACATTTTGATTATCCAAACTCATCATTGTTCATTGAATTGATTTATACGTTACAAGAACTTGCACAATCGGACGCATTGAATGCAAAAATCAGGGATACAGCTCAAGCTTTACTAGATAAGTTTATCAATTTTGAAACGGTTGTCACTACAAAACTATACTTAAGAATATTCCAGCACACAGGATCGCTTTCTAATTATTAACAAACCACCGGAATGGATGAACTGCAAGCATACCGTAATGTAGATTGTACTGTTAAGTTGTTAGATAATATTTCAAGAGATTTCGATGGTGCCAAACGATTTGTGTCCTGGGCTAATAACAAGTTGGAAAAAGAAAATGTTGAAATTACCATTGAAGAAAATTTTGTAGAGAAACCAAAAGCAATGTCTGATGAGAGAAGAACGCACGAGGTAGTAGGAAATAATGCAGCGACAGATATCGCATTGAAGTTCATAACTGCATCATGGACAAAATTGTAAAAACTATTGAAAAGCGATTTGAAAGAGTCACGATTCTTTATACGCAGATATTGCCTGTCTTGATCCACAGAATTTTGAGGATATTAAACAACAAGGTTTGGCTACATCAGCGATACAGTGCCTTAGCAGTATTTTCGTTAAATTTGATGAAACCGCCACAGCGACTAATCTCAGAGAAGAGCTAACTGAATTTGCGCAGAAATTGGACAAATTTAAAAATTCTGTCCCCGACAAATACCTTCTCCAAATGTTCGATGATTCAGTAGAGGACAGCGTCAGTGAAGATTCACCACATGAACTCTGGGACGACCAAGTTGTGGATAAGAGTGAGGAACTTCACAAATGCAAATTTTGCAAAAAAAATGTCCTGTTTGCTGCTTTTCTGTACTACATAAATACAGTTTCTATGGGCAAACATACAGACATCTCTTTAGTGCATATAAACTTGTATTGACTCTGTCCTCTACCCAAGTAGCTTGTGAGAGATCTTTCTCTGAAATACATTAAGAATCGCTTGCGAAGCTCATTGTCTACTACACTTTGAAGCTTTTATGCTTATGTCAACAGAAACCGATGTTTTAAGTGAACTGAATAATGACACAATTATAGATCATGTAGCCGAAAGGCACCCAGCTTAAAGAAGTTGCTTATTCTATAAACACCATCACTGTGAGTCCTAATAAATTGATTTATAACTTGAATTGACGCATTCTTGATATTTTATATACAATTATAAATTATATATGCGATTTATCGTTTTTTTTGTTATTGTATATTGTAATTTGTAAAGTGACCCATGACTTTGGAGGCCTCCCCAGTCCACACCTGCCTGGATCTTTTGTTTATGTGGTGGTGCACAGACCTGGACTTCTAGTTTGAGGGGTGGGCCACAGACCTACACCTATAGTTTATTAATTTTGACACAACATCCGCCATGGATACGTTTTTTGAACGCAAAGAGTTAACGAAACGGTAAATCCAGTGCTGACACTACAGAGACTTTGGCGAAAGATAGATGCAGTGCTGACACTGCAGAGAGTTTGATGAAACGGTAGATCCAATGCTGTTCAGGTGCAAGCATTTGTTGGACCATATGTTGATAAGTTTAGGCTTAATGGATGTCCCCAGATGATGTGGACCATTTTTTTTTCAAAGACTAAATTTCGGCTAGCAGAAACACCTAGATCAGGGTTCTGCAACCAAGAAAGAAGACGATTTAGAATTGAATTATTTTCTCAAATGTGTAAACGCTTTAACGTTTCACGAAATTGAGTTTTTTAGTAACAGATTAGCAATTAACGAAATTAACTGTTAGCTATTTAAGAAACAGTGGGCTTTTAATGACATAGTAGCAATTTTAGACAGCTAAATCAAATTTTAGTGTTTTTTTAAAAATTTCAGCACCTTTCAAGAATGGCATCTGATAAAAAAAAAAAGAAAGGAATTTAAGACGAAAATCTAGAATTTAATCAGGATTGGACGGAATCTTTTGCTTTCATATGCAACACAGATGACTTTCCAACTTGTCTCATCTGCTAAGAAAAACTTGCACGGAATAAGAAATCAAATTTGGAGAGACAGTTTACTACAAAACATATCGAATTCGCTGCTAAATATCCAACCGGTGGCGCACGGGAAAAAGCTGTTAAAGAGCCCCAAAAACAAAAACAACTGTCGAGTTCTATGCTAAGTAATTGGATCCAATCTTCAAATATTGTAAATCTGGCAAGCTTTGGAATATCACTACAAATGCAAAAAGATGGAAACCATTCACAGATGTACAACTTGGACCATCTGGTGAGTACGTCAAAGATTGTTTCATACGTGGAGCTGAAAATATGTTTCGTGATTTCAAAAACAAAACAGAAATAGTGGAGAAAATCAAAGATTTGCCATTATCTCATAAAACAGTAAAAAAAACTGCCAAAATGCCTTCAAATGTAACACATATGAAAGTGGAAGACATCAAATTTACTTCTGCATTTTCACTTGCTATAGATGAGTCTTGCGACATAATGACACGGCACGAGTTGCCCTTTTCGTCAGGTATATGTCAACACAAGGTCCTAAAGAAGAACTGCTAGGATTGCAAACGCTCTCAGGGCAAACTCGTGGAGAAGATGTAGCAAATGATTTGCGAAAATGCTTGGAAGACTGTGAAATCGATATAAATAAAATCGTTTCCATAGTAACTGATGAAGCCAGAAGTATGACAGGAGTAGGTAAAGGGGTAAAAAAATAACAACTCACAAAATTGTAACTTTTAACTGCATTATTCACCAAGAGGCGCTTTGTGCCCAAACATTTCCGGCCGAAATAGTCAAGGTCATGAACATGGTAATTAAAATAGTTAACAGCATTTTGGTCAATGTACAGACCTACCTCTGCACAATAAAGTGCGATGGCTTTCCAGTGGTAATGTCTTGTAACGTTTCTTCTTGCTTGAGTGAAATCAAAACTAGAGCTGCTGTTCTATTAAAAAAAAGATCGAAATTAACGCATGATTACAAATTTTATCGCAAATTAACGCACATTTTAATCGACATAATATAATACATTTAATTGTATTCACACTAGTATGTCATAATACAGTGGCGTAGCTAGAGTAAATGTCACCCGGGGCAGTCCGTTCAAATGTCACCCCAGTGACCCCACACGACCCTTTGCTGAATGGTTAGATGTAGCTAAATTTCATAAAAACTCTACCTCTAGGCTTTACTTTACTCTACTGACCGGTACGTTACTGCTTACATGTATGATCCAAGACAGAATCCGAATCCAATACCACAAAACAAATAGTTCAAATCAAAAGATTTTTAAAATGCAACTGTTCACTTTCAGAACATCTAAATGCAAAACACGACAATGCACAGCCCAAAATAATGTCCTTCGACACTATAGTCCTAGAAGGAATGTCTTGTTTTCATTGTGGTAAACAAGTCAATGACATCGTCAAAATCTATTTGTCTTGTAAGCTCGAGTTCAATGGACAGAACAGCCATATCCGACAGTCTCACAATCTCGACTGGCTAATGGTTGACCGGAGGTAACGTTTTATAAGTTTCATTTTCGAGAAACATTTTCACACGATGCCACAGGAACACATATTGTCAGCGTAAGATATGGCAATGATTAAAAAAAAGACCCACTTGATGATAAACCATAGGAGTTGAAGTACAATCCAGTGCTTGGTTTCCTCCAAGTTTATTTCGGCTGGTTGTACGTGTTGCCTTTAAACATAGAATTTCTAGACAAAGGTCTTCTTCAGCTCGTCATAAACGGTTGTGAGCTTGATAACAGACAACTGTATTTCTTTGTCGTTGGCACAAATAATATGGTCTGGCTAAACGGCAGAAAAAGTCAGCAAAATGTCATTCACTGCCTTTCCTCTCGTATCTAACTCCATATGAAAACGGTCCAGACAATCTAACATTGCTGCAATGACGATCCAGCATCATTGCCTACTCTCCTGGTAATCTTCTCTTTCTTATGATTCTCTTCTCTGTAGGGATATCAAGTTCTTCACATTTCGAAGGTGCCTGTTGGACGGCATTATCAACAACCTTCATACGATGCTCTTCCACAAATACCTTGAGAGCCCTTAGTTTGGTTGCAGTAATACCTGGAGTGTTTTCATGTACTTCTGTGCTAAGTCGACTTCCAAATAACGTTACACAAGACGGATTGCTAGCAAACGAATGTTTGCCACAAAGGTTCAAAGAATGATTTGACCAAGGTAAAAAAATCGCCTTCGGATTAGTGTCTTTGATCTTTTGTTGCACAACACCGTGGATTCCAGCCATGCTTGCTGCATTATCGTACCACTGACCGCGACATAACTGAATATCCAGTCCTTCGTTTTCTAGTTTCTCGAGGATTTCGCCAGTCAATGCAATAGCTGTTTTACCTTTCAGATGAAAAAATCCAAGGAATGACTCCCGCACTTCAACTGTACCACCGCTGTACATTAGGGTGGAGTGAAAATGACCGAAAATTTTTTTTTTACTTGGTAGACTTTGGATGGTTATTAAAACTTGCTCTGTGGTCCAATGAACTACTCGGTAAAAAATAGTTAATTTAAGTAATGTCTTGAGGTTTCGCAACCAACTTCAAAATCTAACCATTTATAAGATACCGATAATGTCAGGGACGAGGCGTGAATGTTGCCGGTCATAACTCTTAGAGAAAAATGTATTGATGTTTTTATGCTATATACAAAGCACAAACAAACAAAGATCAATATATTTGTATAAAGTATTGGACTAACAACATATACCATTTATATATAACTGATGTTATATACATTTAAACTTGTATTCATTTTATTATGAATGATTATGTTCACTATATTCAATAAACACAGTACCATTATAGAGCTACCGTTGAGTTTAAATTCCGTCGACTTAAGTACAGATCATAAATACCTGTTCGACTTGTGTACTGCTGTAAGTGTTGGCGTTTGTCCTGTCGACCATTCACTTCGCAATCATGCTATTGATAGCCATTCAAGGTGGTTAACAACAGCCAATCGTATACTACGTCTGTATGTTGCTTCAAGAAGCCCGTTGGATGAACTGAAGACAGCTTATGCACCAGCATGGTTTGAAATATTTAATATTCCATGTAAAGACGGCGCTCGACATGTCCACAATACCAGGGGTGGGGTGTCGGCCAAAATATTGGCCGACATCGGTGTAGGTTTTCTAAAATCCGCCGACACCGGGGGGGGGGGGGTGGAAAAGGGAGAGAATTGAGTATTTTTTTCCCCCTGTATATATCTCATACTATATATATAAGATGCACGTCTAATTGTATATTTATTCTTCTTGGCTCTACAACCCATTTAGGGCCTTGGTCTGTCATACTACTCGTCTCCACTTTTCCCGACCCATGGTCTTCTTTCTCCACTCTCTCAATCCTATAGCTTTAAGGTCTTTCTCCACTTCCTCCAACCATCTGCTTCTTGGGTGTTGCCTTATATATTGCTTTTGGACCTCTGTTTTTTCCATTCTTTCTATGTGCCCTGCCCACCTCAATCTATTCATTTTGATTTCAGCTGTTATGTTTGGTTCTTCGTACAGATTGTACAGCTCTGGATTGGTTCTACTTCTCCACTTGTTATTTTCCTTTACTGGCCCATATAATTTCCTAAATATTTTCTTTCCCAAGTGCTTATCATATTTTCTGCATTTCTGTTGAAATTGTATATTTATACTTTATCGATATTTTTTTTTATTGAATGTATACTTTTAATAAACAATATATACTTTTTCTGGTTAAATATTTTGAGCTTTGGTGAAGTATATTTGTTTAATATATATTTACTTTTGTTACTGATTCTTTATAAAATAAATGTTTACTTATAATCTAAATAGGTAAAAAATGTTTCAATAAGCATTTATTGAATGCAGTACTTGGTGAAAAATAAAGAAAATATACACACATTTGGGCAGGGTCAGCATAATAACTTTTCGGGCGCACATGAAAAACTTATTTATCACTAACCACATCCCATTTTTAATTGAGAGAATTGCTAGCTAATTCTAAGTCTATAGTGTGAAGTTTTTTAAGCTGTATTTTAAATTGATTGAATATATTTACTTCGATCATTTCACTTTTGAATGCTACTAAAGTAAAACTGATAAAGTTTCGCGATTGATCATATTTTTAGAGCATTTTCTAAAAAAAATGCTCTATTGTCCCCGTTTTGTCTGTCTGTCTGTCTGTCATCACCCTAGATCTCAACAACCATAAGTCCTAGACCCATGATGTATATATCATTTTTTAGGTCTTGGCCTGCCATGTGTGCAGCAAAAGTTCATTTTGCGATCTGACCTCTGAGGGCCGTAAAAGGGGGCTTAGAAAGTACCGTTTTTTACTATATAAGCTATATTAACAAAGGAGCGCCATATATCTCAGCAACCATAAGTCCTAGACCCATGATGTATATATCATTTTGTAGGTCTTGGCCTGCCAAGTGTACATCAAAAGTTCATTTCGCGATAGGACCTCTGAGGGCCGGGCTTCAGGGCTCCTAAGGGGCTTATATATTTTATATATATAGCCCCATTCTACACCTTGTACATTTAATAACCCATTCATTTGGTGCGAAATACTGCAGCACGTAGTTTCACCAAGATTTATTAAGAAACTCATCAAATGAAATAGTAAGCTTGTGTTCTGAGTTTAATTGAAAGTATCAGAGCTATGCAACAATTGACGGAGTTTTCGGACGATTAAATGACTATAATTTCGAATGTTTTCAATTATGAGTCCTATTTCAGTAACCACAAACCACTTGTAGTTAGATTTAAGAGACAATAATTTTTTTTCAAATATAAAGAAACGTCTTTATAATTTTTTTTTACAGATATATGCATTACACAATTGAATTTATAAACATTTACAAAATTTACAAATATTTACTGAAAGCTAACAAACGTACTGATACATAACACGAAAATGCGCTAACACGTCCTGTGTCCAGAATGGAACAGGCTTAATTGCTTGTTTTTCAGTACCGTACTTGTACTATTGCCTTTTCTCAATCAGTTGTTTACAATGTAAAAGAAATATTGACAGCACACCAACATCCTACAGAGTATAATCAAATCGACTGGTAATATTCGTGCACATATTATGCAACTATAAAGTTTAATATAGGTTTGATATACTGGTACATTTGCAACGTTTTCCTATTTTTCCTATTCAATATCTGGAAGCCGCTCTAAAGTATAACCAAACTGTCCGACTGCCTGGGCACCCACAAACAAAGTGGTCCCCAATCCCCAGTTTCGGTCCGTGGATCAAATGGCACTGGGCCGCCCAAGAAACATTAAATTATTTCCTTTTTTCTATTGTGGTGTATTTCTCTCAGGATAGTGCGACACCTACCCCTCTCGGGCCGCGGTAAAATTATCAAATGTCGACCGGTCTGTGGCAAGAATAAGGTTAGGGACCACTGCACTAACACACACACACACCACTTCTATGGTACCGGTAGCTTTTATTTTGTTTAAACAAAATAAAAATAGCCTTTGTATCTTTCTAAGCTACTCTTTCAAAGCAAGTTTGTCGGCATTTTTATTTTCCGATGAATATAAAAAAAAAACTTAAAGAAGGTATAATTATGTTGCAGCATGCATTGTATGGTCCTAGTTTGTAGTGTAATTACTAAATAACTAAAGTAAATAAATAAAATTCCCGAACTGTGCAGTTAAATGTGTTTATTTAAATAATTTTGCACAGGGCGCCGAGCTAGACTGGTCTCCGAAATAGTAATCTTGAAAACAACGTTCTGCTTCTAAACAATACAAGGGCAATCTACGTCCCGTTAAATGTTTTGCTTGACCCGCAGTACATTCCCCTTTTTTCATTTACATTGAAAACATTTACACTTATGTTAGCTCACATTAAGTATTATAAACATCCCATTGATCTGCTCTTGGTCCAGCCCTTCAATCAAATTTAAAAACCTATTGTGGTCCTTCAGTAGTTATAAATGTACATCCATGATCTGCGATTTTGCAGCATGTCCATTACGATGAAAAAAAAGTTATCAGTTGTACATGTAACATTGAAAGGTCACGAAAAATACTAGATATGGACATCAAGAGTAGCTGCAGTGAATACATTGAAGTAACAAAAGTGTATGGTTTACTTCAAGATATGCCACAGTATGCGGGATATTATTTTTATAGTAAACCTGAAGCGGCCAATTCGCTACTTTTAATGTTCTCATTTATGTGTAGGCTTATGCTCAAATATTGGTCAAGATTATTATTAACGATTGCCTAAGTCAGCAAGTCACTGAAAAGTACAGACATATCCAACAACACTAGAGCTTGGAAGTTTATAAGTAGCCATTCAGAGAAAGCAGAATGCTGAAATAAAATCACGGCAAGGGCTACAGACAATGATAAAAGATGGTTGTTCCAGACCTATTTTTTAGAAGAGAGAGAGACGTATGAAAACACTACATACTTAACAGTTAATAGAGGAAGGAATCGTTATTTTAAACGTGAAATATGTAGTGAAAATGTTTGTATTGTAATAGGTGGTGGGTGGGGGTGGCGCCTCAACAGCTCCAGCTACGGACTGGACTTTAATGTAGTGCCATTGTGACGTAGACTGGTAATGTTTCATTCCGGTTTAGAGAAATTAAGCTGTGGAGAATGTGATCATTCTTTGAAGTTCTAAAAGACTTGAATAGGTTTGTGTGTAATCTTTCTCCAACATGGATATTGATAGAGAGATGGAAACTAAAAAAATTTCATGATTTACAATGATTGAGTGAATAACAGAGTGAACATAGCCAGTAGCCTTCCTATCTACTTTCAGTCACAATTCTGACAAGTTGTTGTAATGTAGAGAATCTCGCTTTGGAAAATAATACATTTGTTGATAAACAGATTTACCAAGTATTTATTTAAAAAGAAAAGAAGAACTTAAGAAAACTTTAAATTAAAGATTGGCCAAGAAATATCTGACGTTGTTCTGTATTATTTAATTAAAGTTCTAGTATTTTTTCTTTTGGATGGGGGGAGTTTTTGCGCCGACACCGAACCGACTCCGGACAAGGACAAATGCCGACACCGACACTGGGCCAAGTACAAATGCCGACACCGACAAAAACTACCGACACCACCGACATCGGCTCCCTAGCCCTGCACAATACGATACTGAAATCACACTACCTCACAGAAGAGCTGAAGAAAGCTGTTGACCAGGTAGTTCAACGCAACGCATTCTTCAGTCATCCAGAAAACATGTTATTTGCTATGCTTACGGACGAAATATCAGATATACGCGAGTTAGCTATGCGACGAATATTGAAATCCAGAAAGCAGAAACGCACGAGTTTCAGTTAGATCTTTCTGTGTGCTAGTAATCAACTTTGAGGCTATTAGTATTAGCAACATAGATATGATCGATTTGCAGAAAACTCCGATCACAGAACCTCCGATCGTAATGGACATTTATGACGATACCATGATCCGGGAAGAAGATACACCAAGACTGGATTTCGCTCGCTATCCTTCCACCCAGTCAGTAGAGACATATCAAGTTAGTTACAGAAGCTTCCAAAATGGTGTGTGGTCCAGAAAAACGCGACGGATTCATAATAGAACGCTTGGATTCGAGATCGAAAATGCCAAAACCGGACACCAAAGCCCAACACCATTTGTAGCTTTAAAAACAGTTTGCATGTGTTTTCCTTTCAAATATATGGTTATTTTTACTTGTAACATTTGTATAGACCGTTAAAAAGGTAAACCAAAAACATGAATATGTTGTATATTAAGTATATATAAAACTTAGTTTTTTAAAGATTATTGCTTTTTTATCGAAAAATGCCTATACTTTAGGTCAACTGCGGAACCTCAGGATATGCTTTAAATTGTCTACGCCACTTTCATAATGTCATAACATAAAATTGGCATAACAAACAAGTCAGATTATTTTATGAAAGAGGTATAATTAATTGTAACCGATTTATTAAGCATTAGCATATATGTCTATTGAATTAGTTATTGAGACTTGTTTATTGACATGTATCAATCACGTCAAGTGATGCGAATTGTTTTCTTTTGAATCAACAACAATGCCAAATATGTGTTTTTCTCGTTCCGTAGTTTCCGAACTAATGACGTACGTCAACCCCTGTTCCCCCATTCTCTGTCATATTTTGCTACAATTCGCCCCACTAAATCTTGTTTAACCTACCCTCCAATATCGTACATACTCCCTCCATTTCCCACCCCAAAAAAATACACACGCAATTCTTATGCTCCATTTCCTTCATAAAATAATAGTATAGCCAGAAAGTACTCGATCCCGTATTATTAACGCGTATTTTAAAATATTTTCCCCCCTTTCCCAACCCAGTTACATTTTTGACAATCTTAGCAGTCTTTTACCTTAAAGATGACGTTATTTATTGCTTACCCAACCACCGTACCTCCTCTGTCCCAAAACAAGTCTACACACGTTACATTGTTTCAAAACCATGGCACTTGTGAATGAAACTAGGAGCACGCTTTTGCATATGTCCACTAACTGTATTCAAGGTCATAATTTAGAATTAAGAAATGACAATCCTATTGTTTCAAGGTCAAATTGCAGGTATGATTTTATGTAAACGTGACAGTTTCTGTGTTCGGGTATTTTTTCTTCCTTTTTATCCTTGTCTGATATGGTTATAGAATTGAGTTAATTACTGATTTTTTTTCTGCAACTCTATATACTAGCATTTGGATAAAATTTAACGCATTTATGTGTTTGTGTTAAAAAATGTTATCGCATATTTTTAACGCATTAATTACGCTTTAATTGCATTAAATCAACAGCCCTATATAAAATATTAAATTTAACTCATTGTCACAATAATTCTGAAAAATACAACCACTGTCTCGTGTACAGATGTGTGCATCAGCCTAGTATAGACACAGATTACAGGTGTCATGTATATGAAACTATTAGTGCAGCTGTTGCAGTCGTGACCAGCAAGATGCTGTATTATCGAAATGCGAAAAAAAATTATGTCAAAAAATGATGATACAAAATTCTAGCATCTGGTTATGTCGATCTAATTATAACCGGGTTCATTATACACTTGTTGGTTTTTTTTTACCTTCAACAATACACTGTAGTACTTCCACCAATACAATATAGTATATAATGTTAACTAGTGAATGAAACTTTTCTCTTTTTAAATCGACCGGGAAGGGAGCAGGAGGTTTTCTTGTCTTCATTTTATATTACAAGTGGGGCTTTTGTCGACATACCTGGAGGGAGAGGGTGTGTGTAAATTGCGACAGGGTGGGGGTGGTAGATCTACTTAATAAGTCACTGGACCTTAACTTCAAATTGTTGAGTGAAATTCTGTTATTTATCGATTTGGTGAACTTTCAGCATTTGGGTCAAATTAACGCATTTGGTGTTGCGTTAACAATTTTAATCGCAAAAAGTTTTTGACGCATTAATCGCAAATTAACGCAGTTTAATCAGCAGCCCTAATAAAAACAACCTTAAATGGAAAAGGCATTGTCCATCCTAAATTCAAAGAAGACAAATGGCTGCAAAAATTCACTTCATGGTGGATATCACAAAGAAACTAAATGAGCTAAATGTAAAACTGCAAGGAAAAGGAAACCCAGCATATGCCTTGCTTGAAGAAATGGTTTGTTTAGATAATAAATTATTTCTTTTTGTCGAACACCTGGAGAGCGGTAAATTACTTTATTTCATTATTTCATTACTTCATCTGAAGTTATATCGCGATGAAAACTTTGCAACTATTGACAGTATGGCTATAAACAAAATAAAGAATGGATTCGCTGAGAAATTTGATAAAAATACAAGTACTTTGGCGTCCTCTCAATACAAATGTTATCAACATTGAGCCATTTTGAATTTATGCTGGTTCGCTTCAAATGCAATTGCTTGATTAGAAAGCCAAACACTTGTGGAGTGGCAAGTTTACAGAACTCAAGAGCAAACTAGAAGAGTTGGAGGTCCAGAAAAGTTGCGCTGCACAAGTGGACAGCTCTCACAGAAATACCGCGAGATGAGGCACTCATATTGACGCATGGAATAGTCTTCCAGAATGTTACAGCGAAGTGAAGAAGTTGGCATTTGGTCAACATATGCGTGCGAGCAAGCATTCTCTTGTATGAATATAATAAAAAGTAAAGTAAAAACTAACAAATAAAAATCTAGAGGCGTGCTTGAAACTGAAAATAACAAGTTATGAGCCAGATTTAACAAAACTTTAACAAAACACTGATGCAAGACCAATGCTCCCATTGATGTAACTATTGTTGGGATCTATTGAAATCATTTATTAAAAGTTTAAATTTATGATATGAATAAATATTGTTTTGTATTTAAAGCCATTTATTTTAAATCGAAAATCAAATGTATAGACCTAATCATAATCAAATATCACAACATCGAAACAACAATTTTAGTTGCTCTTTAAAAAGTGAGAAAATAGTACATTATAACCTTTGGCTCTTCCGTCTCAAAAGGTTGCCGACCCCTGACCTAGACAATGAGAGTTCATAGAGACTGCTGTGTAGACCAGAGGTGTGCGGATCTTGAAATTTAGCGTCCGCGTCCGTCCGCGGATTTCTATCAATGATCCGCGTCCGCAGAATCTTACAACATTGGTCCGCAGTCAGTCCGCGCGTCCGCATAGCTGAAATTTAGCTGTTTAAATGACTTGAAATTTTTTATGGTAACGCTAAAGAAGATCCGCGTCAGTCCGCGAGTCCGCAACTTAACTATACGAAGCGTCCGCTGTCAGTCCGCGGATTCGGAAAAGTCTGCGGATCTGCGTCCGCAAGCGGACGCGTCCGCTGTCCGCTCATCTCTGGTGTAACACTATCCGTTTGTTAGAGTAGCTGTGAGTCGAAATACCACCAGCGTTTTATGGGGATTGCAACTTTTCAGGAAAACCTTGTGATATCCAGGTTGATTTACTGAGTGTTATAATGATTTTTTTTTCTAATTCAGGTTGATAGAAAGAAATCAGGCAACGTAAAAAAAAATCAAACATAATTATAAAATCATACAAAATTATCGGAAGGCTACAGATAATACATCAGTTTAGCATTATTTCTTGAAGGCTACAGATAAAATACCAGTTTAGCATTATTTCTGGAAAGCTAAAGATAATACACCCATTTAGCATTATTTCTTAAAGGCTACAAATAATACATCAGTTCAGCATTATTTCTTAAAGTGTATAGAAAATACTTCAATTTAGCATTATTTCTTAAAGACTACAGATAATACGTCAGTTTTGCATTATTTCTTGAAGACTACAGATATTCTCTCTTGTATAAATCGTATAAGAATGCATTTTGCCAACATATTCTAATTTAATAAAACAAGCAATTAAGCCTGTTCCATTCTGGACACAGGACGTGTTAGCGCAATTTCATGTTATGTATCAGTACGTTTGTTATCTTTCAGTAAATATTTGTAAATTTTAGAAATGTTTATAAATTCAATTGTGTAATGCATATATCTGAAAAAAGATATTAAAAGGACAAGTAAGTCATGTTGAATAACTGTTACAAAAATAAATAATGATTACTGTCCTATCCCTTGTAAGTGCTTGCAGGGTCAGGCATGCATGATGCAATCATCAGTGATGCAATCACCCCAGTAAAATGGGAAATCCAAAAATAGATTTTGATGCAATCACACCAGTGATGCAATCACACCCATGATGCAATCACCCCAGTAAAATGGGAAATCCAAAAATAGATTTAATGCAATCAACCCAGTGATGCAATCAATCCAGTGATGCAATCACCCCAGTGATGCAATCACCCCAGTGATGCAATCCAATGATGCAATATGAGGGGGTGATATATCCTATAAATAGGGAAGTTACCACGGTTGTTAGAGAGACGGAGACACACACACAAGAGAGAGAGACTAGAGACCCATGAAGGGGATACTAGATATAACACGTGGTCTAAGTGGACAGTGCAGTCGAGAGTTATAATAGTTATAGACTCGTGTACTGGTTTATGGTGATAGCAGTTACTTGTGATTTATTGCCACATCTCTCATCTAATATTGATCTTAGTATTTATCGTGTGTGTTAAATTATAGAATTATACATGTGATTTATCGATGCATCTTCTCAAGTGTTTATATTGTATTATCATATTCTCATCTGTAAATATCACGCATTAAAAAGTTCAGTTAATTCTTTTACAATACAAGGAGTTGTGTCGTCTGATTTAATTAGAGCACAAGTGGGATACGACATAAACCTATGTATTTTTTGGTGGCAGCGAAAAGCGAAAGTAAATCCAGTTGTACGTCTCTGCAGTGTTAAAGGACTTCGTTATTTGTGCATTACTTACATACGTTACAAAGGAAGAATTTTATGAAACTTAACGGTAAGAATAACATTTTATTCTTGAAATATTTCTCGACATATTTTGGATTAGTTATATTACCACGTGACATTCCAACGTTTTCATTTGTTTATACGTCTGAAAATAACAATGGCTAGTACCCCAGAAGAAGAAAAATGGAGACAATACAAAATTAGAGGAGAAGAATTAGGTCTCAAAGGTGATAAATTGTTGGAATATATAGACAAAAAAGAAAATGAGGATAGAGAAAGAGATGAGAGAATAAAAGAAAGAGAATTAAAAAGAAACTATGAAGAATTAGAAAGAAAAAGAAACTATGAAGAATTAGAAAGAAAAAGAAACTATGAAGAATTAGAAAGAAAAAGAAACTATGAAGAATTAGAAAGAAAAAGAAATCATGAACTAGAACTAGCAAGAATAGCTGCAAATAAAACAACTGTTATAGAAGAACCAAAAGGAAATTACTCGACTCAATTAAAAATGCAACCTTTTAATGGTAAAACTGAAGATATTGACACATGTTTACAATTCTTTGAACAACAATGTCAGCTACAAAAAATTCCAATCAGTGACTGGAAGTCAGAACTTTTCAAGCTTGTAAAAGATGATGCAAGAAAAGCAATCATGACAATACATAACTATGCTGAGTTGACTTATGAAGATATAAAGATGAAACTTCTGAAATATTTTAATAAAACAGAAGAACATTATCGTCACCGATTTCATGAACTAAAAATGTCAAATAAAGAACAACCTCAACAGTTCATTGATTTAGTTATGAGTGATTTAAAATCATGGCTTATGATGGCAGAAGTTGACATAAATAAACCAACTGAGATTTTAGAAATGATGGTAGTCGACAAAGTTCTTAACATGTGCACTAGAGAAGTGTTTTCCTTCATTAAACAAAGGAATGTGAAAACTGTCAAAGACCTAATAAAAGTTCTAAGTGACTATAAAGATTGCTATCCCAATGATGAAATAAGTATATCAGACATTTGTGCATCTATCGATAAATTCAAACCACGGAATGAAACATACAAATTAAAGAATGATAGCTACAAACCAAGATACGTGAGTCAACCTAAAGATAATACTGTTTATTTTGAAAGAAGAATTTGTCACTATTGTAAGAGAAAAGGTCACATTTTGAAGTTCTGCTACTTGAGAAAGAAAGAACTAGAACAACATAGACCAGAAAAACTTCACTTACGTCAAAACAGAAACAGACCAGAACTTAATTCTACGCAAAAGTATGCTGATAGAAAATATCCAAAACAGAAAGTTCAAGATAATGGTGAAACAGAACAATACTGTGCAAATATTATAAATACAAAAGGTCAAATAATATTTCATCCTGCTATCGTCAATGGTCAACAAATAAAATGTCTTAGAGATTCAGGTTGTACTACTGTAGTTGTTAAGAGAAGTCTGGTTAACAAAGATCAGTACATGTCAAAGAAAACACACATCAAGCTAGGAGATGGTACTATAAAGTCGCGTGACGTAGCAACCATTAAAATAGACTCACCATGGTTGGCTGGTATATGTGAAGCTATTATACTAGATAATCCTGTATGTGATTTGATTATTGGTAATGTGCCAGGAGTATCGAAAGATAACACAGAAACTCTTGTAACTAACTGGATACAAAGAAAAAGAAATAAAGATATAGAAATTTGTTGAGTCTGCATCGATAAAAAGAGAACTTTCATTAATGACAACTGTATACATGATAAACAACAAAGATTGTTATTAGAACAAAAATGGAATGGAACAGAAGAAATATGTTGCTTCATACAACGCATGGAAGACAATATAGACAGATTAACCACGGAAGAAGAGAAGATTATGCTTCTTAAAAATAAAATAACAGTACACAAGAAAGCAAATGCAATAGCTACTAAGTACTCAGACTGTTATAATAATATGAAGGCAAATCTTATTCACAAGCTTTGCAATAAAATGGAACATTTAGAAGATCACAAAGAGAACAATTTTTAGCTGTGATGACTAGACAACAAACAAAACAGAAAGATATGATGCAGGAAAGCAATACAAATGCAGAACAAATTATCAAAGATACAAATAAATTGGTGCTGATGAACATAGACAAGAAACATTTTGTTAAAGAGCAAAAAAATGATGTACAGTTGAGGCAAATTGTTGAGAATTTAAAGAAAAGCAACAAATATGATACGCAATATGAATTGATGGCTGGTGTACTAGTAAGAAAAGTACAATCAAAAAATGAAAACATCACACAATTGGTTATTCCAAAAACAATGAGGCTACTATTGCTGCAAAGTGCTCACTCAAACCCACTGGCAGGACACATGGGAAAACCAAAGACATTGCAAAGGATTGCAAGACATTGTTTTTGGCCAGGATACAAAAAAGATATACATAGTTATATTGATGCTTGTCAAGAATGCAAAACACATAATCACATTGGTCCTAAACATCTGGCTCCAATTCAACCCATGGACATTTCTCAGAAACCTTTTCAAAGAGTTGCGGTCGATATCATCGGACCTATGCCTATAATGTCTTCAAGAAAACATCGCTATGTATTAACCATAATCTACATGGCTACACGGTGGTTAGAAGCGATTCCACTCACACAAATTACTGCTGAGAGTGTGTGTAGTGCCATGATGTCTGTGTTCACTAGATTTGGCTTTCCTGAAGTTGTACATTCAGACAACGGAACTCAGTTTCGGTCACAAATAACGGCAGCATTTACAAATCTTTTAGATATTACTCAAACATTTTCAGCAAGATACCATCCACAATCCAATGGTTCTGTAGAACGTGCAAATCAAACGCTGAAAGTTATGCTAAAGAAAGTTGTACAGGATAAAAAAGCAGATTGGGATTTGTTTCTCCCAATGGTGTTGTTTGCATATAGAGAAATACCTCATGCAGCAACAGGATACAGCCCTTTTGAACTTGTATTTGGTGCTAACGCTAGAGGACCTATTAGTTTATTTGTTGAAAACATTATGCCAAACAGACAAAAGTTGACACCTTATGACTTAGTTACACAAACAAGAGAAAAAATTGTTTATGCAAATCAAATTGCCACAGAAAATTTGAAGGACAGACATGAACAAGATAGATTGCCAATCAACATTCACAGACATTTGAGATGCTTGCAAACAGGTGATGAGGTGCTAGTATTGCTACCTACAAAAAAAGGTTTTAAGCAGGAGTGGCAAGGTCCCTATGAGATAATAGACAAGATTAATGACGTTGATTTTATAGTGAACATCAAAGGTAATCACAGAACATTCCATATAAATCGCCTTAGAAAACTGGACAGCTTACCTGAGCATTTGGCAGAACAGGTACTTCAGATACATTCAAAACATGAGGAAGAAAAGTTATGTGCTTTAACTATTAGTCAAGAAGACGAAGAATTAAAAGATATACCAGTGTTAGATATGAGACAACAATCAAAGAAAATAAGTATCATTTTACCTCATAATGTACCAGAAGTTGTCAGAACTCGAGTAAACAATTTATTAATGAAATATAAAGATATTATAGACAAGGAACCTGGAAGTACAAAGTGTATAGAGCATACTATAAAGTTAACAGATACCAAACCAATCAAAGTGAAACCATACAATATACCCCTGAAATATCAAGATCAAGTAGAACAAGAGTTGCAAGCCATGTTAAATAAAGGACTGATTGAGCGATCATACTCTAGCTATGCTTCACCTATCGTTATTGTGAAGAAGAAAAACGGAGAACCGAGAATTTGTTGTGATTATCGTAAGATCAATCAACTGACTCTAATCGATAGAGAACCACTACCCATAGCGGAAGATTTAATCAATGAAATTGCAAAAGGAAAGATATTTACTCACCTCGACATGACGAGAGGGTTTTGGCAGATTCCACTAGAACAGAATTCGAAGCAGTATACTGCATTTCAAACAAAAGATGGCCTCTATCAATGGACAAGAATGCCCTTTGGCCTTGTTAATAGCACGGCTACATTTAGTAAAATGATGAGGCAGATATTCAGAGGTGTTAAGAATATTGTTCACTACGTGGACGATATATGTATTTTCACTGAAAACTGGGAAGATCATTTAACTGTACTAGAGACGGTATTTGGCAGGTTGCGAGAGAATGGATTAACTGTAGCACCAGAGAAATGCAAAATAGGTCAACAAGAAATAAATTTTTTGGGTTTTAAGATAGGACGAGGTGGTTGCAGCATGCAAGAAGAGATAAAAGAAAAGGTCTTAAACATCAAAGTACCTACCACAAAGAAAGAAGTGAGAGCCATCTTAGGACTCTGTAATTTTTACCGAGGATTTTTTCACAACTTTTCTCAGCTACTGGAACCCTTGATAGTGTTAACAAAGAAAAGTCAACCTACCAAAATTATTTGGTCAGAACAGTGTCAGAAGGCACTTAATGATATTATAGACAAATTCAGAGGTGACCAGATACTGGTACCTTTTGATTTAAACAGACCAATAATACTTGCCACAGATGCTTCAAGGAAAGGATTGGGTGCTTGTATAATGATTGAAATTGATGGACAAAACAGACCTGTGAAATTTATCAGTAGAAAACTGACTTGTGCAGAGAAAAACTATTCTGTTATTGAATTAGAAGCGTTGGCCATAGTCTGGTCAGTACAAAAACTACAGAAATATTTACTAGGTAATGAATTTACCATACTTGTGGATCATAAACCATTAACGTCTCAAAAAGTAATAAATAATGCAAGAATCATGCGATGGCATTTGTTACTAACTGACTACAAATTCCAGATTAAATACATAAAGGGTACAAACAATCATATACCAGATCTATTGTCGAGAATGATAATTGGGACATCTACAGAAAATTAATGAATGTGTATTACTACTTAAAGGGAGAAGTTTTATACTGTCGTCATCGACATTGAGATGTCAACGATTTTGTCACACACAAATGTACGTTGATTAAGTTATTGTTGTTTGAGCTGATGCCACAAGACTGTTTTTATCAACGCAAGTTATCGTTGAGCACACTTTGCTCAACTTTTCGTTGCAGTTAATGGAGCAATTCATCGTTATCGTTGAGCACACTTTGCTCAATTTTTCGTCGCAGTTAATGGAGCAATTCATAGTTACTGTGAGCAGTCTTTGCTCAATTTTTCGTCGCAGTTAATGGAACAATTCATCGTTACTGTGAGCAGTCGTTGCTCATATTGTCATCCTGACAATGTTAAATGTGAACACTGTGAAAACAATTTTGCCATGGACATTTATTAGTATAGAGACTATTTTGTGTAGAGACTATTATGTGAAAAGACAATTATTGATTTTTTTTTGTGCTTAAACTTTGATCTGACATCATTGAAGCAAGACAGTGTAGTAAGAAACATGTTACACATATCTATCGTCGTCCTGATGTTGATGAAATGATGGACTACACATCTACTCAAGGAGAACCATATATATTTTTTTTTTCTTTTCAAAGTTTGTTACACATTCGTTTATTATTGACATATGTATAGAGATGTAATTGCATTTATATTTTTTGAAGATTGACATGTATTACATTTTGTTTTATTGAAAAGATTGAGAAATAATAGAATAATTAATAATGATATATCATAAGCATGTAATGCTATACACAATGGCAAGAAAGTAATATTAGATGATTTTATTTTAAATTGTTGCTATTGCCAAAATTTCATTAGGTAATGAAATTTTTTTGGGGATATTGGGGGTGTCCTATCCCTTGTAAGTGCTTGCAGGGTCAGGCATGCATGATGCAATCATCAGTGATGCAATCACCGCAGTAAAATGGGAAATCCAAAAATAGATTTGATGCAATCACACCAGTGATGCAATCACACCCATGATGCAATCACCCCAGTAAAATGGGAAATCCAAAAATAGTTGTGATGCAATCAACCCAGTGATGCAATCACCCCAGTGATGCAATCACCCCAGTGATGCAATCCAATGATGCAATATGAGGGGGTGATATATCCTATAAATAGGGAAGTTACCACGGTTGTTAGAGAGACGGAGACACACACACAAGAGAGAGAGACTAGAGACCCATGAAGGGGATACTAGATATAACACGTGGTCTAAGTGGACAGTGCAGTCGAGAGTTATAATAGTTATAGACTCGTGTACTGGTTTATGGTGATAGCAGTTACTTGTGATTTATTGCCACATCTCTCATCTAATATTGATCTTAGTATTTATCGTGTGTGTTAAATTATAGATTTATACATGTGATTTATCAATGCATCTTCTCAAGTGTTTATATTGTATTATCATATTCTCATCTGTAAATATCACGCATTAAAAAGTTCAGTTAATTCTTTTACAATACAAGGAGTTGTGTCGTCTGATTTAATTAGAGCACAAGTGGGATACGACCATTACGCCCCTTTGATTAGCTTTTATTATTTATATTTAAAATATAAGCAAAACAGTACATAACAAACTCTTATATTTTGGCCCTGAGAGGTCAAATCGCGAAATGGACTTTTGATGTACACTTGGCAGGCCAAGACCTACAAAATGATATATACATCATGGGTCTAGGACTTATGGTTGCTGAGATATAGGGCGGTCCATTATTAATATAGCTTATATAGTAAAAACGGTACTTTATAAGGCCCCTTTTACGGCCCTGAGAGGTCAGATCGCGAAATGGAAAAAAGCTATTTCTTGGCAGGCCAAGACCTACAAAATGATATATACATCATGGGTCTAGGACTTATGGTTGTTGAGATCTAGGGTGATGACAGACAGACAGACAGACAAACAGACAGACAGACAGACAAAACGGGGACAATAGAGCATTTTTTTTTCGAAAATGCTCTAAAAACAGTGATACAAACAGGGAGACTTTAAAATTTAAACCCAATTTAATAAATTAACTGTGTAAGCTGAAAGAAGAGACAATTAAGCTTTCTCTGACTTGTATGATTGGATGAATGGGGGAGTATACGCAGTTGTTGTTGTTGTTGTTTTGTTTAACGTAAACTATCGTAGTGCTATGACTTTGTAAATAATGGCCAAGTAAAGGTAAGTGATAAATCAACGGAATCCCTGTATTAGAAAAACTTCAATATTGGAAATACCGGTTTTTGGTATAAGGGACCGGTATTGCGACCCCAAGTGGAAACAACCAGGGGGGCGGCCGCTTAATGGTGGTGGTGGGTGGGGGGGGGGTCTAGTAGACCTGGCTGCCGCCCTGGAACAGTGCAACAATTTACAATACATTAGATCTTATTCCACCATGGTGTGTGTAATTTTGTTTAGAAAATGTATGTTGAAATAATTTATTTTTCATTTTTTATAAAGCATCTTTTGGCACAATAATGAAGTTGTAACTTTGAAAAATAATTGTATGTCCGCTGACCAACCGTCTTTTCTCTATATTTCTTTTTCTTTCTCTTAAATAGGGGAAGGAACCTTTAAGTTACAGCGACTGATTCATACTTCTCTACCTTTACCATTAACACATTCAAACTCAGCATCAAAATGCACATGCATCGAAACATTGTTAATCGTCGGCCTATAAGATACGTTCGAAATCAATCAGCGAAAAGTGCAATCAGCGATAAATAACCAAGGCAATTATTTCTACAAAAATCGATGCACAAAAAAAGTTAGTTTGTTCTAGCCTTGGTTCTTCATTGTTTCTTTTACAAACACACAATGAAAGTTTTACCTACTCTGACAAGCGGATAGTGTCTACACTGCTGTCTCTATGAACTCTCATTGTCTAGGTCAGGGGTCGGCAACCTTTTGAGACGGAAGAGCCAAAAGTTATAATTTACTATTTTCTCCCTTTTTAAAGAGCAACTAAAATTGTTGTTTCAATGTTGTGATATTTGATTAGGATTGGTCTATACATTTGATTTTCGATTTAAAATAAATGGCTTTAAAAACGAAATAATATTTATTCATATAATAAACTTGGGGCAAATTTTATTCTCCGATCAATGAAATACATTTAGGATGTATATTGTAGGCCTATACAATATTAATATGGGTATTTTAAATGAATATAAATTAACTATTTTAAAACATTTTTTAACCATTATAATTTTGAAACAAGAAGAAATTAATTTTTGAAAATGCATAATATGTGTATTAGTCTGCGTATTCGGTCAGATATTTCTGTCGGCAGAGCGCTCAATTAGCAATCTAAAACTGGTAGGCAAGGCTGAAATGATCTATAACCGTGGACAAAACATTTCTTAAATTAATTTTATTATTGCCTATTTTGCTTTATATTTTTGTTTATATTTCATTATTTAAAAAAAAATATGTGTAATCATTCATCTTATTGCGGGTCAATATTGATTATTAAGCCAGATATCAAGTATCGAAAGAAGGGTAGTGGCTTTTACGGCTGCAAAAGGCGTGCCGAAATAGTAATCTTGAAAATAATTTTCAGCTAGACATGGACAGTCTATTGTCCGCCGTCAGGCAGAGCCCATTTGATCCGACCCTTACGTTCATTTAGATCGAACTATTTTACAATCATATTTAAGAGCCCATTTGGCCATTCCGTGGTTTTAAATCTATAATCTTTCGTCAAATATTTCACACTGCTCTACAAAATAAAATGAGCTCCTACTGTGTTTCAATGAGCTCCTGGCTTGGCATCAGTAATTTATACATCTTAACTAACTATAATCCAGACTTACACTTTCCTGGAACAATATTTTTGGGAACATTGAGTCAAATTAAAGACATTCAATACTAACTTAATTTAACAACATATCGGAAGTCCAATAACTTGTATATTCCACGATGTCGTTTTCCAAATGTATCTTACTCCACTCGTGGCATTCTAACAGTTTTAGTCATCTTCTGGCTTTCGACAGTAGAATATTTTTACCTTTGATACCCCTTTATAACATATGAATCAACCCCCATCCAGTTAAGCGAGTCTGTATCTTTACTAAGTAGTGACTGGTGTGAAATTCGATACAATATCATTCCAATCTCCAGGGATGTTAACAATACTCTTAAATTGTATCGTCAATACCAATACCAATACTTCATGAAAAGAGTATCGCCAATACCAATACAAATACTCAAGTAAAAATGTATTGCCTAAATCGATACCAATACAATACCAATACTTTTGAGCAGTGCTTTTTTGTAAAACAAATTAGGTGCCGGTACTCAGTGATGTATTGCCTAACTTTTAACTACAGGTTCGCACCTCGATGCAAGCTAAATCACAACTGCAAAGATACTAAATGTCAAGAAACAATTTTATTTTATAATTAACCAACTTAAATCCTCTTAAAATACAAGAAAAGTAACAATTTTTTCCCCGATTGAAAAAGGTGCTGGGACGCCGTACTGGTGCGTACCGTCACAAAAAAGCACAGCTTTTGAGAACAACAAAATTTTTTTTAAAAAATATAATGAGTGCAAGTTTGTTTTTTTTTAAAAGTAAAAACAATAAAATACAACGTCAAGCACAATTTTAATGCTAATCATTTCACCACTTGGCAGCACATAAGAAGACCATCATTTCAAAATAATCATTGCTTAGCCTAGAACGTAAAGGCATAAAAATACGCCCACCCAATGAAAACAGGCGCTGAACTACAGCACTAGCCTAAGTCCAGTGTTTAATTGCAGGTATAGTTTCTTAATGCTTGGGTAGGCTGCTAATGACAGCATTTCTGATTAATTATCTTCAAGATATGTCTACTTCTGCTATTAAGCAATTTGTCCTGTTCTGCCGCCGTGCAGTAAAACAAGCACAAAAAAAAATTATAGATTCAGGTATCTGTACAGCTGACTGTACTGAAGCTGCACCAACTAGCCAAGTAGGTTGAGTTGGTACTGCACTCAATGCATTGCAGGCACCCATTAATGTTTGTACAACTTCAGCCTTGTGATCCAAGTTGTATGTCCAGTCGGTATTAAATTTTGGATTGCCAGTTTTGCCTCTGGGTCAGAAAATATAAAATCGAATCGCGCATTAATTCCATCAATAACAGCTCTGGCAAGGGTTTCACACACCGCACAATCATTACCTGTAGTTGACCTTTTATAACGGTTAGTGCGGGCAGCAAATAGCCAAATCCAGTATTTTCTCCTTGAAAAATGTCCAGTCCACGATACAATGGAGCAAATATTTCAATGTATTCTGCTACGAATATTTTCTGCTGCGGTATCAGTCTCTTGGTGTCAAGATCATCAAACACCATATAAAGTTTAACTTCTAATTCTGGATTGGATCGTAAACAATGTATTTTTGCAACAGAATCGTAAGTGGAATTCCACCGAGTATCACCGGGAATAACAAGATACGTGCCAATTGCCGCTTTGATTGAATCTGCACCCAAAGATGAGCGATTTTGTTTGTTCCGGATAGCTACTAACTTTGCAAATGTTTGCAATGACAAAAGTTTGGTTACTTATTGTAGTACTTTAGCATCAAGCCTAACGACAAGATTTAACAAGTGTAATGCACATTTACGATGTGGCGGTAGCTGGTAAATAACCCGTTCCTGTTCGTCATCATTATCACATGGTGGATTCAGTAAATCATCAATTTGTTCGAATCCCATATTTAAATCTCCATCATCCTGATGCTCCTGCCTCTGACCTTCATTTAAATCCACATCGTTTACACTTAAGTTCATCATTTCATCTTTATTCAGTCCGAAACAGTGAAATGCTTTAAAAAAATGGATCCGCTGTCTGTTACAGTGAAAGAAATTTTGTCACTTATTTCAGATTCTCTGTTGATTGCTTCTAGTGTTTTGGCAATTAAATCATAAGTATGTCGGCCAACTATTCTACGCACAGCCAAGCAACAGCCTTTTTGCTCAAGTGACTCAGGTTCTAACCAATGCACAGTAACACCAATAAAACTTCGTCTGGACGTCCAGCAATCGTCAGCTGTACAGACAATATTAATTGAAGCCAACTTATCTTTAAGCTATGATTACTAGTGATTTAATTTATGTATATTACTCTTAAAACAACGTATTAAAATCGCTATTGTTTTTCTGTAAATAGCTAATATTGGCAATAGAAAAGTATTGGTATCGAGTATCGAAAATTTTTCGTTCAAAATGTATCGGCGATACACAAATCAATACTTGATACAAAAAAGAAAGGCAATACAGCAACCAATACTAAAAAAATTTCGCCGATACTGTATTGGCCGATACCGATACTTCGATACTAACCTTTACATCGATGTCCATAACCAACTGAGATGTATGTTTTAAATGTTTGTCCGTCCCCCAAGTACCCATGCAATAAATCAGCTATCCAGGCTCGTAGTCCTGTATACTTGTCACCCTAGAGACTTCCCATCCACAAGAGTGGACACACATCACATTACAGCCCACACACACTCACACACACACACAACATTGCAACACCATGACAATATTATAAATTTATAACATATAAAATAGGTCCATAATTAATAATATATATTTAGCGATGATCTTCAAGATTTCTAAACATTGTATCTAAATTTCATATGAATCATAACATCTCTGGTTAAAACAAGGAAATTCAAGTACCACCCATGGCCATTTGAAATGCCACCGCGGATGCTTGGTAACTCATAATATAATATAACCATGAGGGGGAGGGGAGAAGGCAGGAGAAATAAGTTTAGGAATCTAACTTAGGAATATATTCATTTTAGCCTCAGTGAAAATTTAATCTTGTCAATAGTGTAGGGTTAGGGTTAGGTATACCGTTAAGATGACTTTGTCAACTGTTTAGTATTACTGTCAAGTGTGTAGTGGTACATATGAAAATAAACTGAGAGTGTAATCCATCAAACAAATGTACTATGTGCAGAAACAGGTAATTGGTCAACTTTTGGTTGGTAGTCATCGTCATTTGACTGACTGAAACTTCTTGATACATCATCACTGATGCTGTCACATGGTGGTGAGTCCATTGGGACCTGGAAAATGATATATAAACCATAGTTTACTCAGAATATAGTTCACATAAAAAGACTGGAAATATTCCATCACATAGGCCTACTTGTTTAGTTTTAAATATTAATAAACAGGCAATTAATTCTTTTTACGTTTATTAGCAACGCAGAAGACCTGTTATACACTCCAAAAAACCCTTTTAGATTAAAACAAGTAAATAAATAAAATGAAATGTTTGACAGAATTAATCAATTATCTAGTTATTGTGTCGTTCACAGTTTTGCTGACGATAACATTTTCTGTTTTGGCAGAAACTCTCTTGACACAGTGGGGTTTTGATACGATAACATTAACTTAAGAGATAGGGAATTTCCGCTGTCCAAGTTGTTGATAGAGCCAAAAGAATCTCTTCAAAACTCTTAGCCACAGTTGATAAAAGAGGTCATGTGGACTGTTCTGCTGTCATATGGTACTCGCTAATGTCAACAAAGAAAATATTACATTGGCTATGAAATTATGGAAATTTTATTGAGATATTGAATTTTAACCTAAAATGACAGACAACATCAAGATGTATAGAGTGTGAAGTTTCAAAAATTTGACAATTTGTTATCAAATTGTATGACGGCCTTAACAGAATCAGTTGATTAGTATAATACTTCTTAGTTGGAACTTTTTTTTTGTTGCCGTCAATCAATAAAACAATAATGTCTAATCTGTTGTTATGTAATGTTACAATTTTTCTGACCCACTTTGTTACTCAAGAGAGACTCCTATTTTGATAGTTATGCACTGCTAACAGTCAGCCCCGTAACAGCGTATCTGTCAGAAGACCTAGGCTTAAATGACTTTACAATAGGAGGAGCCCCAGTTGTCTAAGAGTATTCGGGGTACGCGATTTGCAAGCTGTGGCATAGACAACTTTTTACCAAGGACCGTAAAAAAAAGTAATGATTGCACTGAATGTATATATTTATGTCATTGTTTATGTTATTGTCTAATCTTACTAGTCGCGCAGTAGACCTTACCCTTCGATGTTCTCCATCATTAGTGTATTCTTCATAGTCATTGTCAGATGAGCGTGGATGTCTGTAGCTAGCTCTGATGACAAAATATCACACTTAACAAACGTTATACATGTGTTTATCATATGTTATCTAAAATAATTACTTAATTCCACTGAAGGCATTAGATTACACCATTATTTGATTATCTTTATATCTATGTTCAACACTCGTATCTCTGTTCAATAATCTTATCTCTATACAATACTTGAATCTCTGTACAATATTTAAGACATTTAAAGAGTATGATAGTTGTCAAGTTTTACCCTCAACTAATATCCACGGTATGTAAACTGCACCCAAACATTACATGTATTTTATGTTAACCGTACCTAAACATTCCTTATGTTATGTAAACCGCACCTAAGCATTAGCTATAGTTTATGTGAACTGCACCTAGGTACCACCCACTCAACTTCTTTCTATTATTAGACTAAAATATTTAATAAATAGTTCCATCCTCTGAATCATGGATTTATTACTTGTAACATTACTTAATAGTCCATTGTAAGCAGCTTGAAATAATTTTTTTGTTCAAACCTGTAAATGACGTCATCGCATTCTATTTTATATGAATAATAACATGACGTCATCAATGCCATCCTCATCTTAGTCAAAACTGTAGGATTTATAGGTTAGTTTGTTGTACACAGTCTTGTCTTAGGTAAGAAAACTCTATTACTAGACGTAAATTTCGACTTTTCCTATCCTATGAATATTATGAGAAGCACTGTTAAGTGACATGCTATTCTGATTTTAACAAAACACAGTCTTTCGGGTAAATTGAAAAAAATGCGTTTGCTGGACACTGCAGGGTCATTCCATGTCAACTCAACCAGTGGTGTTCACCCGACACCTCAGATCTTCCTGAAATTTTCAGGGCTTGTGGTACATACAAAGTTGAGTGGTCCCTGAAAATTTCAGGCCATTTGGTCAAAAAAATTCTGAGATATGATTTTTTAAAGTTTTGAGGGTAGTCGCGAGTTCGCGTGACATTTACATTTTCGCGATATTTGAACGTAAATATTTCAAAATGAGGTATCAGGCTGAAACTTTCAGTATTTACTCATTTTTTTTATCCTGAGTTGAATGATGTTTTTATGATTTTATCTCAAATGTAGCTTGCATACAGAATGCCCTAAGATGTCAAAACATTGCACTTCAGACAGTTTTCATTAATATTTGACCTGGTATAGCCAAGAACCTATAAGACAAGAAATGATGATTGTTATACACTTAGTAAGTACCATATATGTGTTTATTATTTTGATAGAGAATTCCTGTTAATCAATAATAGTGTACTCATTGTGGGCACTCTTATGCATAACAGTCATCCATTTTTTGCGCACATTGCGACCCCCAGATGAGCATGTTGACAGTAATTTACACTTTTCATATTTTGCACACTTGTTAACCTTGGCAAGTACTAGCTATGGTGAAAATATCATGTTGGTGTCTTGACGTATTCTTGATGAAAAATTTGCATGAAATTGTATGATTTCTACACGGTCGTGGACCATGGTCATTTTGAATGTTTGAACTGACATCTTTGATGGACTAGGTTTTCTTATTGAGTATTTATTTTTTTTTACTTCACTAATGTATTCTGATATATTTCTAAATGAATACTTTTAAATGAATTTTTTATGTAATATTTGCTTGCAAAAAACATCATGAATGTAATGCAAAAAGTGTCAATTTTTTTTTCAATGGTTTCTTAATTATTTCATTTAATATCACTGTATGTTCAGATTTCATGTAATTTAAATAATAATTATGAATTTTTTTGACATTTTATAAGAAAAATTTACTTTCATAAAAATTTATGACAATTATTAATATTTGATTTTTGGAGCCTTTGTTAATAGGTCACATGAGTACTCATTTCTTTGTCTTTTATCAAATAATTATTGATATAACTTATTCCTCAATGTGACGTCAGAATTTATAGAACTAATATATATATATATTAGGGATGTGACGGAGCTGATGAAAATCCGCATCCGTGGGATTCGGATTTGGCAAATATAAATCCGTCGGATTCGAATGCGGATGCGGATTAGGCGACTGGGGGGTATCTAAAATACGTTCATGACCAAATATGACGTCTAATCTATGGATAGCTGAGTAAGGGTCCAGGAGTTTAGTTTTATCTGTTTTCTCTAGGTTTTTTAGTATTATTTACGATTTCTACGGCCGTGTTTTGATATCTGAAAACGGTAATTTTTCAAACGCAGTGGCTAGAGTTCCGTCTAGACGAACTTCATATTATTTTTTATCGGGGTCCGTCTATAGATGAGCGCATGCGCGACAATCGAGATTAACTTCCAACTCTTTAAACGATCGCCGACTTTAAACAGCATCATAAATCTTTTAACGTAATTTACTACCTTATTTTATCTTAACTCATAGGAAGAAAATGAATATAAATAGTAGACTTCATTTCCCGCGAAAATCCAATAATTGAATTAGTTAATTTTTTCCAATGACGCACCGATAATAACTTTAAATAATTAGAGTTCTCATTCATTCCGTTTACAATAGAAACATACTTCTCCGATTATTAACAGCAAATGACGTAATCAACTTTTGAAAAGTTTTATAAAAAAATAAGAAACACGTATAATTCTTTATAATCTTTATTAATAGTGAAAAAAAACTATACAATATTTATTTGTTTAAAAAATGTCACAAAAGAAATAAGGAATTGGTCACTGTCTTTTACCCCAAGACTTCGTTGGTATTTAATATAAGTATAAGAAAAAAAAACGAGTATTTTATACAGGCTTGCGGAGCCGGAGCCGGTACTTTTTGCTGGAGCCGGAGCCGAAAAAATCTGGCGGCTCCACGGCTCCCAAATGCTTTTTTTTTTTACAGCAGAATTTTTTTTTTAGCTTTAAAATTCCAAATTTGTTTGATTGTTTGCTTCCTACAATTTGAAATGTTGTTATTTTTACGAACAGTAACAGCGTTAAAATGATAGCGTGCACGCACATCACCACAAGAAATCTTTAACGGGGAATCGTTTTGTGTTCGTTTTAAATCTTGTTTACCCTCCGAAATTTTTTAATGGCATGTTATTTTGTTATATATAGAGTTAAAAAGTTTATATTCTTAGAATAATTGTACATCAATCACTTAAAATAATTTTTTTACTAAAGACGGCACTAAATAGACGCGCGTCATTATTGACTATTATTGACCGCGAATCCGAATGCCCTTAGCGTAGTGTGGGAGCTGAGACCGAAATCTTAGCATTCTGTCTGGCCCCTCAGCATTTTGCTCTCTAGTAATCATCTGTTACCTGCCCCCTGCTATTGCCTGGCCCCTGTTGTAGAGTGCTGGCCCCTGCTGTAAAATTTCACGCTTTGGGCTGCACTTATATAGAATTTATGTGAGACTAAAAACAAAATGGTCACCTTTCATATGCTGGCACTGTTTATTATAAACAGAGCCTAGACACTTTTTGAAGTAACGAATTAAATCATGCAGATTTCTAGTAATAATTATAAAAAAAAACAATAATAAAGTTTATGTAGCAGCTAAGCTCAAGTGCGCATATGCGAGGTCCGATAAAGTATCAGACTTTATTGGGACGGGGGTCGAATAAAATCAGGTTTATTGGTACCGGGGGTCGAATAGTTACGCTCGAATTTATGAATAATAAATATTGTGCCAAAGTCTTTCAAATATTTTAAATAGTATGTATCATTTTACTATTTGCTAATTTGATCATTGAAATAACTTTTTATTACTTATGAAAATGGCGACTTAGTGAAACCTCTAGTCGAAAATAATGATATGATTCTGGATGAACTGAAATGGTTTTGTTTTTGTAAAACCAACATGCGTATCTATTTTTCAAGTTCTATGACATGAAGGAGCAGCGTATCCGTAAAAATTCTACAGCAGGGGCCAGGCATTCTACAGCAGAGGCCGGCGAACGTAGCATGGAAGGCGGGCAATGCATTTCGTGGCCATTTACTGTTGAATAGAATATTCGGGGGGCAGAGGTGCTCTCTATTGGTCCCCGCACGCTCTAAGACCTGCATCAGGTGTTTCACGAGCAGAATTTACTATTTTTTATCGACCGGCATGTTTGCGTGGCATAATTACAAAAATTTTTGTCTCTCGTTTGATACTATCTTAATAGGGGGCCGGAGCCGTCAAATTTGTGGGAGCCGGAGCCGGAGCCGAAAAAAAATTTGGCGGCTCCGCAAGCCTGATTTTATGGTTTTCTGGGAAAGGGGGAGGAGTGCGATAGATGCTAATTTGAGCGCATAATTTTTGTTTTATTCGTTAATTTTTGTAGTTCGAGTGATATTGTTTTCCTCCGATTTTATTAGGCTAAACAGAGTCGAAAAAATTAATAAAAAAGAATAATTGCCGCGCATGCGGATATCTTTACTCTTAATCTCAATTGGCGTGCATGCGCCACATCTATAGACGGACCCGAAAAAAAATAATACGGCGTCCGTCTAGACGAACTATCTAGCCACTGCGTTTTCAAATTCGAATCCGATCGGATTTTTTTTTAATCCGTCGGATTCGAATTTGCTCAAAAAACATCGAAGTTCGAATGTCGTCGTATTCGAATGCGAACTTCGTCACATCCCTAATATATATATATATATATATATATATATATATATATTAGGGGTGTACCGGATTATATTTTTAGATCCTGCAGGATCGGAACCGGAGATCGGTTTACTATTTGAATCCTGCCGGAATCGGAACAGGAACCGGATTTTTGCCGAATTAGATAGTAATTTTTCTGAACGTAGTAATTTCTCATAACTAACATAAAAAAGATATAACAATGAAAAATAGAATAAAAAATTTAGTTTTTTAAAGTACTAGATAGCAAAAAACAGTAATAATAACCATTTAGATCTTGAGGCTGTGACTAAAGCCCCTTTCCCAATCTTGAGTTAAGAAAGATAACTCTGTCAAAATAACAGGTTGTTCGTTTTAAAAATTTATTTTAATAAAGCTGTACCTAATTTAACTTGATTTCTATTACAATCAAACAAAGAAATGGATAACATATCTTAGAAAGTATAATAAACATGTTTATTAATAAATGAATTACAATATATATATATATATATATATATATATATATATATATATATATTGGCACCACCAAATAGCTTATTTTTCTTTAGTTTTCCATAGTGACGTCACCGAACCGTGTTATTTCATTCATACTTTCCTTTTTACATTATCTGACTATTTCCCATAAAACGCAAATTAAAATGTATTTCAAAAGTAAATCAATATCACTTTAATGTTCAATTAAAAATGTATCTTCAAGTTGTTTATCTTAATATGCGAGGAATTTCATCCAAATCCTGACAAAATCCACTAAATTAAAAAATGTGCAGAAAAATAAATTATTGAACTTTTTTAAAACTGTAAACACCCAAAAATAGATCGTTGTCTGCTCTTTAAAAAAAGTTAAACTTTCATAGCTAAATATAGTTTATAGAAAACACGGAATCAAAAGTAGCGGAAGATAAGGTGTCTACACGGCAGTGTTGATTCAAATAACTGTAACTGTTACTGAAATGGCTCTAATAACTGAAAAAAGTGATTTCAGTTAACTACTAACTGAAACTGTAATTGAAAATTTTTTTTAACTGTAACTGTAATACTAATAGGAAAAAAATAATAGTAATAATAATACTAACTGAAAAATTCGCTATAAAATAAAATTCTAGAAATGCGCTACAATATTACATGTATTAGGGAGCGACCGATAATCGGATCGGTATCGGACCGATATGGGCACTATGGGTTAACTATCGGACCGGCCGTTTTTTTGGCTGCCGATACATTGTTTTTTTTTTTTCAGAACAGAGTTGCATAAAAAAAATCAGTAAATAACCCCATTCTATAACAGGATCAGACAAGAATTTAAAAAAAAGGAAAAAATAACCCGTACACAAAAATTGTCATGTCTACATGAATTGCATCAGCGATATGACCTTGAAACAATAGGATTGGCATTTCTTAATTCTACTGTATGACCTTGAATGATACAATTAGTGAACATCTTTGTGTATCGGGGGGGGGGGGTATCACGGTAGTGGAGGGTAAACAAGACTTACGTGTGGGCGAAGTGTTACAAAATATGACAGGGAAGGGGGGGGGACAAGTTGTTGACATACGTCATATGATTGGAAACTAATGCACGAGAAAAACACGTGTTTGGCAAGAGAAACAGACTGACAAAAAAATCTAGAGATGCGTACTTTTATGAAAGTGAGCAAAAAATTTTATTAGATAACCCAACACTGTTGTTTTGTAAAAATATTTGGTTCATATACCGGTATTTTTCATATGTTTTGATGCATACGTCTTTACTAGTGATAACTGATATGGTAACTGAAAAAATTACTAACTGTAATAGTAACTGTAAAAACAATTTAATAATTACTCTAACTGTAATAGTAACTGAAAAATATTTGAAAGGCTAACTGTAACTCTTACTGTAACTGAAAAATGCTAACTGAATCAACACTGCTACACGGCTGTCTCTATGAACTCTCATTGTCTAGGTCAGGGGTCGGCAACCTTTTGAGACGGAAGAACCTAAAGTTATAATTCACAATTTTCTCAATTTATAAAGAGCCACTAAATTTGTTGTTTCAATACTACGGTATTTGATCAAGCCGCAATTTGAAATCGAAAGAGCCACAACATAACATCGAAAGAGCCGCATACGGCTCTCGAGCCGCAGGTTGCCGACCCCTGTACTAGACTAAATACGATTCAAATCTTCCTTTTTAATATATTTGTACTTACACATAGAACTAAAAGCGATCGACGTTATTGTAGTTTTAGAAAGCAAAGGAAGTTATTGTTTTAATTTAATTGTATAGCGCTAAATATTTCAAAATTATGTTGTGCGTAAAAAATTTCTTACAAATTTCAAACAACAAAGAAATCCGGCTTAAATCCGGCACATTTTAACCGGAATCGGAACCAGATTTGTTAAAACTGCCTGAATCCGGCTTAAAAGGAACCGAAATCGGATTCCGGTACAGCCCTAATATATATATATATATATATATATATATATATATATATATATATATATATATATATATATATAAGGGTGGTGCTTAGAAACGAACTTTCAAAAGTCTCTGCTCTCACCCCCTATTTTTGTTCGTTTATATATAGAAACTCTTAAAATAAAATATTAAGGTATTCACTTCATGTTTACTGGTAGCTCAATGGCGTCAAAGTTTAGGAGTATTGGACCGTGATGAAAATGCATGGTGTACTGCATTGTTGTTGTGTATACAACACTGTATAATATTAATTCACGTTATGTGGATTGTCATACACTGCTGTACTAAGCATATAAAACATGTAAATAGGCCTGGAAGTGGTAATTTAATACACAGCAGGCCTAGACAAAGAAACTATTAGCACCACAGTATAGGCCTACCTACACCACCTAGAAACTGTTGGCAAAGTGCCAGTTTGGCAATTTGCCAGCAAACAAATAGTTAAGAGATAAATTTTATAGCATTACATATACCGTTGGACAGTTCGCCATCAAAGAATGCTACACAGATCCCAGTACGCAGAATATCTCAAAGCCGAGTTCCAAGCTGATTATCCTATGGTTGTGCATTGGGATGGAAAGTTGATTCCGGATCTCACAAATAAAGAATGCATCGACAGACTTCCTGTAATTGTTTCTGGGAAAGGAGCATCACAGTTGTTAGCTGTTGCGAAACTGCCTTCCGGTACTGGTGCTGCACAGGCCGGAGCAGTCTTTCAAGCTCTGCAAGACTGGGATGATAGTGACAAGATCAGAGGCATGTGCTTTGATACTACTAGTTCCAACACTGGTTCCAACACTGGTCGGATTAGTGGTACCTGCATCTTGCTGGAGCAAAAACTTCAGCGAGGTCTTCTATCACTTGCTTGCAGACATCACATTATGGAACTGATTCTGGGCGCAGTCTTCCAAGTCTGTCTAGGTGCCACTTCATCTCCTGAGGTTCTGCTATTCAAACGCTTCAAGGATCATTGGCAGTTCATTGACAGGGCAAACTATGAAACATCACTGACAAATTCAGACGTTTCTACTTCGCTAGAAGATGTGCGCAACTCTCTGATTGAATTTGCTCAGAAGCATATTCAAGAGCAGCAGCCAAGAGATGATTATCGAGAGTTCTTGGAACTTGCTCTGCTATTTCTTGGGGTCGTGACTGAAAGAGGAGTGCAATTCATTGCTCCTGGAGCAATGCACCATGATCGCTCGATGTCGAAGGTTCTGTACAGCCTGAAGGTATGGATGTTCAAAGGGCAATTCAGACTGACAACAAGGAAGAGAGACGTCTTCAAGAGCTATGCATCTTTATTGTACGTGTCTACATGAGAGCCTGGTTCACGGGTAATCTGGCAGCCGCTGCTCCATACAATGATATGCTGTTGTTCCAATCAATTCTCAGCTCCGGAATCAACAGAGCTGTTTCCAGTGCAGCATCCAACAAATTTTCAAAGCACCTCTGGTGCCTGTCCCCTGAATTAGTTGGGTTGGCATTCTTCGATGATCAGGTATCGGCGGAAACAAAAAGACGCATGGTAAATTCCATGAATGAAAGCGGTAATGAGGAGCCAGAGGACATCAAGCTAATCTCTGTTGATTTGGAATCCTTCAACAGCAGGAGGCTCGAGGACTTAGTGTCGCCAAAGTCTAAGAGATTCTTTGACATGATGGAGCTTCAAACTGGATTCCTGGATGCTGACCCAGATGAGTGGACCAACCATGAAGATTATCGGCGATCTTTGGAGACCGTTCGGCAGATTCCGTTGTCAACGACCATGCAGAGAGGGGTGTAGCATTGATTCAAGAGTACAGTGGAATCCTCACCAGATATGAGGAGCAACTTCAGTTCCTGATGCAGACTGTTCAACAGCATCGACAATCCTATCCAGACACTAAGAAACAGACATTGTCAAAATGACTTCTTATCGGACTGATAACATTGAACTATAATTACAGGTAGAATATTGTAGATGCAGGATTGTTTGTGTTTGTTTAATAATTCATTCTACTGTTTAATGTTGTGTTTGAGATACTATCTTTGATTGAAAAAGCCAAAAATTCCAAAAGCGTGATCTGTTTACTTGTTGAACGTGGCATACCTAAATTTCGGTTTCATTGAGCTACCTCTAAATATTAAGATATCAGCACCAATTTTTTTTTCTAGATGTTTCTACATCCAAAGGAACAATCTAAAAGGGTGAGACCTAAAGAAATCAAGGTTTTAATTTTTAGTGGTTCCTAAGCACCACCCTAATATATATATATATATATATATATATATATATATATATATATATATATAACAGTACACAATATAACAAATACTTTAATACAACTATAATACAACTTTGCTTATTTAAAGCTCTCATAACTACAATAACAAACTACTTAGATCTACCTATGTCTACTCTAAGCCTGTCAGCGCTATAATCTACTACATCTTTCTCTCAACTACTGCATATTAACTTATTCTAACTTAACTTTATAAAGGTCGGGGGTAGGGGGTGATCATGCTCTCTATGCATGTGTCATTACGGGCAACAAATTAAGTTGGGAGCTTGACTTGACCATGACCTTGGGGTACGTAACATGCCCAACTAAGTTTACTTCAGTGATGGGGCAGCAGCACAATATAAAAACCGCAAAAGCTTCAAGAATCTGTGCCAGATTTTGGCATTGATGCAGAGTGGAACTTTTTTGCTACCAGTCATGGAAAAAGTCCTTGTGATGGTATTGGTGGCACAGTAAAAGAAGCTAGTAGCAAGAGCAAGTTTGCAGGCAACTCTGAAACATCAAATACTAACGCCACATCAGATGTACGATTGGGCAACCAAAAACGTACGGGAATTCATTTCTATTTTTATAGCAAAGGATGACGTTAAGGTGCATCGTAGCAGTTTGGTTGAACGATTTGTTTCTTTCTATTCAAACCGTTCCTGGTACACGGTCACACCACCGGTTTGTGGCAGTAAGTGAAAACAAACTCAAGATATTCAGGTTGTCATGTGATAACTGTGGTACGGTCGTTAATGTGTTACCAGAACCTGACCGGGTAGTTGAACCGGCACCAAGCATAGCAGATATGCATCCAGGACAGTTTGTGGCTGTTGTTTATGACACTGATTGGTTTATTGGATGCATAACAGAACACTGTGTTGAACATCAAGATATCTTGGTCAAGTTCATGAACAGAACACCTACTAACAGATTAACTTGGCCAAGTCGTGACAATATCTGCTGGATACCATTCACTAATGTACTGTGCAATCTTCCACCACCAATGTTGTCTGACAACTCATCAAGACAGAATTGCTATGATGATGTGCATTTTGCAAATTGCAAGAAACGTTTGATAGTAGGACTGTGAGTACAAAGATAAGATAACATCAGTTAACTGCATTGGCAGCATCATGAGCATACGCTGATATCGCCTTGCATGGTTGCTTGAATGGTTGATAAAAACAAACAATCTGTAATTTGATTTTGTAACTTAAAACTAACTGTATTTTTTCATAAAATTTGATTGACATTTCATTGCTATGCTGATTTACCTTAATATACGTCAATGTACAAAAAAGAAAAAAAAACGACTTATTGTTTTTAATATGGTTTTAATTAGCAATTAATTTATTAGGAAAGGCGTAAGACACCAACATGAAATATTCACAATAGCTAGTACTTGCCAAGGTTAACAAGTGTGAAAAATATGAAAAGTGTGAATTACTGTCAACATGCTCATCTGGGGGTAACAGATCTATTATTGATTAACAGGAATTTTCTATCAAAATAATAAACACTTATATGGTACTTACTAAATGTATAACAAACATCATTCCATGCCTTATAGGTTCTTGGCGATACCTGGTCAAATATTGGTGAAAACTGTCTGAAGTGCAATGTTTGGACAGTTTTAGGGCATTCTGTATGTCAGCTACACTTGAGATAAATACATCATTCAACTCAGGATAAAAAAATGAATAAATACTGAAAATTTCAGCCTGATACCTCGTTTAGTTTTTGAAATATTTACGTTCAAATATCGCGAAAATCTGAAGATCTGAGAGTGTCGGGTGAACAATCGTCAAAATACAGGTTGAGTTGGCATGGAATGACCCATAAGCATTTTTTTCATTTAATTAAAATCCATCTATTGCGATGTATCGAATACGATATAGCCTTTTAATTCAATCCGTCAAATGCAATCTATCAGTATCATCCATCAAATAACATATCTCAAATGTGACCGACTCCAACAAAATGAGGCTTAACTCGATTTTTACTCATTTTGAGATTATGAATTTTTTTATTTAGCATTCAATTACCTTCAAAATGAGACCTTATTTGTGTTTTTATCTTCAGCTAAGAGTGTAAAAAGTGAAATTCGTTGAAAACCCGAAAATCGATTTTTTTCATGGAAAACTACCTTCTAAACGCCGTTCCTTTGCGCTTTGCGACTTAAGCCTCATTTTGTCGGAATGGGTCACAAATCCAATCTATCAAATTAATCGCTTAATGTTGTTCGCCTAAAATAATCTCTCCAATCTATAAATGTCATCCATCCAATGTGATCTCTCTAGTCTATTAATGTTAATCATCCAATGTGATCTCTCTAATCTATAAATGTCATCCATCCTATGAACTATTTGAAATCTAATTTATCAATGACCATCCAGTGAGACATACCCATCTGTGTCGTCCTGATAAATTCTATTAATGTGGCCGAATGGATCAACTCTTAACTGTTTGGCATCAGTTGGAGACAATTCTTCAGTTTCTGTTAAAAACATATTCTTGTTTTACATTTGGATAATATTATATTGCTACAATACAACACTGTTACAATTTTACACTGCCACAATATACAAGGTTACAATAATACACTGTTACAGTAGAACTCTGTTACAGTATTACACTGTTACAGTAGAACTCTGTTACAGTATTATACTGTTACAGTAGAACTCTTACATTATTACACTGTTACAGTACAACATTGATACAGTATTACACTGTTACAGTACAACTCTGTTACAATATTACACTGTGTAATGGTACATGTTACAGCACAAAACTGCTACTGAATTACAATGTTAAATTACTAGAATTGCAAACCTACATTATTAAAATCTTGCAGTACTAGTGTTACAATATTAAATTGTTACATTTACAGTACTAGTATTGGAATTCTGAAATTATAAAGTTACAATTTTAGATTTACATGTTCTTATAAGCCAACTCTTCAGATTCCCAGGGCAACCACTGCTTAAAAATCCTATCATGTGACTTTAATTTTGCCTTAACTAAAATGTTTAGCAGAACTTAATAGTATGGAGGGGTATTTTGAATTGTGTCTGTTGTTAAAGATATTTAGGGACCCAACATTTGGAAGCAATGACCCTGACAGCCTAATTTGCCGCAGGCCACAAATATATCTTTTTCATCTCACCTGAAAGTTATCTTTGCATAAGACCACAAAAACATGATTAGTAAACAATAGTTTAAATTATATATATGTTACCAGCAATGTGTGAAATCCGGCAATGTATAGAATCCCCGAATTGTTCAGGCAAAGTATGAAATAATTGCTACTTCATACATTGACATTGACGAGTTCCCGTGCGGCAAAGTATGTAACTGGTCTTGTTAGGAGCTAGAGTAGATTTAGAGACAGAGACAATCAATATTGAGAAAGCTATCAAAATCACAATGGAATCGAAATCGAACCTCGAAATGCAGGCGAAAAGAATGAAAAGGGATTCGGACAAAACATTTCCTCCAGCGCCTATGACAGCTACTGTGCGAGTTCCGATTCCCGATGTTGACAAAGGACGGAGAGACTTACACAATCTACTGAATGCTCATCTTTGACGTCTGTCACTAGATGATCACCTGTGTCATTCGTCACTGAATGCTCTCTCTCTCTCTCTCTCTCTCTCTCTCTCTCTCTCTCTCTCTCTCTCTCTCAGGTGTATATGCAAGACGAAATGCCAAACTGTGAGGTGTCTTGTGTGAAAAAGAAAATTAAGAGCAATTCAAAATTCCATTCTAATCTTTACTGCTGCAACAAGTGTGTGTGAAGTCCCTGTAAGGATGAGATAAAATCTCTTAGATCCTATGAACCACAAATGGGACGGTTTTGTATGGTGCCTTCTTTCATCCCCACTATAGCCGAATAGTGCAATGGCCATGGGGGCATCACGGGAGATATATCGGGAACTTGGGTCAAGACCTGAAAAATATCCTTGGTCCTTCACGGGGTGAGGACCATGTACCTTCAGGTCGACAGGTGAGCGTTTTACCGCACGACCATCCGTCGTTCTGCTTGTTTTCACCAGAAACAACATATTCTTATTATTTATCAATTCTTCACTAATTCGTGAAATACGAATATGCAAGGCCAAAATATGAAGTGTTAAGTGTCAAAGTAGAAAATTAAGTACAGTACAATTCTAAGTGCCAATCCAGTCTTACCTGCTGAAGCAAATACTTCAATCTCAGCTCTGCTGTCGTTGTTTTTCAGGTATGAACATCATATGCTTTATTTTGCATTCGTTCCATATTCAATAAAGGCTTTTAATGTTCTTTTCTGACACTTTTCCTAGTCATTTTATTACTAGTCATTCTATACAATATCTAGGCATTCTATAGAATGCCGGAATTTCACACATTGCCGGTAACATATACATGGATAATTTTGTACTTATAAGGTATGTTACAGTCTTTAGTACTTTTGAAGGCATCCATGATTTTTTTTTACATCTTTTCAATGACATATATCCAAATCAGATCTTAATATCATATGTACTAGTATTTCATAAGTTATTATCCTACTATCATAAATACTAGTGTTTCGTAAGTTATTATCTTACTATCATGTGTACCCGTGTAAGTTTCAGTCCCTTCAAGGTCAGTTGTCACGTGTATGTCATGTTCCTGTTTTCTAAAACTGAAACCTTTGCAGTGGCAGATGATCAAACCAATCAATAGCGAGAAGTATATCAATATAGATGCCACCATCGAAAGAAGCCAGCCCAGGTTATCTGTGATATCATAGGCTTTAGCTAAAGAAGTACAATCAAACATCTCTTTATTTGAAGGAAATAAAAGGAACAACAGATTTTTAAAAAGTTTACTTTTGTTATTAAATTCAAATGTAAAATAAGTTTATTAAAGTAAGTTAAAGTAAAATGAGGTATTCAATGATTAAGTATGCATATCTTTTATCAAATGCTAAATCTAGATGAGTCTCCAGTCAGTAAATATTATATTCACCTATGCTATATGTAAATAAATGCCACACTCGAAATATATGTCTACCATAATAGTGTCGACTGTCACTAAATGCTCACATGTGTCAAACAACAGTTACTGAATGCTTACATGTGTCAACAACAGTTATTGAATCCTCACATGTGTCAAACAACAGTTACTGAATGCTCATCTTTGACGTCTGTCACTAGATGATCACCTGTGTCATTCGTCACTGAATGCTCTCTCTCTCTCTCTCTGTCTCTCTCTCTCTCTCTCTCTCTCTCTCCCTCTCCCTCTCTCTATCTCTCTGAACTCTCTCAGAGAAAACTGCCGGCTTAGACTTAGTCTCTTGGTGCCTATGAAATCAAACTTGCTAAATCACCGAATTCACACCTGTTCCATCTGTTCTGACTTCTTCCTCTCCTGAGATCCTACGTAGGTCTCCTGTGATGGCAACAAGTCGTACAACGTAGGTCATCCCAGGCTGCAGCAAATTCAGCTCCGCCCAGTCTTTAGACACATCAGGACTTGAACTCAACCAGTTTCCACCATCTGGTTAGGACACAGTGTCAGTCAGTGAGTGAAATGGTTAGGACACAGTGAAACAACCAGTAAATAATGTTGTACAAACAAACAGAGAAAGTTGTTTAAATGTTTTCTGGAAGTTGTGTAAAACACGTTTAAAACTTAGTTATCATGATTACACGATGAACGGATCAATAAGTTACGCTCTATGATCATTTAAGTTACGACAACAACCTTTTTTTCTGTATTCCACAAATACAACAGTTCCAGATGAGACATAAGGATCACGCCACCAACTCACATTAATAAAATCTCGACCAACATCAGTGACAGAGAATTTTGGAATCTTGGGATCTAAATAAAAAAAAATGTTTGAATTCAATAGTCACATATGACTACATTTGTGTATTGAAGTAAATATCCATATATGACTACATTTGTGTATTGAAGTAAATATTCATATATGACTACATTTGTGTATTGAAGTAAATATTTATATATGACTACATTTTTGTATTAAAGTAAATATTCATATATGACTACATTTGTGTATTGAAGTAAATATTCATATATGACTACATTTGTGTATTAAAGTAAATATTTATATATGACTACATTTGTGTATTAAAGTAAATATTTATATATGACTACATTTGTGTATTAAAGTAAATATTTATATATGACTACATTTGTATATATTCTTATGGATAAATAAACTAGGCGGCTGCCTTTGACCCCAGTTAAATGGGGGCTCCAGGACTGGACATTCAGTTTGTCATAACCCAATACAAAATTAATTTTTAACCATCAAAACTATCAAAGTCTCTTGCATCTCAAATTGTATTTAATAATTTTAAAAGATATTCTATAGCGAGTCTCACATTTCTACATGCCTACATAGCTAACAGTCTTACAAGGCAGGGCAATCTGAGAACTTGGCTAAAGCCCCTAGTGAAAATTACTTAACAGCTGTGGGAGTGGATTCAGAGGGTTTCAATTGGTCAAAGTTGTTTAGAGGTCTGAGATTTGCAAGATGTTGTATTGAGCAGCATTTTTGGCCAATGAGGCCGTAATTGTTCTTTGACAATGGCTTCAAACCGTAAAATTGGCCCCGTGACCGCCATTTTCTAATTACACCAATGGCTATAATATGATACATTTATCTAGTGTACTGTATTGCTATATTGATTTGTGACTAAATAATTCTAACCGCCAACGCTTATTAAGAAAACCACAGAAAGCCCAACAGAAAAGGAAAACTGAAATGTCAAAATTTACTTCCCTCATTGAAGTTGGGAATGAAACGCCCAATTTGGTGGCGAAGGACCTACTAATACAACAAACTTACCCCCCCCCCCCAAGCCATTTACAAAATGGCGTCCCATAACATTTTTAGTCTTCTATTAAAGCGATTCTCCCCCTCCCCTCCCTCCCTAGTTAATGTCCCCACTAAACCTACGTCCTGGAGTTGTAGTACTTCTTTCAATGTAGTAACCCTCTCCTCTTCCAGCAGCAGTTCTGGCCCAGATGTAAATCCTGTATTTTCTGTTGGGCTGGAGGCCACTCAACATGACTGTAGTTGCAAAAGGATCATCTATCTGAGGCTGTCTTTCTTGGAGCTCATCAAGATGCAATCCTTCAACTGAAGACGAAATTCCAGTTAAGTTTAGACACATATTTATATGGGGCTTCATACATTAAACAAAACTATAGATAAATAACCTTCTTGATAGGCAATATCGTATCCTTCCAAATCTCCTCGGTTGTCCAGTGGAGGTAGCCACATTAGATTCATGTGATTATCAGCAATGTTCAATTCTTCCAAATACTGGACGGACCCTGGAACTAGACACAAAGTTTAAAAAAAAATAGCACTTAGGTTTTTTTGTCAAATTAAGAGCGTCAGAAATAAATAAAATATAAACAATATCATTAATAATATTGTAAACTATGTAAACTAAACGTGGGGCCAAAAGGAGGGAGGGGAGACATTTGATGGTTTGGGGGCAGTTTGAAAATGTCAGTTTTTCATTAAAAACTATGTTTACCACATGGGGTGATAGAGGGTGCCAGGGCTTGGTACGAAATAAGGTTGGTAAACACTGTCCTTTAGAATATTTTTGCCCTAAAATTAATGTCTTATGAATATTTTTGCACTAAATTAATGTCCTATGAATTTTTTTGCACTGAATTAATGTCATATATGTTATCGACGAAACTTTTCTATATGTATTCTATATGTATTTTTAGGGGATAATTACTTTCCTATGGATTACATAATGTGAAGAAAATTAACGGGCCATAGAATATTAAAGGTAAATGTCTAAGGAATATTGAGAAATAAAACTAAAGTTGAAAAATAATATTACATAAATTATGACTTAATGACATTTTATGACTTACGCCCTGAAGGAGTTATGAATTTAACTGTGTCGGAGGGTGGGCTCACATAGTAATAATTTAATAATGCTACTCTTGCTTCTATTCTAGAGTTAGGCATTTGGTGTTTAATAGAAGTATTGTATATGTTAAATTGAGTATCAAGTTCACTGGGACGGATGTCAACATCTCTGATTGTCTCATGTCTGTTTCCCTCTAGCCAAAATTGAACCTGAAATATAATTGATTTACTTCATTCATTCTCGTAAGCATATGACTAAATATAATCTTACCTGACTATAACAATCAATCTTACCTGAATATATCAACCAATTAATCTTACCTGGCTATATCAAAATTAATCTTACCTGACATTATAAAAAATCAGTCTTTAATTTTCTATATCAAAAATCAATCTCACCTTACTAAATATAAAATCAATCTTACCTTTATCTGCCAATCATCACATCTCTACGTATTATAAAAATACAACTACATTTTTATTACTTTGAAGTATCATCATTTCTCCATTTTTTTTAGTATGATAACAAAGTATAATACCTTGAAGCCCATGAATTCTCCACGTATTTTAGAGTCAGTTTTCCCTATTTCTTTACTGTCAAATTTCCATTGAAATGTGACTGATTCTGAGTTGACATCTAATACTAGCAAATCATAAGGAGAAATCTGTGGGGCTTTTAAAAATGAAGATTTGTCAGTAATCTTTATTAATGAGAAGCTTTATCTTTCCAATAGAGGAATTATTTAAAGGCATGTCTTCTAGTAAATATTTAAAGTCTATGAAGTACAAAAGTTTGTGTGTTCTATCTAACACAGTGATAAAGAATACTGCATACAAAAATAATAAGAAATAACATACGCCCATCGCTGGAATATCCAATGATGGTAGGCAGTGTGTCTAAACTGTTACCACTGGGATTGACCGACTGAATAGTTATTTGATATGGCTGATATGAAGGTCCCTAAAACAAAAACAAAATAAAATTAAAATATGTAATAGAAATATACATTTTAACTATTCCCCGAATTGGGGGTTAATATTATATTGTTTTGAAACTGAAAACTTCAGTAACCGTACTCATTAGTGGAATCATTTCGGCTGCGGATATTACTATATTACAATCATTAAATGTAATGCTCTGAATATAATGGTATCGATGTAAAATAATATTAGCAAGCAATGTGCCTGTCAGGCAATATTGAAATCTGTCAGCGAAATCATGAAATGTGTCAGTCAGAGCAATTTTGAATTGTATCTGTCAAATAATGATTCAAATGTGTGTCAAACAATAATGCAATATTTCTTACATATAGCGTCCGATTTTCCAAATCAAATATCGTTCAGTTACTGGAGGTTGCTAGTAAATTTGATTTTAAAATGTTTAAAAAAAAACTTATTATAACTAGAAATCGTTATTATGTTAATCAACTCACCGAGCTGGAATAGATGTACTCAAACTGTTGCCAGTCTCTGATGTTTATTATTTCTTTCTTACTTTCTGATTGACCCAGTCTCATTAACGTCAACACGTAGAAACATCCGCGTCCACCTTGATGTTCTGGTGGAACTGGCTATTAACATAAATTTTGCATTGACATATGTTGAAAGAATTCGGACATAGACATTGTTTGGAATTATTTTGAAAGAGTTTGAACAAATGTTAATATTATTTAGACAAATGCTGACCGAAATGAGGCAAATATGTGTAAGTCTGTGTGTATGCCTGAATGAATGTATGTCTAGATGTATATATATCAGTCTATATATCTAAATGTCTGTATGTATGTCTAAATATATGAATTTATGTGTGCATGTTTGAATAAATATATGTCCACGTGTATGTCTGAATGTATTAGGTCGGTGTTTATATATGTGTATGTCTGAAATGCTACTTATACTCTGGAAGGCTTCACATATTTATCCGCTCGCAACACTGTCTACATAAACTGGTTCAAGTGGCTAAACTGTTTACCAACACTGGTGCAAGTCTACATAAACTGACGCAAGTTGATACATGAAATAGTTAAAAAAATATCTTTATACACTAGTGCAAGTTGTAACACAGTCTACATAAACTGACGCAATTTGCTACACTGTCAACATATAGGCCTACTGGCATAGGTTGCTACACTGTCAACATATAGGCCTACTGGCATAGGTTGCTACACTGTCAACATATAGGCCTACTGGCATAGGTTGCTACACTGTCAACATATAGGCCTACTGGCATAGGTTGCTAAACTGTCAACATATAGGCCTACTGGCATAGGTTGCTACACTGTCAACATATAGGCCTACTGGCGTAGGTTACTACAAAGTCTATATCCGCTGTTCTCAGCCTTTTTTAAGGAGGGGGGGGGACGTTAGGGTGATTCAAATTTTTTTTTTTTGCAATTTAATATTGCATTGTTGTTAATTTTTTTCCTTTTATATTCCTATACTTTCATCCCCAATTTTATTGAAATTGAATTACATTTAGAGGTCGCTCATCGAGACTGAAGTTTATAGTATCTTCTTTAATGATATGAATTATCTCTATACTTATAAGACGCATTTGTTGTCTGTCTGTTCCCTTATAACTCAAGATCCAGAAAAACAACGTGAAATTTGTTACACATACACATAATTACATGGGAAAGGTTATAGGATATGTTTCGTTTCATCTCGATGGGTAGTTTAATTAATTATTTTAGTATTTTACTATATAATTCCTCTGTGACGTCATTTCCCTATGATACATTTTTAAAAGAGGGGTAACTCCCGGAAACTCCAATTGTAAACATGATGAAATCAATAGTCATATCTATTTACCTATCGTTTTATGTATTCGGAAGATTAAAATTAAGGGTGCACTTTAATAAACCGAAATACGTTAATTAAAATGTTTCTGTGACATTATTAATACAATCTCAATGCGTAGTTTAATTGTAATTAATTATTTTAGTATTTTACTATATTAAAGTATTCACGGTATGGGATCGCCTTCACTATAAATAAAAATCGCGCACCAAGTGAATGTGTAATTGAACAGACGGAGAAGAAAGGGCTAGGGACGGGAAAAAAATATTGTTGTTTTTTTTTTCATGCTGCAAGTACCCGGCTTTGCCCGGGATTAAAATAAGGTTTTCTGCGTAATTTGACGTTTAATTGTACAGAGAGAGGGAGGGGGGAGAGAGATAAGGAGAGAGGGGGCAGGGAGGGAGAGGGAAGGAGGGGGCAGAGAGAAGGAGGGAGGGAGGGAGGGAGAGAGGTGGTAGGGAGGGAGATTAAGGAGGAGGGAGGGAGAGGGAGGGTTGGAGAGAGAAAGGGAGGGAAGGAAAGAGAAAGGAACGGAGGGAGTAGGGAGGGAGATAGAGGGGAGGGAGTGAAAGGGGGAGGGAAGGGAGAGAGGGAGAGAGAGGATGGGAGGGAGTGAGAGATAAAGAGATAGAGGGGGCAGGGAGGGAGAGAGGGGGGGAGGAGGAAGGTGGAGAGAGGGGGGGACGGAGGTGAGAGAGAAGGAGGGAGGGAGGGAGAGAGGTGGTAGGGAGGGAGATTAAGGAGGAGGGAGGGAGGGAGGGTTGGAGAGAGAAAGGGAGGGAAGGGAAGAGAAAGGAAGGGCGGGAGTAGGGAGGGAGATAGAGGGGAGGGAGTGAAAGGGGAGGGAAGGAGAGAGGGAGAGAGGATGGGAGTGAGAGATAAATAGATAGAGGGGGCAGGGAGGGAGAGAGGGGGGAGGAGGAAGGGAGGAAGGTGGAGAGAGGGGGGACGGGGGTTAGAGAAGGAGGGAGGGATATAGAAAGAGAGAGGGAGATGGGAGAGTTAGGGAGGGAGGGAGAAAGGGAGGGAGGGAAACAGAAAGGGAGAGAGGGGGTAAGGAGGGAGAGAGAGGGGGAGGGAGGGAGGGAGGGAGGGAGAGAGGGGGTAGGGAGAAAACAAAAGGTAAACGGAAAACCTTATTTTAAGGTACTTAAAACTAGTACTTGCAACTAGTTATAATATAAGCATTAAATTAAACTTTATCTAAAAATCAACATTAAACATTAATTACAGCGAATTAGACATGTTGAAATGTTAACTAGCATAAAATATAATGATATGCAACAGTTACTGATTGTTCATTCATGTATACATTGTATTAAAGATATAAACAAGTACACGTTACTAATGATCGTCAGTTCAGCGCTTGTTATATAACCTCAGTGTACTTTTCTTCATATTTGGCACTCTCTGTCTATGATCTTCTACAACTTGCAGCAATTTCTGCATTTCAGATTCCGTTTTAGTGATTGACTTATTAAATGATGACATCAGTGCAACTGACCGCTCGGCTGTATCATTGACGACCTTAAAGGCATCAACAATACACTTAGCTTCAGCAAATGACGGCAATTAATCCCAGTATACTGGATCAATTTCATCGAATGACAGTGGTACGTTTGCTTGCTTACACTGACGCCAAATTTCAACAAGCAGGGTTTGATCATCCCTCTGTAAACTTCACGTGGTATGTAACTTAAGGCACTTGACAGCAGGCCCTACGAGAGGGGCTGGAGCCGGTGCGCCGCATGGGGGCCCATAAAATTTTAGGGGCTCATTATGAGCAGTAGACATAAATTAAAGTAAATATATTGAAAATAAAAAAAAATATATTTTTTTAAATTTATATTTTACATCATTCGTATCAAATTTAATTTTTATACATCATTAAGCTTCCGCAAATATGTATCTTTTTTGTTAGTTCGGCTTTCTCTTAAAATATTTTTGCAGTGTTACGTCTTTGTTTTGTTGTTTACATTCTGCTAGTATTCGGGTTTTTTTTTTAATTTAAATATAAATTCAGTTTTAAATTGTAAATAACACTTTAAAATTTTAGTTCATTTAAAATTCATTTAAAATTTTAGCTAATATTAATTTTTAAACGAGGGTAAGTCAAAAACTGAAGTATGTATCTTAGTCGTAAAAGTCAAATTTAAATTAATTAAATTAATAATGTCACGTTTCACGTTCAACTCAAAAAACAAACGATTGAAGTATAAGCACAAATTAAATTAAAATACTGAATTAAAAAAATTATATTATGTTATTTTATTTCAATATTTATAAAGAATTTCTACAAGAGCTGAACGAAAATAATTAAATTAATTCTTTAACCGTTTCCCCACTATAGTCGCCGCGCTTCGCCACTAGTGGTAGCCAACTATAGTCGCCGCACACTTTCGAAAGCATATATTTTATGTAATTTTGGATAAAGTTATTGGAGGGCTTACAGTTCGTTTTAGTGCAGCAAAACTGATTTCTGATAACTTCAGTTTTCTTTGGAATTATCAAAAATGCCAGAAAAGGAATTAAATTGCAAAGCAGCGAGACTAGCGGAGACATATTTTGCTGACATAATCTCTGAAGAACTTAAACAGGAAATGAATCCCATAACAATGGTTCACAATGCCAATTTTGGTGGAAAAAAGTTGGGCGCATTGGAATTGCTAAATGCATTATGTGAATACAAATTAGAAAGCATATTTCCCAACTTGACAGTCAGTTTGAGAATATTCCTTACAACACCAGCCACAGCAGCCCCGTAGCGTGAACATTCTACAGCAGGGGCCAGGCAATAGCTCTAAAATGCTCTAAAAATTAAAGAAGGTATAATTATGTTGCAGCATGCATTGTATGGGCCTAATTTGTAATGTAATTACTAAATAACAAAAGTAAATAAATAAATTTCCCGAACTGTGCAGTTAAATGTGTTTATTTAAATAATTATGCACAGGGCGCCGAGCTAGACGGGTCTCCGAAATAGTAATCTTGAAAACTAGGGAGCGACCGATATGCCTTTTTACCGATAGTCCGATACCGATATTTTCCCCCAGCACTTTACCGATACCGATATTTTTTTTTAATCAACAACAATGCCAAACACGTGTTTTTCTCGTGCTAAAGCTAATGACGTATGTCAACCCATGCTCATCCCTTCCCTGTCTTATTTCGTAACACTTCGCCCACACGTAAGTCTTGTTTCTCTCCCCCCCCCCCAACTTCCCATCCCAAAAAAAAATACACACAGATGCTCACTAATTGTATCATTCAAGGTCATACATTAGAATTAAAAATGCCAATCCTATTGTTTCAAGATCATATCGCTGATGCAATTTTTGTGGACGTGACAATTTCTGTGTACGGGTTTTTTTTTCCTTTTTGTCCCCGTTTTGTCTGTCTGTCTGTCATCACCCTAGATCTCAACAACCATAAGTCCTAAACCCATGATGTATATATCATTTTGTAGGTCTTGGCCTGCCAAGAAATGACTTTTTCCATTTCGCGATCTGACCTCTCAGGGCCGTAAAAGGGGCCTTATAAAGTACCGTTTTATACTATATAAGCTATATTAATAATGGAGCGCCCTATATCTCAGCAACCATAAGTCCTAGACCCATGATGTATATATCATTTTGTAGGTCTTGGTCTGCCATGTGTACATCAAAAGTTCATTTCGCGATAGGACCTCTGAGGGCCGGGCTTCAGGGCTCCTACGGGGCTTATATATTATATAGACAACTTGTACGTTCAATAACCCATTCATTTGGTGCGAAATACTGCAGCACGTAGTTGCACCAAGATTTATTAAGAAACTCATCAAATGAAATAGTAAGCTTGTGTTCTGAGTTTAATTGAAAGTATCAGAGCTATGCAACAATTGACGGAGTTTTCGGACGATTAAATGACTATAATTTCGAATGTTTTCAATTATGAGTCCTATTTCAGTAACCACAAACCACTTGTAGTTAGATTTAAGAGACAATAAATTTTTTTTTCAAATATAAAGAAACGTCTTTATAATTTTTTTTTACAGATATATGCATTACACAATTGAATTTATAAACATTTCCAAAATTTACAAATATTTACTGAAAGCTAACAAACGTACTGATACATAACACGAAAATGCGCTAACACGTCCTGTGTCCAGAATGGAACAGGCTTAATTGCTTGTTTTTAAATCTTGTCTGATCTGGTTATATAATTAAGTTATTTACGGATTTTTTTTCTTCAACTCTGTTGTGAAAAAAAAAACAATGTATCGGCAGCCAAAAAACGGCCGGTCCGATAGTTAACCCATAGTGCCAAAATCGGTTCGACTATCGGTCGCTCCCTACAAAAATCGGTCGATCCGATATTAACCGATAGTGCCAATATTGGTCCGATACCGATCCGATTATCGGTCGCTCCCTATTGAAAACAATGTTCTGCTTCTAAACAATACAAGGGCAATCTACGTCCCGTTAAACGTTTTGATTTGACCCGCAGTACACTTCCCTTTTTTCATTTACACAGATAACATTTACATTTATGTTAGCTCACATAAAGTATTATAAACACCCCAGTGATCTGCTCTTGGTCCAGCCCTTCAATCAAATTTAAGAACCTATTGTGGTTCTTCAGTAGTTATAAATTTACATCTGTGATCTGCGACTTTGCAGCTTGTCCATTACGATGAAAAAAAAAGTTATCAGTTGTACATGTAACATTGAAAGGTCACGAAAAAAAACTAGATATGGACATCAAGAGTAACAGCAGTGAATACATTGAAGTAACAAAATTTTATGGTTTACTTCAAGATATACCACAGTATGTAGGATGTTATTTTTATAGTAAAGCGGCCCATTCGCTACTTTTAATAAGTTCTCATTTATGTGTAGGTTTATGCTCAAATATTGGTCAAGATTATTATTAACGATTGCCTAAGTCAGCAAGTCACTGCAAAGTACAGACATATCCAACAACACTAGAGCAATGATGCTTGGAAGTTTATAAGTGGCCATTCAGAGAATGCAGAATGCTGAAATAAAATCACGGCAAGGGCTACAGACAATGATAAAAGATGGTTGTTCCAGACCTATTTTTTAGAAAAGAGAGAGACGTATGAAGACACTACATACTTAACAGTTAATAGGGGAAGGAATCGTTATTTTACACCCGAATTAAACCTGACATATGTAGTTAAAATGTTATGTATTGTAATAGGTGTGTGGGGGGGGGGGGTGGGGTGTGGACTGGCGCCTCAACAGCTTCAGCTACGGACTGGGCTTTAATGTAGTGCCATTGTGACGTAGACTGGTAATGTTTCAGTCTGGCTGAGAGAAATTAAGCTGTGGAGAGTGTTAGTTGTGAGTTAACTTTGATTGTAGGAACATTTGAAACAGATAATTCTTTGAAGTTCTAAAACATGGATATTGATAGAGAGATGCAAACTAAAAAAATCTCAGTATTTACAATGATTGAGTGAATAACAGAGTGAACATAGCCAGTAGCCTTCCTATCTGCTTTCAGTCACAATTCTGACAAGTTGTAATGTAGAGAATCTCGCTTTGGAAAATAATACATTTATTGATAAACAGATTTACCAAGTATTTATTTGAAAAGAAAAGAAGAACTTAAGAAAACTTTAAATTAAAGATTTGCTAAGAACTATCTGACGTTGTTCTGGACTATTTAATAAAAGTTCTAGTATTTTTTTTTTTGGGAGGGGGGAGGGGTTTTTGCGCTGCTGACACCGAACCGACTCCGGACAAGTACAAATGCCGACACCGACTCCGGACAAAATACAAATCCCGACACCGACACCGGCAAAAACTACCGACACCACCGACACCGACACCGGCTCCCCAGCCCTGGAAAAAATCATTTATTAACTCAATTCTATAAATAGAAAAAGATCAGAAAAGATTTTTAAAAAAGTAACAAATAATACCTAAATGCAGGAATTTTCATGTTACAAAAAATAACAGCAGCTGTGTGACCTTGATTGTCATTCCTTAGTTCTATTTTCGGACCCTGAATGATTCAGTGGACTAATTTAGAAATTCAAAAAGTTACTAAAAATAGATTTGTTAGACTGCTCATAACTGCGCGACTCGATGCCATTTTATCGCTGTTTTACTGAGGAAATTTGATTTTTCTAGTAGAAAAGGCACATTGCTACTATATGACATGTATATCTGATAGCTTAACTGTTTAATATTAATGGTATGAAAATATTTTCGTTTCCGAATCCAAATGAAAAAGATCGGAACAATGTAAACAATGAAAATAACACTTATAACAGTAACATTTTACGATTATGGATACATACCAAGAAACGTGTACTCCGCTAACATTTTGGTTGGAAAAGACACATAATACAGTGTAATGAAAACAGGTATATCTGTTGCAAACATTAACCAATAGTAGCTCCGTAGACAATTGATTTCAAGCCAATATGAAGAAACATTCTACCATTGGCATTACGTTTATTACCATTAATTACATGAAACAGCCAAGCAGAAAGATGCTAACCGAAGCCAGAGACAATAAGTAATGAGATTTTAAACACGGATAAGCCTGATCAACATTTTTGAACCACTTCATATATCAATATTATTATTGTAACTTTTTGTAAAACATTACTTACTATTAGTCTAACTAAACTTAACTAAGTGAGAAATTTAGAAGGGACTAAAGCCAAGAAATTAATTATCACAAACTTTGATTTGCGTATCGAGTTAAATTGCAAATACCTGTTTTATTTTTATTTTTTGTAGTTCAAAGAATGCTAAAGATGTAACAATTACACACTAAGCCCTAAGCTACAACAATAGCTGCTTGAGAGACTACAGATTGAGATGAAGATAACTGAATTGGGTCTACGAGATTCAAGATGCACAAAGATAACTTTCCGCAAGAGTTTGGTAGAACCATCTCAATATACTGGGGAATACGGTACAATGATGTCATTTACGGAAGATGAATACAGACTACCCCAGGCGGTGATACACATTTCAATCCCATATCACGCAGGTGAGGTCGATGCGTATGTAATGGAAAACCCTGTCTGTGACCTTATTGTGGGGGATATTTTGTGTATCAAAGAGTGCTCTGACAATTACATTTTACGTTGGATTAGAAAGAACACCGTATGTGATGATACTCAATGTAATGGTGTTAGCAATGTGGTCGTGACACGAAGCAGAATAGCAGCGCCTGAAGAACCGGAAAAACCAGAAGCTGGAGAGAAGATAACCACCATAACTGCAATAAAGCTATCAAAGTCGAACATAACATTGCCCAAGAATAAGCCAATGACACAATAATAGGGCGCCTTTATAAAGCAACACAAAAAAATGACAGAGTGGACCATCCTAGATCAGGACTTTTTATTAAAGATGGAGTCTTGTTCCGGAAATTTGAAGGAAAGAAACAATAAACAATACAACTGGTCAGGGCCGCTTTATCCACTAGGGCCTAAGGACTTTTCTAGAGCCTACGAAAGCCAGAACATAAAGTGAAAACAAGTTCAGTAAAATATTGTTTGTATTAATGTAACTATATATAACCGTGTGAGATGAGCACATATTCTGTATTTGTGCTGTAAGCATTTCAGCCACAGTTTTCTTGTCAGCAAACATCCGTGAGAACAAAAAAAAATCATTAGTAAATGCCTCTTCCAGACCTGATGGGTACATCTCAATTAATGACTTGGCTTTCGAAACTGTTAGATCACTTGACAGAGATCTGTCCAGAAGAAAGCTGAACCTTTCATGTAGTGTTGTGTAGGCTGCTCGCTGTTTTCCAATCTCAGTAATAAGTCTATCTATGATAACATAAAAAGATGAGTACGGAATTTTTCTCTAGGACTCATACCAAAAACTGGATCATTATCATCCACAACTTAATCATGAAATCGGTTTCGGTGTTGTTTGCGTTGTGTACATTCTTTTAGTCCGTTTGTGAGAGCTGTTTTTCTATACCTTCATACATTTGAAATTTATCGCGTGCATCATGAAAGTTAATAACAAGCCTGTCATACAAGTTGATGATGGTCGTAAACTTAATTCCAGGCTCCTGTAGAGGTTCGTTGACAATATCATTTTTTGGAGCAAGTCTTTCCAAATTTCACACATTAATGCTGTCTAGAAATGGTCTAACTTCTTTATGAGTGATTTGGCTTCATGCAAAGATGCTGGTGGTTAATGTTCGCTCGTAGCAACATCAGACAATGCATGTCGAATTTCCTAGTATTTGGCATAAAAATCGAGTAGCGTCATTTCATGCTGAGCACCTTGTTGCTGATTGCCCTTGCAACATAAAGGTTTTTTCTTTCAGGCACTCTTGTCAATTTTAACCATCGTTGTGGTGAAAGCCAAAAAGTCGTGTAGACTGACTGAACAATAGCAAAATAGTTGACTGCAGCTGAAAAGCTCTTCACAGCAGATGAACCTACCAAATTTAAGCTATGTGAAGCGCTTGGCACCCACTCCGCTAATTTATTAATCTCTCTAAATCTAGCTTGTAATCCCGAATAAATCCCACTCATGTTACTTGCATTGTCATAGGACTGCGATCTGCAATTGCTGATTTCTATAGCATGAAGTATGAGAGTACTCACCAACAGATCGAAAAGGTATTTACCATCGAGTTGTTCAGTTTGAATGAACTGAAGTAAACGCTCTACAACAGTTCCACTTTTGAGAACATAGCGAACAATTGTTAGCTGATCCATATGACTGATGTCAGGAGTAGAATCGATACTGATTCCATAATATATAGCATTCTTAATTTCAGACAGTATCTGCGTCTATACTTTGTATCCCATTAACTCAATAAATTCATCATATATACTGGCAGAAAGATATGATACATTCCCCTTTACGGGGTTTCCATGTCTCTCAAAGTGTTACTTTAGAAACGGATCAAATTCAGCTAAAAGGTCAATGCAACCAAGGTAATTTCCATTGTTATAACAATTATGTAAATGGCTGTCACCGCGAAAAAGCAAGAAATCTTATCACAGCAACTATTCTCTTGAGAACATCAATCCAGTATTTGCACAATTTTTGCACCTCCTTTTGCAGTTTTTCGTCCATTCTAGATGCCTGTTCACATTCTACCATCCTTGACCAGTGCTCGATTTAAGAAAAAAAACCAGTGCCGGGGATGAAAAAAAAATTTCTGCAGAGCCGGGGATAAGTGTCTATGATTTCATCCCCGACTGGGATGTATTAGCTAAAGCAGAGCCGGGGATGACAAGTCTCAGTGCCGGGGAATTCCCCGGCATCCCGGCAGTAAATCGAGCCCTGTCCTTGACAGAACAGCAATGTGATCCTTCGACTTCTCATGTGATTAATCCTTACGATGGCGTTTTTCCAATCATCAAAACCATCGATAAACTGATTTGCAAAATCGGTGTTGTAGTCAAACAGCTTGCACACATAACAAAACACTTTGCCCGTTGTAGGAGAATAGAGAAGTCATTCTCGCGTGACAATTTCGCCATTTGTTAACGTTCTAGCAAAATATTTTTTGCGTGCAAATCTGACCTTGTCACCAAATTGTCTACCCTTTAATATAAAATCTGGATCCAAATTTTGTTAGGAAGGATTTTCAGCATAACTTCTTAGCTGTGCAGTTATCTCCCAATCAGCTGGATCATTTGAATAAGTGTATTCTTTGTCATGCAGCGCATGCTTCAAACCGGCATCTCCTAATGACCCTAGTATACAGTCTGAGTCTGTAGGCAAATCAAACACAGCAGCTTCAGCATGACCCATAACATAATTTGCAGATACCTTTTCCTTTGTAACACTTGTTTCGGTTGTTTCACTTTTTTCAGCACAGTCCGGCAACATTATTTCCGGTATTGTGGTATTGTTGGTGTACATAGTGGCCGGAGAAGTAAATGAAATGTCATTATCACTAACAGGCTATTACTAGTTTTACCAGTAATTAAATCAGTGTCTCTGCTCATAAATTGCTGCAACGAACCCCGAATTTTTTTCTATGCTTTTTCTTTCTCCTCCATTTTCTTCTGCTTCTCAAATCTACTCTCGTGTTTCCTCTTGCATCCATCATACATAGTTATTTAAAAGTTCTTTCGTTACTTTTTAAATTTTGTAAGAAAAAAAAGAAGCACACGATTAACGATAAGCAACGAATGCGAAGCGCATGATGTAACACCGGAATTACTACGTCATCACTGCATAGAGACTACATAGAATAATTAACAATGCGGAAAGCTTTAGATTTTCAAATCGCAAAGAAGTGTGTGTGCATCCTTGAAAATTATTTAAAATGCAGTCGAGGGAGGGCCTACGAATTCCCGAATACGTCAAAGCAAGCAAGACGAATTCAGCATTCAACAACGTTCGACATCGCGCGTTGTTTTCTGATTTCTTTGTGCTGCTGTTTGTGGGAAAATCCCGATTAAGTAAATTTTACAATGAAATGTGTTTCAAAACTTACCAAAGGACAAAAGAAAGGAGACAGCTTACATTATTCAAAAAGAGCAAATCGGTAAGTAATCCCTTGATTTATGCATGTCAATAAACTGGTCTAAATATCCAATCCACGCGCAGCAAACTGGCGACTTTCTTTAAACTTTTGGCTGCTCTAAACAAAAATAAATTTTGCTGCTTACCCCTACATAGCCTTTCTCCGTAACACTTGGGGTACGCGTACCACCGGTTGAGAACCGCGTGCTACACTGTCTACATAAACTGACATAAAATGCTACACTATCTATCAACATTTACATTTTGAACATCACATGTGGAGACTGAATCTCATATGCTTTTTTCCAAATAAAATGCATCTGAGACAGAATTTAACTTTGCTGAATATGTGTTTAGCAGCTACAGGTTTTTATTGAACAATTTGAAAATAGATTTCACTTATGTTTGAACATCCAGATATGCAAAGAAAAATACGTCTTACCGTCCACTGAATGTGAAGGTGGCCGGGAATGTCTCCGATTGTCCTTAAATTTCTCGGGTTTTGAGTTGGAACAGACTCTTTCGTAGTGCATGTTGTGTTGGATGGTTCACTGGGTTTACTTGGTCCTATCTTGTTGTAGGATGTTACTCTGTAGATTATCAACAGAAAGTAAATACATTTAATCCATTCAACCTATGAACTTGATCTATGTAGAGCATGTTACTTTGGGAAACATTAATAAAAGACACAGAAGAGTATTGAGATTTTTTGTATCCAGGACGCCTAACATAGTAGGTAGTGCCCTAATGCAGTGGTCCCCAACCCCCGGACCGCGGAACGGTTGTTGAGGACCCCTTTCAGGAATCCTTGGCTTGTGGTCTAAGTGTATGAGTTGCTGAATTAATTGGGACTTGTATTTTTATATTTGTGTCTCTGCCACAGAGTTTCACAGGTGATCAAACGTACAATACGTGAAGAAAATAAACCAACAGGTCTTGTATAACAACAAATAGGTGTTTGTTTATATGAAGGCACCAGTCCTTTACAGGATCTGGTGGCTCTTAAAGATACAGCAAAAATAATCCAAAATGAAATCAACAAAGTGAATAGAACGTTCTCTCGATCACTACCTCTCTATCTCACGTCGACCGTTCTCTTCGAGAAACCTAAGTCGAATCATCCATCTTCCGCGTTCTCTCATACTTCCACTCTTACACACGTGACCCCCCCCCCGACCAATAATCAATCCACGCTCTTTACCCTGCCAATCAGTGGTCACTAATTCCCCGCCCTAAAGTGGGGGCGGTGAAGGTATGTCATACCGACAAAGACAATAGTAGCCGGACATCTGAGCTGACATTCATTCTTTGTCGGTAGCCGAGTGGTCAGAGAAAATCCCGAGGTGCAAAATGACCGTGGCCGAGTGGTCAGCAAAAATCCCCAGGGTGTGAAGTGGCATCTTCCTGACAGTTTCCTGACCCCTCGCTCCACTCGTCAGCATGTAGGCCTTTCATCTAAGCTTCGCTGGCCACCTTGCGGTATGGAGGGGAGAGAAATGGAACAAATACTATTATATATGTAAAGTGGGAATGTTTTCGCCAAATTACTCACAACCTGTGACATCACACCGACCCCAGACGAAAACATAGGGATGACGACACCGTAGTAGGGTGAGGCCACTACACAACATTAATGTTTCTCCCCGGACACATTATTCAACAATCTAATCCTTAACATAAGTGAGACTAGAGCACATAGTGAATGAAATAGGGGATAGACAAGCATATGTGTCTCATCATCCTGTAAATACATTTATAAAAATGTTCTGATGGAAAAAAAAGAAATTTTAACTTAACAAATGTGACCATATAATAATAGATAGGGTCAGCGTGTACAGACACACATATAAAAAACCGGTATATGGCATGATGGTGCCAGCCGGACATACGATCTGCCCAAGATAAATTGGTCCAGAGAAAAAAATAGTGATCACTTTTTACTTTCAAAAAGTGACACTTTAAACATAAAAGCAGTTGTATCAGTAAGCCTACATAGGTCGTTACTGGATACGTAAAAGAGTAAAACAAGATATCCCTTTGAGTTACAACATCAAACCTGCAATAAAAATAAAAGCATACATGAATAAATGTAACAAGCGACATAAGTACAACCACACGAGATTCACTCACTCCAGGCAAGCCATCTCATCACTTCTCTAAATGTGGTCTAGTGAGTGAGCTCCAACCGGGATGTAACCATCGACGACTTATGTTGGGTACCGACTCATCAAATCTGCACCCCCACGCCTAACATGTCCCTTTTACATGGGGGAATATAGGGTCTAGCCTTATTAGGGCCAGAGTCCTCTTCATTGTGAATTTCCTCGTGGTTTACACTTAATTCAAGGCTTACACTTTCCATTTTACCGCGCCTACTTCTACTTACTGGTCGGGTTGCTAACGGTCTTTCAGGGGAAAGGGATCGCCTCCGCGGTGGCCTCTCAGCAGAGGTGACACGTTTGCCGGCTCTTGGCGGGTGTCTAAACATAGCTTTACTCTGACTTGGAATACCCCCCCCCCCCGTCTTGTCACTATCTCTACTAATATCCTCCACCTCTGATTGAACAACCGTCGTGGTCGTCGTCTGTCTACTTCCCTGCTCCGTCTGTCAAACCATGAGTCATCATGTCTTTCTACCTTCACCCGAGCTTTACCATTACACCTATAGCCCCAGGGGTTCCCTGCTCTTCTGACTGGGCCCCTGGAGTCTCCCTTGACAAGGTCAAGCCACGATTTCCTGGTGCGCTTGGTTTGACCCCTAAACTTTTCTTCAGAGTTAACAAGCCTGGGCCCCTCGACTTCATCGGCATGATGATAATCCCTGTGGTCTACTGAATTAGACCAAGATGCCTTGGTGCCCTTTACATTACCAGTAACTAAATCAAATATTAGGTTTATGAGGACCATATCCTCTAAAGGGCCCGATAGTAGTCAGAGTCTACATAAACGGTGGCTATTGGGGCCTTGTTAACGGTACCGTTAACGCTTTTAAAGTAGGCCCAGCGCCCGGTCATAGCTCCCTCTCCTACCAGAGATTCCTTTACTACGGTCCACTGGATGTGTTTTGTGTGTTGTGTGTGTGACTGAGCTGTGCATGAACTCAGTGTGTTTGTGAAGTAAATAGTGAGATTGAAGTGAGTGAATGTCCAGGTGGAGAAAGGGGAATAATGAGAATTTGAAACACAGTGTACACAGGTCTCTCGAGGTGAGAGGACCTACTTTTACTTCTAAGGTGGAGTGTGATACTTTCATATAGGGATAACGTCTGTGAATTCAGAGTGGATATTTAAACTTAAAGTTTAGTGTGTTGGCCTAATTTATATTACTTCACTGGATTGTATATATATATATATTCATTTGTATTCCTTTCATTCTATTATGTTCATCAATAAACACAATTTTGACTGCTTACCACGTCTACCGTATTTTATAATGTCTAGAGTGAACCCATCTGTGACATTATGGTGGCAGCGGTGTTAAACTGCTAAACAGCGGTATGCTAAACTGCTAAACAACAATAATACTGTACTATTTCATAATGGAAGAGTCAAACATGTATATTCGTGATGGCAAAGCCATGGGTTTAGAAGGGACCCAATTAGCTAAATATGTCAGAGAATGCCAAAATGACGATAAGGACCGAGCCTTACTCAAAGAAAAGGAAGAAAAAGATAGAATAAGACAAGCTGAAAAGGAAGAAAAAGATAGAGTAAGACAAGACAAAAAGGAGGAGCTAGACAGGAAACATGAATTCGCTCTAAAGATGGCTGAAATCAATGCCAAGAACAACGTCCAAACCGAAACTAACAACACAGAAAACAGATCATATGCTGCCAAACACAAAATTCGCATTCAACCGTTTAATGGAAAGCATGGCGATATAGACAATTTTTTTTCCATAATGGAAACCCAATTTGAATTGAGCCACATAGACAAATCAGAATGGATTGTTTACCTATATGAAGCGGTAACACAGGAAGCTCAATCAGCATTAAATAACATAAAAGGTGAAGACGCCAAAAATTATGATGCTGTTAAAAAATACTTGCTTCAGCACTACAACAAAACGGAAGAACACTATAGAAACCAGTTCCATAACACTATAATGAATCCATCGGAGCATCCACAGGCATTTATCAACATTATTGAATCACATCTATTGAACTGGATTAAAATGTCTGGAATAGACAGTGGCAATGCCAGACAAATCATTGAACTATTGTTGGTGGACAAAATACTAAACCAGAGTAGTCCCCAGTTATACAGTTACATCAAGCAACATAAAGTGCACAACAAACAACAACTAATCACTGCAATGTCTGACTTCAAGGATAGCAATTCAGACATACCTTTATTCAACATAGTACAAAAAGATTTGAACGTTATGGAGACACAACAACGAAGATTTCATAGTTTACCAGCCAGAGATAAAAAAAAAGTCTGCTATATATGTAAAAAACCAGGACACATTCAATATTACTGTCGATATAGGAAAACCTACCAGAATTATAGATCTCAACCAAATAAAATAATGCAACAATATCCAACAAACCGAAGACAGTCTCCAAACATGAGTCCACCCAGAAACAGCAGAGAAAGAGGCCGCAGTTACAACAGACAGATTTATGAAAATACAATCGCCACCATGCTTGACAACAAGGGTAACTTGATCTTTTATCCATGTTTCGTAAACAACAATCCTATAATGTGTTTGCGTGACTCCGGTTGCACAACGGTGATAGTTGATGAGAAATTAGTTCATAAAGATCAAATGACTGATAAACTTGAACACATAAAGCTAGGAGATGGTCAGAAAGTCATATGTCGTACAGCTATAATAGACATAGACACTCCCTGGATTTCCGGAAAAATCAGTGCCTTAGTTTTATCATCACCTGTGGCCAGTTTAATAGTTGGGAATATACCAAATGCGAAACCAGACAACTCCAACGCATTATTCAAAGCATGGCTTGAGGAAAAAGGTGAAAGTGTACAAAAATATTTAATGGACCTAAATCCAAATAAAGAACCAGACCCTGATGTATGTGCTTCATTTAACAACCTATACAACTGGAATGGCACAGAAGACATAGTTGATTATATTGAAAAATTTGATACAATAGCTAATCAAAATGACATTCCTAACAAAGATAGATCAGCTTATATCATCAGAAAACTTCAAGGACATAAGAAAGCTCAAAACATTGCTTTCACGAACATAAACAACTATGAACAATTGAAACACAATTTAACTCCTTCAAGCATGGTGGGATTAAAACCATCCCACCTTTTTGAATTTACTTGCTGCACGGTGGGACACTTTTAGTCCCACCTAAAAAATCATCAGTAACTCGTAGCACAAGAGGAGTTAAAACATCCCACTTATTTCGGGAGTTTCGTTTCTTTACGGACATGCGCTGTGATAAACGACAGGATGTTATTTTATTTCATTTCGGAGCAAAGCTAAAAATACCGAATGCTTTTTAACCTACGATTCAACGTTTCATTATACCATTGCTATTTTAAAAGTAAGTATTCAATTGTATTTATTTTTTTATATATCGATAAAAGAACATTATTAGATATATATTTCAAATTATTTCTATTTTTTATATTATATTATAATTTTAAACATTAATTCTGTGGTGGGCATAAAAACGTCCCACCATGCTTGTAGTGCATTACTAAAGAAACGCACTGGCTCCTCGACCGTCCGGACGGTCGATGTATTTTTTTTTTACCTCGACCGTCAACAATTGCATAGCCGAGCAATTATACATTAAAATAAGAGGTTAGTTTGTGTGGCGCGCTAGTGATGTCGGTTGTTCGCTTGGCTGAGACCCTGTTTGGCTAGCTATGTGCGGGTTCGATTCCTGATAGAGACATACATTTTTTTGTTCAGATTTTATTTTTCAGGGTTAGGGATAGGGGGTTAGGGTGTGGAGCAATATCTATTGATGATCATTTTTTAATAAATCATACATTTTTTTTTCCAGATTTTTTTTTCAGGATTAGGGATAGGGATAGGGTTAGGGATAGGGATAGGGTTAGGGTTAGGGATAGGATTAGGGTTAGGGATAGGATTAGGGTTAGGGATAGGATTAGGGATAGGATTAGGGTTAGGGATAGGATTAGGGTTAGGGATAGGGTTAGGGATAGGATTAGGGTTAGGGATAGGGTTAGGGATAGGGATAGGGTTAGGGTGTGGAGCAATATCTATTTATGGTCCCCGAAAAAAAAAATATCTCCGATTTTTAACAGTAAATGACGTCATCAACGTCTGCAGTAAATAAGAGTTCTCATTCATTCTGTACTTCAAATCATAAGAGTACATCGACCGTCCTAGAATACATCGACCGTCCGGACGGTCGAGGAGCCAGTGCGGAATTACATGATGACACATGGCTTTTTTCTCTTTATTCTTTAACTTACATTTTTTTTATAATTATTCAAAGAGTAACACATATATTTTTTAATCATTACTATCTGTCAAAATATATATGCAATTATTTACGTGAAATATTTCATATTTTTATTTCTAAAAGTGAAAATAATAACATTAGTCTTACTCTTAGAACCTCATATGAGAATAGGACTAGTAAATTATTATATGCTCAATATAATTACTTGATTGCTAGTCTTACATTGTTAGATATAATAATTAATCCATTCCCTAGTGTTTCTTTATTTTTATTCTTATTTATTTTTTTTTGTATCTTCTCAGTCTCAACATCATGAACCGACCACAAAGACCACTGACAGCAGGAAATATAAAGTCGTCTATTTGAGAACTCTGAAGATGATATGGTATATGATATACTTTCAGACCATGAATCTGTAGTAGACTCCAGTAACAAAGAGTCTGACATTAGTGCCATAAATGAAAAGATCCCATTTCTTTCTTTATCGGCTACAGAAAATGAAGACGGGTCAGATTGATATTCAACTTACTGCGCAGATTGATATTCAACCTACTGCGCAGGCAGAGAGTACTGAAATTTATGGATCTGTCTAAAACTGCTACATTAAATCTGCCAGGTACATTTTATGCTCAATGTGGTCCAGCTGAGCACATTTTACGGTTAAATAATTCTGTTCCATATGACATGTAATACCAATTCCTAAATGATGGATTAAAATTGTTTATTGGTTTTCAAACAAACCTGTATGCACAACCGGAGAATAAAAGACATACACCAACTAATGCTGATGAAATACGCACCTTCATTGGGACAAGTAATTTTGCGAGCATCAATTTGCTTCCTAGTTATAGGGACGACACGAGCTCCCTACATTATTTACAGAACAGTTTTATCAGTAAGCTGATGACAGTCGATTGTTTTGGATCTGATCTAAAACTGCTTCATTGAATCAGCCAGATACATTTTCTGCTCAATGTGGTCCAGCTGTAAGCATTTTACAGATGAATATTTTTACTCCATATGACATGTAATGTCAGTTCATAACTGATGATATCATCAATTTGATTGTTTTTCAAACAAACCTGTCTGCGCAACCGGGGAATAAAAGACATACACCAACTAATGCAGACGGAATACACACCTTCATTGGGATAATTAATTTTTCATACATCAATTTCCTTCCTAGTTATAGGGATTGCTGGATCTCTCTATGTTATTTACAAAACAGTTTTATCAGCAAGCTGATGACAGTTGATCGTTTTAGATGACTTGTCTCACAGCCTCAACGACAATTCTCTCTTACCTCAGAGAAACAGACAAGACCCTTATAAGCTGTACAAATTCCAACTAACCTGTTAACAAAATTACTTTTAAAATATTTAAAGTGCAATGTGCTGAGGGTTTCATTTCTAACACATTTGTACACATTGCTACACCCTATGCTTCGCTCCTTCTGAGCCAGTAAGCACTACAAATTCCAAGGTTTCTCTGAAATTTCACTGGTGCCATTCAAAACACCTACCCGAAAGAATCAGTAGAAGACATTGTGCTGTCTGCAGCACATAAATCACATCTTGGGACCGCTCAGCCTCAGAAAGAGAAAGTGTTTCAGATACTATCACAGATTATGTAGTAGTTGCATGGTGGGACTAATTATGTCCCACCTTAGAAATGTTTACAAAGACATTATTTTTTATTTTTTTTTTACTTTTTTTGTCATATTATATTATTATATGTCAAGAACTATTACTAGAACCTGTTTTTATATTGATTTGAAAAAGTAAAAATTCCTGTGCAACTAGAGCTTTCTTTTTCATGAATTTTCTGTGCTTCAAAGAGTTAAAAAATAAATTGAGCAAAAAAACCTCAATGTCACAAATTGAGAACAGTCATATGAATGTTTTGACTAGATCTACTACTGACAAAAAGAACAATGAGAATATCAAAACAATAAATTGTGATATCAGCCAAACAGTGGTGACGGACATAAATAAAAAACTACTGATCAAATTACAGAAGGAGGATAAATCCTTAGAACAATATTTTCAACACGTTAAAGACACTGATAATAATAATAAACAAGTAACATATTTTTTGAAAGACAACGTACTGTTCAGAAAATTTAAAAATCAACACACCAGTGTTAATCAAATCATGATACCTTCAATCATACGACAGAAAATATTGAAAGAAGCACACGCGACTCCATTATCAGGTCACTTGGGTCCTAAAAAGACTCTTCACAGAATTAGAGCAACATTCTACTGGCCAAATCTACTTAAAGACATAAAACTGTTTATAAAATCGTGTTTCATTTGTCAGAAACACAACAACATTGGCCCTAAACATTCTGCACCTTTGTTAAAGATGGATACATCTTTGGTGCCCTTCAATAAAATCGCTATTGACATCATTGGACCACTAACAGTAATGTCCAAAAGGAAGCATAGATACATTTTGACAACAATAGACTTCGCAACGAGATGGATTGAAGCCACACCACTACAAGAAGTTACAGCGGAATCTGTATGTAAAGCCTTACTGGATATATTCACTAGATTCGGCTTCCCATCCATTATTCTATCTGACAATGGATCACAATTCCAGGCACACATGACTCATTCTTTCATGAGTATGCTAAAAATAACACAGACATATTCAGCGAGATATAGACCTCAAGCAAATGGAGCTGTTGAGCGTGCCAACCAGACCATTAAGACAATGCTAAGAAAAATAATGGAGGAACATGGACAAGACTGGGATAACTTCTTACAGTTGATACTTTTCGCCTATAGAGAAATCCCTCACGAATCGACTGGATTCGCACCCTTCGAACTCATGTTTGGTTCCAAACCCAAAGGACCATTTACTCTATTCAAGGAGAGCATATGTGAAGAAGACGAAAACAATTTATCCCCACACAAGTTAGTTAATGACACCAGAAGAAATATAATTTATGCCAATAAGCTGGCACAGGAAAATTTATCTAGAAACAATACTCACCACCACAAATTAAAGAATAAACATAGATTCCTGAGAACACTACAACCTGGTGATTCTGTATTTATAAAGTTACCGGAGAAAGGACACTTTGATAGTACATGGCAAGGACCATATGAAATAAAAAAAAAAAAAGTCAATTATGTAGTAAAAATAAAAGGGAAAGATTTACAATTCCATATTGATAATCTAAGGAAAGTACTGCAACCAACAAATGATGAAAATCCAGATAAGTCATCTCTCCAAGTAGCCAATGTTGCTGTTAATGATGAAGACATCAACATACTCAGCCCAGAAATATATACACATAATAACCTCAACTTCATTGATGATGAACATTTACAAAATCATTTAGTCGCTATCATTAATGTGGATGAACAAGATGTGAAATCTATTCCCACATTGAATCATGAAGCCAACTTTGATTCATCCAAAATAAATATAAACAATGAACTTCCAGAATCTATTAAATCAAAATTGATAGATTTGTTGAATGAGTATACACAGATAATATCTAATGAACCTGGTTGTACCAACATTATTGAACACAAAATCAGATTAACGTCAAATGAAATATTCAAACCTGTTCTATATGATGTTCCGTTTAAATACAGAGAACACATTGATGATGAAATAAAACATGTTGACTAAAGGACTAATTAGACCGTCTAGCTCCAGTTATGTGTCACCTATAGTCATTGTAAAAAAGAAAGATGGAAAATTGAGAATATGCTGTGATTACAGAAAATTAAATGAATTAACTATTATTGATAGACAACCACTGCCGAATACTGAGGATCTAGTACTCAAAATATCTCAATCAAAAATATATTCTCACTTTGACTTAGTGAGAGGATTTTGGCAGATCCCCATGGAAGAAGAAAGCATACATGTAACAGCCTTCAGGACTCACAATGGTTTTTACAAATGGACGAGAATGCCATTTGGCTTAGTCAATGCCACAGCCACCTTTTCCAAAATGATGATCAAGTTGTTACAAGATATAAACAATGTCACACACTATGTTGATGACATTTGTGTTCACACTGAAACCTGGGAGGAGCATATAAGTGTTTTAAGAACCTTATTCAATATTCTCAAAGACAATGGTCTACATATAGCTCCGGAAAAAATCAAAATAGGATTTTATAAACTAGACTTTTTGGGATATCAAATCTCAAACAAATCCTACAGACCGACTTCTCAAATAATGCAAAAGATTTTGCACATTGAAATATTACATACAAAAAAACATGTTCGAAGTTTGCTTGGATTATGCAATTTCTACAGAATTTTTTTCCCAAACTTCACTCAACTGGTAGAGCCATTGGTATCTCTAACAAAGAAGACTATGCCCAACAAAATAATCTGGACTGATAAATGCCAAGACACCTTAAACATTATAAAGGCAAACTTTAATAACAACGTTGTACTTACAACTATAGATTTAAATAAAAAGCTGATAGTAGCGACTGATGCAAGTTCAAAAGGTATCGGGGGTGCATTACAACAACTACTAGAGGATTCCATTCCCAGACCTATAAAGTTTGTTAGCAGGAAGCTGAATAAAGCTGAGTTGAATTACTCTGTTATTGAACTAGAGGCTTTGGCAATAACATGGAGCGTCTTGAAGTTGCAGAAATATCTTTTGGGGAATGAGTTCGTAATTCATGTTGATCACAAACCCCTTCTGCAGATGACAGACAAAATAAATAACTCCAGAATTCTACGATGAAAACTTCTTTTGTCTGATTACAAATTTAAAATTGTCTACATAAAAGGACAGGACAACCATATTCCTGATATGTTGTCGAGACTCTTAATTGTTGGGAACGACTGATGAACAAAGACTATCGGATTATTTTATATGATAATCGGATGATTTTATATGATCATCAAAATTTTTTTTTTCTTGAGCCTCTATGTTAACAATTGTTGTTTGAAACTTGTAGATATTGCTTGTGACACTTTATCATTCTACTGACTATGTAAACATACTTGGATAAATTTGCTAATTTTTGTCTTATGGAGACTATTGAATATTATTAGTAATCATGTATTAGTTATGTATGTAACTAATAATGAGAATTTGAAACACAGTGTACACAGGTCTCTCGAGGTGAGAGGACCTATTTTTACTTCTAAGGTGGAGTGTGATACTTTCATATAGGGATAACGTCTGTGAATTCAGAGTGGATATTTAAACTTAAAGTTTAGTGTGTTGGCCTAATTTATATTACTTCACTGGATTGTATATATATTCATTTGTATTCCTTTCATTCTATTATGTTCATCAATAAACACAATTTTGACTGCTTACCACGTCTACCGTATTTTATAATGTCTAGAGTGAACCCATCTGTGACACTAAAAATAGCTTTACTCTGACTTGGAATACCCCCCTCCCCCCCGTCTTGTCACTATCTCTACTAATATCCTCCACCTCTGATTGAACAACCGTCGTGGTCGTCGTCTGTCTACTTCCCTGCTCCGTCTGTCAAACCATGAGTCATCATGTCTTTCTACCTTCACCCGAGCTTTACCATTACACCTATAGCCCCAGGGGTTCCCTGCTCTTCTGACTGGGCCCCTGGAGTTTCCCTTGACAAGGTCAAGCCACGATTTCCTGGTGCGCTTGGTTTGACCCCTAAACTTTTCTTCAGAGTTAACAAGCCTGGGCCCCTCGACTTCATCGGCATGATGATAATCCCTGCGGTCTACTGAATTAGACCAAGATGCCTTGGTGCCCTTTACATTACCAGTAACTAAATCAAATATTAGGTTTATGAGGACCATATCCTCTAAAGGGCCCGATAGTAGTCAGAGTCTACATAAACGGTGGCTATTGGGGCCTTGTTAACGGTACCGTTAACGCTTTTAAAGTAGGCCCAGCGCCCGGTCATAGCTCCCTCTCCTACCAGAGATTCCTTTACTACGGTCCCTGAACTACCCGAGTCTCTCAGGACCTTAACACGGATACCATTTACCCGGCCCTCTATCACTGGGAGATTTCCCTCCCCAGCTCCCACTTCAACTACTGCCACAATAGGTATGGGCCTATCCCTCTAGCAAGGGGACATTTTTTCTGCAGCCGATATGAGATGGAGCTATGCCCCGGGGCCCCGCACTGTAGCACACTGATTTAGCATTATTCGGGTGACTGAACACCCTGATCCCGTTTACTGTGGCCCTCTTCCTATCTTTAGGAGCCTCCCTCATGTCATCTACCTCCCTTATTGGGCCCCTTCCGGCCTCAACCGACTCTTCTTCCCTGATTATGGAAGACTCGCGACCCTCGCCGTGGCGAGCTTCCCAATAGTTCTCAGCCAAAGTGAGCATTTCATCCCATGTACCTGGTTTACGCTCCTTTAGGAACACCTGTGACCCACTAGGGGCGTTGTCCATCAACTTCTCATTGAGCAGGAGGTCCATCAGGCCATCAAAGTTATGCTCCGTCCCACTGAGCTCAACCCACCTCGTCAAGAGGTCAGCTAGACGTGCCCTGAAAATGGGGTAGGTTTGCCCTTTTTTAAAAGGGCCCCCTAAACTTCCGTACAGTCATATGACTTTAGGAGGGCAGCCTTCAGTGAGTCAAAGTCATTTGACTCGTCAGATGTCAAGCGTGTAGCGATCGTCAGGGCCCGTCCCGTGAGTAATGATGTCAAGCAGGGGGGCACTCATGTCTTTCCCAACCCTCGGAGAGAGCGTAACGATCAAACCTCCGAATGTATGCGTCAACGTTGTCTGTCTCGTCCAGTTTGGGAAGTTTTGGTTTGGAGGACGTAATTGACTGCTCGGGGTTGGGCTTGCCGCCCCCCACTTCCCGTTCTAACCAAGCTAGGGCCACTCCTTTATCTGCTGCTACTTTAGCTAACTCCACCTCTTTATCCCTTTCAAGCTTAGCCGCCTCCTGATCGAATGCTATTTTAGCTAACTCCGCCTCTTTACCATGCTTAGTGTGTTCAGCTTCCCATTCATGCTTAGCGCGTTCAGCTTCTGTTTCCCTGTCCCTTTCCTGCTTCGCGTGCGTTATGGCAGTATTAACGTCACACCCCAAGCCTATTAAGTTCTGAACATACTCCTCCATAGACTTCATGGTTGGTGAGGTAGTTACGAGCCTAAGAGAAGTAATCGTTAACCCAACTAAAACTCGCCGTGCAATTCAACATACGGTTAAAGCGCTCACAAATTACCACAAATAACAGAGGTGAAAAGAAATGGCTTACCTTGACGCTTCCTCCCTCGTTTCAAAGAATAAGAAATAGCTTTCACCGTTCACAATCTTACACTCATATACACAACACGCATAAAGTCTCTTATCCGTGGAAGGTTCGCTATTCGCCGATAACAGTCTCAGGCTTGTCCTTTGAACTGTTTTGCGTCCTCCGTCCTTGTTGACTTCTTCTGTACTTTCCGTGGGATGATGCACGTGAATAAGGGTAGCGCTTAATACTCACGTTATAAAAAGACCTAGTCCAGTGTAGGACTGGTCCACTGAAGACTTGTGGACTTCTTCTGTACTTTCCGTTGCACAATTGTGGCAAATAAAGCCCCCCCCCCCAAGTCCCTAGTTGAGTCAGCTTCGGCCCCGCCTGATCTGTACGTAGTATACTTCTCAGGTCGTGGTTTTAATCCGGGACGAGCCTCACTGATGTTGAGGACCCCTATGAGGAATCCTTGGCTGGTCGTCTAAGTGTATGAGTTGCTGAATTAATTGGGACTTGTATTTTTATATTTGTGTCTCCGCCACAGAATTTCACAGGCGATCAAACGTACAATACGTGAAGAAAATAAACCAACAGGTCTTGTATAACAACGAATAGGTGTTTGTTTATATGAAGGCACCAGTCTGGTGGCTAGTAAAGATGCAGCAAAAATAGTCCGAAATAAAACCAACAAAGTGAATAGAACGTCCTCTCTCTCTCTCTCTCTCTCTCTCTCTCTCTCTCTCTCACGTCGACCGTTCTCTTCGAGAAACCTAAGACGAATCATCTATCTTCCGCGTTCTCTCATAATTCCACTCTTGCACACGTGACCCCACGACCAATCATCCATCCACGCTCTTTACCCTGTAAATGCAATTTAGTTATAAATATCCAGTGTTATAAGATCAAATGTTTCGGCTATATAAATATCATTCATTTAGTTATGACTACTAGGTCGAAAAGTGTTGTTCATTTAACTGGCATAGAAGTTGACACAACTCATGTTTATTGAACTAGGTAATTCCCCTAATTGAGCCTTCTGGCCAATGGTATGTTTACAAACACAGCCGTCTGGCAGTCAGTTAGTACAATTTTTTCATGACCTATTTTTTGCTTGTATACTGTACAGTGGACTTGCCAATGTTTATTGAGCTAGGTACTTCCCCTAACTGAGCCTACTGGCCAATGGTATGTTTACAAACACAGCCGTCTTCAATAAGACATGGGGGGGGGGTAGTACAACTGCACCGGATGTTTTGCTATTCAAGCAAGTATTTGATAAAGTAATCACGGTATGGGAAAGCCGTCGCTATAAATAATCAATGACGTCATTTCCCAATGTTACATTTTTTTTTTTTGCAGAATGGGAACGCCGTCGCTATAAATAAAAATCCTCTATGACGACATTTCCCGATGATACATTTTTTTTTTTAATTTTCCTACTAATAAAGCCGAATTGAACTGTATTGTACCACATCAACTTGCCTTAGTGCTGTAGAATGGCATAATAAAGTAGTTATTTTTTACTTTTCAGTTTATTTATATAAAAGCTTTTTTTTTAATGCTTCGTTCTGATTTTAATATTGAGAGAATTAAGGGTAAAACGTAACGGGTGACATAAATTAGCACCCATATCTTTATCTTATGGTGTTTGGTTTGGTTTGGTTGGTTGGTTTGCTTTGGTTGGTTGGTTTGATTTGATTGATTGATTTGGTTTGTTTGGTTGGTTTGGTTGGTTGGTTTGGTTGGTTGATCGGTTGGTTTGGTTGGTTGATCGATTGGTTTGATTGGTTAGCGTTGACGTGTAAAACGTAATCTGTGAACGATGTGGCAGTGACGGTTTTGGCTTGGTTGGTTTGGTTGCTTGGATTGGTTCGCTCGGTTGGTTTGTTTGGTTGATTGGTTAGCTGGTTTGGTTGGGTGTTTGGTTTGATCGGTTGGTTGATTGGTTAGCTGGTTTGGTTAGTTGGTTTGGTTAGTTGGTTTGGTTGGTTGTTTGGTTTGATTGGTTGGTTTGTTTGGTTGGTTGTTTGGTTTGGTTTGGTTGGTTAGCGTTGACGTGTAAAACGTAATTTGTGACGTATGAAATGTAGGTCATTTCTGCACAAAGTAAATATTTAATAAAATGAGGGAACAAAAACTTAATTTAAACGTTAGAGATTCTATCAGTAAGCAGACTGTTTGTAGTTTGAGTTGCCGTTCATCACTCGCTCATAATTGTTTTGTGGTTGATAACAGCTGAGTTTAATTGGTTTTTGACAGCTGAGTTTAATTTATTGAAAAATGGACGACCCTTGCTGTTCAAAAAGAGTTGTTTTTTTTTTAATAAAAAATATAAAATTCTGCCCGTCGTTCGATGGGCTAATAATACTTGTTTAAAATATCGTACAGCTTTCAAGAAATATATGCTTCTCTAGCTTTTGCTAGATGGGACGGATCCAGCCCCGTAGCCAAGGGGGGCACTGGGGGACCGTGCCCCCACCCCGCTTAAAAAGAAGAAAAAGAGGAAAAAATAAAGAAAAAGTAACTAAAATGAGAAGGTATCCCCTTGCTGGGTATTGGTGCCCCCCCCCTGCTTACTTTGACCTGGCTACGGGCCTGGACGGATCGCCGATTGGTGTAGATACTCGACTGTCGACATGAAAGTCCTGTGTTCGATCCTCGGTGAGAATCATGGGAATTTTTCCAGGTGAAATTTTTTTCAAAGTCGTTCCACAAGTCTTCCCAGCTTTAAATTGGTACCTAACTTAGGTTGGGTAAGTAAAGGTGGCTGCTAACCACACAATCCCTTCATATGACGAGATTATAGAAACAGATGAATTCTACATTTCATCTCTAACCCCCCCCCCCCCGAAAGCTTGTTTAGCCTAAGGTAACTTTACTACTTACAACTAGCTTTAGCAGATACAAACTTTAATTTCTTTGTTCAAATACAAATCTTCTGCAATGGTTTTCTCTATAGATATAAATCAACTGTACGATCCTGAGAAAAGCAAAACAAAGATATATTTTTATGAGTTTCAGCCTTGCAAAGCTTCTCTCTGCACTCGACACTGTTATCGGGAGTGTAAGCAAAATTCGCAATGCCACATACGCATTTGGAAATAGAGCAATGAAGCCCATTCCACAAAGATAGTCTAATATTACTCTAGGGCAGTTGCGGTGAACTTTTTTGGGGCCGCGTGCCCAAAATTCAACCAAAAAAACAACTATTTTTAGCACGGTGCTAACACTCCAATTAAAATTAAAGGACTGATGAGGCACTGCGTGCCGACTGTGGCACGCGTGCCAAACGTTTGCCACCACTGCTCTAGGGCTTGATTATTCTGTGATTCTTCTTGATAAAGCAAATAATTCACCGCACAGTTCTGTTGCATTAATGTCTGCTGAATCTTCGTTTTCAGATTTTAAAGCTAACTGAAGTTCCACGCAATCTTTGGAAACCTCTCCAAATGATTTTTTTTCAATATCATGAAACATCCATTTAAATCACCGTGAGATGTTATCTGCACAAATCGATCATTATCTGACTGAATTGCTAGATATATTGATCTCAAATCACTAATGAACATATAAACTTGAAATCGAGCTTTTTTTTCAATTTTCATAGCTTCTGCACGGATCTGGGTTCCATGCGGTCCAGTAAGTGAAAAGTCATCAGCAATAGGGCGTGAAAGTCATGACGTCACGATCGCCATTTTGTTTCCACACATCCGTGGAACCCAGTGATAATAGCCATAGCGTCAATGTATTTTTTTTTTATATATTTTAAAAATATAATATATTTATATATATATAAAAAAAAAAACATAAATTAATTTATATTTTGTAACTGATTTTTTTTATTTATAAAAAAAAATTTATTTATTTTTTATTTATTTCATTTCTATTATAGTAGAAAACTACACTAAAATGAAACAGATTTACCCTTCCACCATCTATATCAATTATTTATTTATAGAGAGTATTTTATTAAAAAAAAATAATAATTATTAATTAAAGGAACTGCATATATATTTAATTAATTAATTTAAATTAATTTAAATTAATTTTTGTTAGAAAAATTTTAATAATGGATACTAAGTTTTTTTTTTAATTAAATAAAAAAAATAATTCCCCTTAATACTCTCTATTTTCTATTTTCTAAGACCATTAGCAATTTTTATTTTCTTTCCTAACCTTTCTTTCATTCATTCTAAAATATATAAAGAAAAAAGGGAATGAATTTGTTGGTGTTTTCTTGTTGGGTTGGGGAACCAATAATTAAAATTTTCTTAAGAAAGAAAACTATTTATTTTATAGAACGACTCCTTTAAAAAATCTTTTTTTTACCTTTTTTTTATTTTCTTCTATAATATATTATTAATGTAATCTTATATTATAATTAAATTAATTTAAAAATATTATATTAGACTATATTATATAATATTATTCAATGTTTTTTTTCTTTATTTTATATTTATTTAAATAAAATTATTTAATTAATTATTTAATAAAAAAAAAAATCAGTATATATATCTTTTTTATTTTTTTTTTATACAAAAAATAACATTATCTTCTAGTTCACTGTCTTAATAAAATTGGCAGTTGTAGACCCTATCTCTTTACATCTTTAACTTGGTCTTTCTTGTTAAAAGAAAGAGTTTTGTTCTTAGAAAGATTCAGATCCCATATCATTAGTCCCATTTCTAGCTTGACATGATCACAGCCTGGAAAGTTGTTTGTCCTGTTGTCTAAGAAAAAAAATTGAAGTAACAATAAGTTTTACAAATATAAAAATGTAATATTAGACTATTAACAATATTAACACTAACAGACCAGCACAAAACTCAATAGTTCATTTAATTGCATAATAATATATAATGAATCAAAATTGACTATATATTAATATGATAATTAATTAGTCTGGTATGGTACGATTTCCCTAAGTAATATTAAATCATTTTTCAATGTTATCATTAAAGTGTAAAGACAGTATATTATCCTTACGTGATACAATTTATCGCGAAATACAGTAATTAAACAATATGTTTACAGTTAAATTTTTTAAAAATTTTTTTTTTTTTTTTTTTTAATTATTTCCCTCTCATTAATAATTTACATAATAATAAAAACAAAACAACCAATCACACCAACCTAACCTTATTTTTTTTATTGTAATCCCTTTCTTTTCTAAAGTAAATTTTTTATTTATTTCTATAAAAAAAAAAAAAAAAAAAAAAAATTATTTTTCCTTTCGATCGATACTTTCTGTATCAACAATTTATTCCACTCTTTTTTATAATAATAAATAATATTATAAAAATAATAAAAAACTTCCTTTATATCTATATAAACAAAACACTATCGCGAGTATATTTTTAAAAACAAAATAACTTTTGTTGTCTCACTCTTTCACCCCCTATAAAGACTGAAATCCTCCCTTTTTTCCCTCCTAACATATAATAACCATATATTTATTTTAAATATTAAAATATTTTTTTTTTTAAAAATCTTTTAATTTTTTTTAAAAAAGGATTTTTTTTTAAAAGTTATTTTTAATTATTTTATTATAATACACCTAAATTATTTATTATATTTATTAAAGAAAGAAAAAAAATTAATAAAATAATTTAAATATTAAAAATTAATAATATATTTATAATAAAAATTTAAATAAATATTTTTTAATAATAATATATAATAATAAATTTATTAATTATAATTATTATTATATTATTTAATAAAATAAATTTTTATTTTATTTAAAATTTTAAAATATTTTACTTATATATTATAAAATAATTAAAATAATTATTTAATAAATTTATATTTTTTTTTTTTATAATATTTTTAATATTATAAAATAAAAAAATTATTAAAACCTTACATATAATAAATTATTTTTAAAATTTTTATATAAAAAAAAAAAAAAACATTTTTTTTTTAAATTTTTTTTTTTAATTTTTAAATAATATTAATTTTTTTATTATTTTCGAGTACATCGTAAATTTAATCCGTTTGTTATCGAATTACCTTCACAGCATTAACTCGACTATCCCAATGTGTTGCGCATAACTTTTTAACAGTTAAGCCCGCTGCCTCTTTGTTTTGGACATATTCAAACAATACATTCAAGAGAAAAAAAAATGTATATATGTTGAATTACCTCAAAAAAAAAACGTATTGCTTCCAAACAACAGTTTAATTAAGGCATCATTCACCACCTAATTCAACGAATGCTCATTGCATGGGACAAGAAAGGTTCTCTAACTCTTGCTTGGACACCACTATGTATTCCCCGCATGTTTACTCAGTTATCATAGCCTTGTCCCTCTCTTATCATCTAGACAAATGCATGAATCTGAAAGTTCTTTAAGTAAAATTTAAACCCTAGTTACACCTGTTGATTTTTCAACGAATCCGATGAAATGTTCATTGATAGAAACTTCTAAAGGTTTGTCATTTGTCGCTTCATTTGTTGTAAGAGATCTAACAATAACTGTCATCTGTTCTTAATGACTGATGTCTGTTGTGCATCCGAGAATTATAGATCTTAGATCATTTATTCCTTTCTGTTTGACCATTTTACTCAAAAGTTAAATAATTTCATTATGAACTTATTTGTTATCGGCAATCTGAGCATATTTGTAAATAGGGTACACTTATTTTATTATACACTATCTCAAATTCTTTATTTTACTTTTATTTTTTTATATTTTATATTGCTCATAATTTTTTATTTCTGTTTTATTTTGCTGGAATTTGCCGCTCCTTGAAATAAACCTGGCACTGCTACAGATCATCACTTACCATTATTACATTAATTTTATCAACCCGACTTTTTAATGTACTAATACGATTAACGCAAAGTGTTGTTTTGATTTTGTACAGCTATGAAGTATATGATGAAAAATCAAGAATGAAGATTTATAACCACTGAAGGGCCACAATGGGTTCTTAATTTTGATTGAATGAACGGATCAAAAGCATTTTAATGAAGTGTCTTATATTTTATATGAGCTAAATCAATTAAATTGGAAACGTTATTAATGCAAATAGATGGATGGGAGTGTACTGCTGATGGAACCAAACCGCTTAAAGAGCCTTACTTTATCCGCTGACCGAAGAATGCCCATGTATGGTCTAGAGCAGTGGTGGCGAAACTATAGCACACTTGCCACAGTCGGCACGCAGAGCCTCATCAGTCAGCACTCGACTAAAATATCACTTCCTTTCATTTTAATTGGAGTGTTGGAACTTAGTTGTTTTTTTTTTTGTTGCATTTCGGACACGCGGCCCCAAAAAGGTTCGTCACCACTTGTCTAGAGGCTGGAAATGGTTTTCAAAATAGATATTACGGCGCCCTGTGCAACCGCACAAGCCTCACTACCATTCCTATGCTGCTTTCAAAATGGTTATCACAATGAATGGTTTCGCTAGTATTCGATTGCCAAATGAGCCGACAGAAGTATTTGACACAATAAGCAGATTGATAAAAATATTAGACAATTTTAAAATTTAATTTGATCGTTTCAAAAGTGTAATGGCTAAAAATAGTTCCAAGGGAGTGCATTTAAACATACTAGAACTCTGATAATAAAATTCATATAAAATATGCCTTATTATTAATGTTTAAGACACCAGCAATGTATTTCATTTATCGTAGAATATATTTTGCCTTTAGATAATAATTGTGCCAGGACGAACATTTTGTTTCATCTTATCTATTTAAAGTCTGGCCTTCGTCATTCCAAAGTATAACATCAGAGGCACAAAAAAAATCACTTGTATTAAAAAATCACATTATTTATATATTTGTATTTTATTTTAAACAAATTTTGGTCTAATCTTTTAATTTTTTTTATTTCGGGGGGGGGGGGGGCAAAATGCCACCAATGCCCCCCCCCCCTAGTTGCGCCACTGTATAACATTGTCGACATAAAAGAATAAAACTCTTGACACCGCTTTCCTCCATGTCAACAATTAGGAAATTTTAAGCTTAACAAAGCAAAACTTTACCATAGTATATAACTAAACAAGCAAAATGTAATGAACAAAGCACAACCTATTAAACAAAGGATAACTTACCTAAATTTATAGTCCATTCCAGCAGAAAGGGGTATAATTGCTGTTGTATCTGTTTGCTTGACTTGTTTTGCAAAGACCCAGTGGTTGGGATCAAGAATGGTTGAATACTCTGACAAATCATATTGAAAATATGAATACCAGTGGTTTCATCTACCGACTAGTTTTCGGTGAAAAATGTCTCCCCCCCCCCCCTCACCTCTTTTTTATGCAGTGTGTTCCCTAAGAAAAATTGGTCCCGAAAAAGAGCAAACTATGTTATTGGAAAGTCCGAAAACTATGTCCATCGTCCCAGCTAAACTATAGCCAATGTCCCAGCTAAACTATGTCCAACGTCTCGCTAAAATATATATTAAATTATGTTGTATTAAAATAAAGAAACAAGTCATGCAACATTTAGAAATATAGAGATACGTTCCACTGAATAAAAAAACTAAACGCTTACTAAGGTCATTCTCTGCTAAGTGGGTCACGGTCTGGACTTTCATTTTGACGTAAATTCTAGTTAAATTTGTTGTTTTTTTAAAGTTCCGATTTCTGAATGATCTTGCTACTCCAGTGGTGTAATACTAGTTTTAAACGAAATACTTTGGGCGAGTTTTAAAATTTGGTGACAGCCATGCTCGGGCAAAAATTACTATACAGTGGGGGCTGGTGGAGGGGGCAATGGTGAAAGATCAGGGGCCTAGGACGCGGTCGGTGTTTCCCCTCGCAGCAATTTTGATTTGGACCACCGAATGTACATTATTTTAGGACAACAAAAAATACCTTGTCAAGGGTCCTCAAAAACTTAGATCATATTTGGATACATGCATTACTTTCTGTAAAATCTACTAATGATGGGATGATACATCGGCATCGAGAATCAACAGTATCTGTACTTTTTGTTGGAAACGGAATGGAATCGATGGATTTTAAATCTAATTTTCGATTTTATTTTGATTTCTGGCGTCATTAGTATATTCGTTTGTACACCTATAAGGGTGGTATAGGGGTGGGACGGGTGGCCATTGGTGAACGTAGATACTCGACTGTCCACCTGAGAAGTCATGGGTTCGATCCTCGGTGAGAACCATGTGGAATTTTCCGAAATTTGTTTCAAAGTCGTCCCACAAGTCCACCCAGCTTTTAAATGGGTGACCTGACTTTTAGTTGGGGAAGTTGAATTTGGCGCAGTAACCACACAACCCCTCATATGCCGAGATTATTCTACACTTCATCTGCCCCGATTGCCTGTTAGGGTTAAGGGGACTTTACTTAACTTACACCTATAAGGACATCTGTTACCATATTGGTGATATGCGTGATGTCAACGTTGCACATTAAGGTGCGCTAACATCGTCACACCCTACAGTTAAGTTAGACATCAATAAAATCAACGGTTGCACTTTGTACGATATCAACATTGAAGCAATATCAAGTTAAATCCACTGTCATCTAATTAATATCCTATCTTAACTGATGACTTTTTAATTAGTTCATTACTTTCAACGACACCCTTCATCAATATAATCACGGTTCACTAAATATTAGCATTCAAGAACAATTTAATCACGGCTCAATAAGGTTCATAGCGACTATATATTGACAATGAAGAAGAACCAAAATAAACCAAAACAAAAACAAAAAAAGAAAAGAAAAACATAATACCTATTGTAAAGTATTGTATTGGAGCATTATTAAAACTGCCAGGCATCCAAGTTATATTTGCACTGCCACTTGCTGTACACGATTCAGTAATGTTAACTTGACTTGGAGGTAATGGATAATCTGTGGGTAAAGTTTTATTGAAATTACGCGAAACTTTTTTTTTAAACAAATCATTGAAATAAGGAATAATATTTGAAACAGAACTAGTAAACAAAGGCCCGGTACCGGACCGGCGAGTAGGCACACAGTTGGAGTTGAAAATGGTGATATATATATTTTTGAGCGCGTTAACATTCAGTCTATATACTCGAAGTGACCCTAAAGGACATGAACAGATTATTGTCGCCAAAATACATTTGAGAATAGGGACACCTAATAGTACATCAAATAAAGTTAAATAGTTCACCACAGAGAAAATAATCCTCACTATGGGTAAACAATCTTAACATAAACAACCCCCGATGATTAAACTCTTAAAATCTTAATTCCTTCATAATATTTTAATGGATTGGGTTCTGTGAAGCCAGTGTCGAACCTATGGATTTGGGGTTTATCCTCTTCGGGGGCCCCTGCATGTTGACATGAGATAATGTACTTAATATTTAATGTAAAAAAAGATTTTTGGGGGCACCCGTCAAGCTGGGATAATACTTAAATCTCATCCCAAAGAGAATAATCCTCATTATGGGTTCAGAAGCTTAACAAAAAAAAACCCGACTATTAAACTCTGAATCTAACATCTAACTATAGCCTACATAATGTGCGGACACAACACCTTATCACTGATAAATCTTAATTCATTCATAATATTTTAATGGACTCATTTCCAAACAGTTCTTCATTTTATGTTTTATGATGTTCAACATGACGTATTAAAAAAAAAGAGAGACGTGAGTGTCTGTAAGTTAAGCAAAATGCTACATGTTTATCAGGTGGTTTACTTACTGTTATACACATTGTAGTATAGTACAACGTATCATACTGAGAATTAACTAAGAAAATATTGCCAACCCGGCAGTGCCGAACGTATGGATTTTGGGGCCCGGTGGGCTTGGCCTCTTTGGGGGCCTCTGCATTTTGACATTTGACACCATGACATGAGAAAATGTACTTAATATTTAATGTAAAAAAAATTTTGCCCCCCCCCCTCCTCAAGCTGGGGCCCGGCGAGAAAGAATTGTTGTGTCGCTTTTATCTGACCATCTATTAAAAAATAATATTCCATCAATCCAGTTGAGGCCGCAGATGCAGAAAACATCAACCCCCTTAAAAAAGAAAGAAATATCAAAGTTTTCAACATTAAAGTTCTGTGAAGCCAGTGCCGAACCTAGGGATTTGGGTCTCTTCGGGGACCACTACATATTGACATGCGATAATGTACTTAATATTTAGTTTAAAAAATATTTTGCCCCACCCCCCTTGAAGCTGAACTTCAAGGAAGCTGCAACTGATATTGAATCTTTGAAGCAAGAATTTGTCACGCTTCGTGATAGTTTGAGCCAAGCTCTGTAGAAAGCGCCAAAACTAAATGCTCGACCTGGGGAATTGAGGTGGAGAGAAGAATCAGGCGACGTAAGTGAATGCCTGGAGAACTGGCAAGAGATGCAGGACTTTCACCAGAAGAAGAAATCGTGCGCGTCAACATGAGATGTCAACACGTTTTTCATGACTGAATGACCTTAACAATAAATTTGGATTTTTGCTGGACGTTAAGACTCTTCTATCTGACACAGATGAGGATGCAATTCGTCGAAATTGTGCAGATCTTGCAAACTTCTACGACACGGACATCAATGGCTACGAACTTTTCATCGAAATTGGTGATTGCAGAATGCGGCTCAGTAACCGAACTGAAGCTCTACCAGAAACTCCTTTGATTTTATTGTGCTTTATGGAGATGACGTATTTCCGAATCTGCGAATTTCACTACAAATTTCAGCAGTTTCTATTGCGAGCTGTGAGCGGTCGTTCAGCAAATTGAAACTTATTTTGTTGTATCTGCGTGCATCAATGAGACAGGACCGTCTCAGTGACCTTGCTTTCCTTAGCGTTGAAAGAGAAACATTGGAAACAACAGATTTTGATGACGTGATTGACCAGTTTGCGACAGTGAAATCAAGAAAATTAAATCTTTTGTAGACTATTGTTAATCATAATAAATCATCTTTGGAAGTGACTGAGTGAAACATTGGCCTATAATATGATTTGTATAACGTTGCTTAATATTCTTCTTTAAATGCAATGTACATTTAAAATTTGAATTGTTTTTCGTTTTCAGTAAGGACTGTAAGGCATACAATGTTATTGTAATAGAAAATGTGTTTAAACATGAAGGAGGGCCAGGCCTGGAGGGGCGCCAATTTTATAGTTTGCCCCCGGGCGCAAAATACCCTAACTACGCCTCTGCCTTATACAATTCATTCATGTGACGTAATAGTAAAAAAAATGAAAAAAAATTGTGACGTAGTTTTAGCTTAGTGGTAAAGGGAAATTATTGTACATAAGATATTTATATATATATATATATATATATATATATATATATATATATATATATATATATATATATATATTTAATGCTGACTATCCAGGTTCAATTCCTCTTAGGGACATTTTTTTTTATTATTTTTTTTTTCAGAATGTATCCTTTTAGTTGTTTGAATGAAAAGTAACTAATTAGATCTCTTTGAAATTTTGATTTATTAAAATAATTTATCTTTTAGAATGTTGTAAGAAAAAGAAACAACAACTAATTAGATTTTTTATTATTTCATAACTTTAAAAAAAAATTATTTTGAAAATATGTATCAAAAGCTAAACACAGAGGCGTACCTAGGATGGGGATCCAAAATATAAAGTCCCGCCGGGCCCACAAATCCCTAGGTTTGGCACTGGCTTTACAATAGTCTATCTTCATGCAAAAGCCTTGCAGGGTACCCCAGGCCCCAGCTTGAACAGAGCCCCCAAAATTATTTTTGACATTAAATATGAAGTACATAATCTCATGGCATGGTATCGAACGTCAAAATGCAGGGACCCCAAAAGAGGCCAAGCCCACGGGCCCCCCGAATCCCTAGGTTTGACACTGGCTTTACAATAGTCTATTTTCATGCAAAGGCTTTGCAGGGTACAGCTAGTATATACATACTATTCATTTCCACTCTGCGTTAAATCGAAAGCGGAAAACAAGAATTCAAAATGGCGTCTTGCCCGCGTCTCGATTCGATATTTCTTTTTGAAAAATCTACAGTTTTAAATAATTTCTGTGGTTTTTATTATGAAATGTAAAAGTCCCAAAAATTAAAAGGTAATAATAATTAACATATAATATCATTCAAATTATTGTAGTTTTTACTACAACAGATAGCATTTTAACATCGTCAAACGTAAAGAATAGTAATAAACGGAAGTGAAAAAAATAATCGAGCAATTTGTTTTTAATAGTACATTGAAATTTTCATTTCGTTGACGTGTTGGCTGAATGGATAAGATGCTTGTATTTATTTTTTTTTAATGCTGACTATCCAGGTTCGATTCCTCTTAGGGACATTTTTTTATTGTTTTTTTTTTCAGAATGTATCCTTTTAGTTGTTTTAATGAAAAGTAACTAATTACATCTCTTCGACATTTTTTTATTGAAATAATTTATCTTTTAGGATTTTGTAAGAAAAAGAAACAACAACTAATTAGATTTTTAATTATTACATAACTTAAAAAAAAATTATTTTGAAAATATGTATCAAAGCTGAACACAGAGGCGTACCTAGGGTGGGGGAGGGGGGTCCAAAATCGAAAGTCCCGCCGAGAGCCCCCCCCCCCCCAAATTATTTTTAACATTAAATATTAAGTGCATAATCTTGTGTCTTGGAATCGAATTTCAAAATGCAGGCCAAGACCCCGGGCCCACAAATCCCTAGGTTTGGCACTGGCTTTACAATAGTCTATCTTCATCCAAAAGCTTTGCAGGTTACAGCTATTGTAGACATATTTTAGAAATAATAACAAACTGAACAATATAAATATTACATTATCTTGAGATATCCATAATAAGAATTCATGCCTAATAATTTTTATGATTAATATTAATGTTGTGTGTATATGATTAGTTTTATTGTCGAATGCAGCTTATATTCAGATAATATATGTCATAATATTACAGTCAATGATAGAACCATGTTACACATAATGTGCAGACATGTAACCTATATGTTGCGAATTTTTCAATAATAATGATACAGACATACCATCATAATAGTGAAACTCAATTTAAATATCGTATGTTATTTTTAGACTCATTGTTGATGGAGATTTAAAGGAATTTTTTAAAGTTACACTTAAAAAAGAACTTATCTATATGCGAGTCATCCTTTGTGATATTTTTATTACACTTTGAGATATCTCTCTGTTATATTTGTGTTATTTTTCTGTTGTGTGCGTATTTTCTGTTACATTTATCTGTGTGTTTTTTTTTCGTTATCAGTAATTTTCATTTTTATGGTATTTTTCTGTCATGTTTGTGTTATTTCTCTTGTTTTACTGTCTAAGTATTCTTGTTATCTTTGTCTTTATGTTCTATACTTTGTCAGTTTACCTGTAACCACAAGTCTAGCAGAAGCTGTGTCATTGTCCAGATCATTTGTTATCACACATGTGAATGTTCCTGTATCTCGCTGTTCAGTTCCACTGATGGTCAGTGAATTATCCTGAAAAAACAAACATCACGTAACGATGCACTGGAACTAATAAGTTCAATTTTGTTTGTTGAGTAAGATGAACGCCAAATGATCTGTTTGGGTTCTAGTGCAAACCAACCTGTTTGTTGAGGAACATACGAGTGCCCAGTAGAATTGGCTCATGATCTTTCCGCCATATTGTTCTTAGATTGATAATCTCTTCTGGGTCTGTAGTACCTGAACAGGTCAGCTTGACATTAACCCCACTCCTGACCTGTGAAGAAATAACCAATTAAATCCACTGTCATCTAATTAATATCTTATTAAAACTGATGACTTTTTTAATTTATTCATTACTTTTAGTTTTATGACACACTTCAACAATCTAATCACGGTTCACTATTTGCAATGTAGAACAATCTAATCACAGTTCACCAAGGTTTCTGGCGACTAATATGGCATGTATGGTTGTTATGTAACACTGTGCAACAAAATAAAAAAAAATTCTGTAACTTGAACAACATAATGCGTATTTTATTATTTGCAATTTTCTGATTACAGTGTTACCTTTGGAATGTTTCTAGCACGTCCAGAAGTGAAGTTAATCCATTTTGATAATTTAGTCCTACTATGTAATATTTAATATTCATTATAACATGTCTAATTTGAGGTCCTATAAAGACTCCTTCTGTGATTTTGGCATCACTCATCCTTGGAAATGTCTCTTTGAGGTACTGAAAAGCATTGGAGTTGCCTTTAAGAGCTTTCACAAAGTTTTTCATTAATCCCAACTTGATGTGAAGAGGTGGGAGGTAAATTTTGTCTGGTTGTGATAGTGGACTATGCTTTACATTGTGTTTTCCTGGGACATATTCAGATGTCACCGGCCACTGCTTCTGTGAATAATGCTTCTTATAAGCACGCCTGTCCCACAAACACAGGAAGCAGCAGTACTTTGTGTAACCACTTTGAATGCCATCACTAACCCAATAACTTTAAAGTCAGAACAAATATTCCAGCTAAATTTCCTATAGCTGATTAACTCAAATTTTTTTCCATGCTCTCATACGATTCTTTCATATCTGCAGCATAGAACATTGGCACTGAAGGCATTGAGTTGCCATTGTGAAGAAGAATTGCCTTAAGGATTGTCGTCGAGGCATCTATGAACAGACGCCATTCATGAGCTTTGTGATTACAGCCAAGCTGATTTATAAGACCTTCTATATCTTTGCAGTAAGAGCACTTGTCCTGTTCTTCAAAGAATTGTGAAAGATTTGCACTTTGTTTTCTGTAAACTGTTACCTTAGTGCCTTTTGACAAGAGATTCCACCGTTGAAGACGAGACGCAAGTAGCTCTGCTTTATCCTTCGGTAAATTCAGATCTCGTACTAAATCGTTGAGTTCAGTTTGTTCGATGAGATGAGGTGCATCAAAGCTGTCATCACTTTCATGAACGTAAGGAATAGACGCTGATTCATTACTTTCGACAATGTCAATGTCACTAGGAGGCACAGGAATCAGCAAGGTGTCGTCATGAGACACAAGTCTAATCGCAGGAGGTGCATTAGGATATTCAATCTTTTCCTTGTTTTTACCAGAAAATCCTGCTGTCTTTGTCATGCAAAAGTAACAATCGTTGATATGGTCTCGTGGTTCTCTCCAAACCATAGGAATTGCAAATGGCAAACTTCTTTTGCCCTTCAGCCACTGCGTCAAATTCGAGTAGCATATGACCCACAAATGATGTGTGGTGCCCATTTCTTGTCTTGGTCTCCAAGCTTCATACTAAAGTAAGCATTATAAGCAAATTTGACCAAAGGGGTGATATTTTTTCTCTGTGACTTCATAGTGAATAATCCACAAACATAACAAAAACTGTCAGGATTGTTTACACATCTACGTCTCTCAGCCATCTTTTTAAACAAATTATTACTTTAACTAAACACGTATAAGTTCCGTCTAGACGAACTACGTTTTATTTTTTTGGGGTCCGTCTATAGATGTGCGCATGCTCGAGAATCGAGGTTATTTTTTTTCGGGTTTTTCGTTTCATAATCTTATTATTATTTAATAAATTTGAAATATGTAGGCTAATCTAATTTTTTAAAAGTGTGACGCAAAAATTTTCTTATAAACAAATAAAAAAAAAAAATGTTAATTTTTTTTAAATTTTTTTAAATTGGGGTTGGGGACCCTTTTCCCTCTAATCTCAAGTGGCGCGCATGCGCAAATCTATAGGCGGCCCCCAAAAAAAATAAACCGGTCCACCCTCGCCCCTGGTTACCTGCGGGGGGCGCCCCGCGAGGGGGGGGGGGGCAATTTGATTTTTAAGGGGGGCAATTCGAAAATGGACTCGATACGAGTTTTACCCTTTCGCTCCGGGCCATTTAACCCTTTGGGCACTATAGTCGCCGCGCGTCGCCGATTTCGGGTTGTTCCGTTGCCGATAGTGCTACATGTTTTTAATTGCTTATTTTAAGCTTTTGAATCTCTGAACATAGAGAGCGATGGTTATTCTATTTTATTCCATAGTAAAATGAGTGGTGCAAGCAAGAAAAAAATTCGTTAATATTCAGAGGACTATTTAAAATTTGGATTCATACCCGCTGTCCACGATGCGCGGATGCCTTTTTATCTTATATGCCATCAATGCTTGACCAACGAATCAATGAAACGAGGTCGTCTTGAGGCACTTTTGAAGGCAAAACATAGTGCTCATATTAATTCAGATTTGAATTACTTTAAAACTTTAAAGACAAATTTTGAAAAAAGAACAACATTAAAGTCCCTATTAACTGCTCATACTTCAACTACTAATCGTGTTTTTGAGGCTAGTTATCAAATTTCTTTATTCATCGCAAAAACTGGAAAAAAATCATACTATATGAGAGAATTTAATAAAACCGTCAATATCAGCATTTCTTAAAACGGTTCTTCAAAAAGATGACAAGGATGTAAAAGCTATGCCACTCAGTAACAATACTGTTAGCAGAAGAATAGATGAAATGAGTGGAGATATTGAAAAACAACTTGTTGAAAAGTTGAAAACAACAAATTTCTCAGTGCAAATGGATGAATCAACTTTGAGAGACAATAAGCCAGTATTAATAACTTACGTAAGATATATTGATAAAGGGAATTTTTCTGAAGAAATGTAGTTCTGTAAAAGATTAGAAAGCACCACTACCGCCAAAGATGTATATAATCAGCTCAAAAACTACTTAGATGTCAATGATATACCGATAAAAATATAACATCTTGTGCTGCAGATGGTGCTCCTAATATGATGGGCAAAAAAAAATGGTTGCTTAAAATTGATGAAAGATGAGAATCTAGAAATGATTCTTGTGCATTGTGTTATTCATAGGGAAAACTTGGTAGCTAAAAACATCTCGCCTGGTCTTAATGAAGTACTACGTTCAGTAATAAAGTGTGTTAATGCTATTAAAGCTAATGCCAAAAGTGAGCGTCTCTTCAAATTATTTTGTGAAGAAAAAAATGAAGACCATGTGAGACTTTTACTTCATACTGAAGTAAGATGGCTATCAAAAGGGAACTGTTTGAAAAGATTTGGTGCAGGGGTGGACTGGGAAGTTCAAGCGGCCCGGGAAAAAAAAACAAAAAGCGGCCCTATCTTCATGAATTTTATTTTCCTTGTGCATTTTTTCCATCCAAACCTGAGGGCCGGGGCCTCCAAAGTTATGGGTCATTTACAAATTACAATATTCAGTAACAGAAAAAAAACGATAAATGTAATATATAATTTATAATTGTATATAAAATATCAAGAATGCGTCAATTCAAGTTATAAATCAATTTATTCGGACTCACTGTGATGGTGTTTATAAAGTATAGCAACTTCTCTCTTTAAGCTGCAAAGCCATTTCGGCTATTATGATCTATAATTGTGTCACTTAAAACATCGGCTTCTGTTGACATAAGCATAAAAGCTTCAAGGTGTGTGCTGAATGACAAAAGCTAATTGGGTAGAAGACAGAGTCAATAAAAGTTTATATGCACTAAAGAGATACTTGCATGTTTGCCCATATAAACTATATTTATGTAGTACAGAAAAGCAGCAAACAGGACATTTTGCAAAATTTGCAATTTTGAAGTTTCCTCACACTCTTTATCCACAACTTGGTCGTCCTAGAGTTCATGTGGCGAATCTTCACTGACGCTGTCCTCTTACTGAATCATCGAACTTTTGGAGAATGCGGATTCGTTGGGGACAGAATTTTAAAATGTGTCCCATTTCTGCGCAAAGTCAGTTAGCTCTTCTCTGAGATTAGTCGCTGTGGCGTTTACATCAAATTTAACGAGAATACTGTTAAGGCGCTGCATCGCTGATGTAGCCAAACCTTGTTGTTTAATATCCTCAAAATTCTGTGGATCAAGACAGGCAATATCTGCGTATAAGGAATCGTGACTTTCAAATCGCTTTTCAATAGTTTTTATAATTTTGTCCATGATGCAGTTATAAACTTCAATGCGATATCTGTCCGCTGCATTATTTCCTGCTAACCCGTGCGTTCTTCTCTCATCAGACATCGCTTTTGGTTTGTGTAAAAGTTTCTACATAAATTTTTCCTCAATGGTAATTTCAACAAATTCTTCTTCCAACTTGTTATTAGCCCAGGAAACAAATCGTTTGGCACTGTCGAGAAAATATTTTCTAACAACTTAACAGTACAATCTACATTACGGTATTGTAACAATAGCTTTAGATAGATCCATACAATTTTAGAACCACTGGTTCAGTTGGTTAGTCAACATTGAAAACTCATGGGTCCAGGACACAGTCATATGTTTTGATAACTAGAATTCAACGTTATATCTTTGTTTAGGGAGAATTAGTCTGTCAGCACAGGTCTATGAACCCCAGAGGTAGGTGACGATAGATGTAATTAGGCAGACAAAGACATACTAGCCCAGAGTGAATATTTGGCCGCACCTATCCCTAGGCTGGAATAAGAGTCATTAATATGTAGATGAGTTAGAAAGGGTGTTTGGGAGCCAATCAAAAGTTCTGGGGCTGTGGAGTCACGTGATGATCCACAATCACATAAATATGGGATGTAATTCAGATTTCGGGAGACCAACGAGAGACGTACAGACCAACGACAGACGAGAGACCTACAGACCTACAGATCGACAGACCGACGATAGTAATAGGGCCATCAAGACACCAGTTGTAGAGATAGTTAGAGAAGTTAGTGGAGAAATAATAGAGGCACAAGCTATCAAGCTATTGAGTTTTACAGTACACAAAGTCTATTTTATTGAAGTATCTCTGAATAATTCCTTCGGGAACTCAGGATACTAAGTGTCAAAGTATTGCCAGATAATTCCTTCGGGAACCTGGAATACTACGTGTTATATTGTGTACGAAGCATTTGTGAATACTGCTGCACATAAGTTCATACTACACATGTTTTCTTATCGTTCAATAAATGTTATTGAATCGTGGAACTTTGCCTCATTAATTGGTGTGTTGTTTGAGAGTGCATTGAGACTGAACGCTACTTAAGTTTATAAAACAGTTATAATATCGGCAGCTACATAGAATCAGTATAGTTATCTGAAGCAGAAGTGAGGAACACACAGCGTTACATTGGAGCAGCATTATATCAACAATCCATTGGAGCAGCATTACATCAACAAGTACATAACGTTCAAACCATAACGTTACATTGAAGCAGCAGTGAAGAACAAGAAGTTATTGCATTTGGTGGAACAACGATAGTGCCATAGCGTTGACAATTTCCAACGTTAAATTGGTGTCTACAACAGTATCCATCACATCCATAACATTATATACAAAATATATAACGTTACAGGTATGCTTCCATTGCATCCATTCCGGTGGTTTGTAAATAATTAAAAAGCGATCCTGCGTGCTGGAATGTTCTTTAGTATAGTTTTGCAGTGAAAAAGTTTCAAACTTGATAAACTTATCTAGTAAAGTTTGTGTATCCCTGATTTTTGCATTGAATGCGTCCGATTGTGTTAGTTTTTGTAACGTATAAATCAATTCAATGAACAATGATGAGTTTGGATTATCAAAATTTCCAAAAAAATTTTTGACGCACTTTCTTTGGCCCACCATCGAGTTTCACCAATAATATTCAATCTTTGTTGTCTAGATTTCTGTTGGTGATCGACCCAAACATCCATTCTTTTATACGATTCTCTAAAGAACACCGCACATACGTTAAGCAGTTGAAAAAGACTAATTGAAGAGGTCGTGGTTTGAGTGGTATCACTTAGAACAAGATTCAATACATGTGCGTAGCACCAGACATGAATTTGAAGAGGTGCAACGTCACTCCAGTGGCGTAGCTAGAATAAACGTCACCGGAGCGGTCCGTTCAAATGCCACCCCAGTGACCCCACACGACCCTTTGCTGAATGGTTAGGTGTAGCTAAGTTTTCATAAATACTCTACCTCTAGGCTCTACTTTGCTCTACTGACCGGTACGTTACTGCTTACATATATGATCCAAGACAAAAACCGAATCCAATACCACAAAACAAATTGTTTTCATTGTTGCAAACAGGTCAATGACATCGTCAAAATCTTTTTGTCTTGTAAGCTAGCGTTCAGTGGACAGAACAGCCATATCCAACAATCTCACAATCTCGACTGGCTCATGGTTGACCGGAGGTACTGTTTTATAATTTTCATTTTGGAGAAATTTCTTTCACACAATGCCACAGAAACAAAGAATCTTAGAGTCAGCGTAAGAGCTGGCATTAATTTAATTTTAAAAAAGTCCAACTTGATGATAAACCATAGAAGATGCATTTCAATCCGGTGCTTGGCTTCTTCCAAGTTTATTTCGGCTGCTTGTATGTGTTGCCTTAAACGTGGAATTTCTAGACAAAGGTCTTCTTCAGCTCATCATACACTGTTGTGAGCTTGATAACAGACAACTGTATTTCTTCGTCGTTGGAACAAATAATATGGTCTGGCTGAACGGCAGAAAAGGTCAGCAAAATGTCATTAACTGCCTTTCCTCTCGTATCTAGCTCCATATGAAAACGGTCTAGACATTCTAACATTGCTCTCTTGGTCTCCTGCTGCAATGAAAATCCAGCATCTCTTGCATACTCTACTGGTTATCTTTTCTTTCTTTTGATTCTCTTCTCTGTAGGGATATCAAGTTTCTCACATTTCGCAAGTGCCTGCTGGACGGCATTGTCAACAACTTTCGTACGATGCTCTTCCACAAAGACCTTGAGAGCTCTTACTTTGATTGCAACCATGTCCACAGTAATACCTGGTTTTTGCATGTACTTCTGTGCTAATTCGTCTTCTAGTAAAAGATCACCTCAGAAAAACAAGAACGAAATGAAAGAAAAGTCATATATAGCTGGCAACAGATTGTGCGCAGCGCCTCTTGGCTCGACGCTTTCTTCGATATCACACAGAGCTTCAATGGCTTCCATAAACTGGTTAAACTTTTATATCACTTGCTACATTGCCATGGGCGTGTGCACTCCAGCGAGTTTTGGACAGACTCTTCACTGTTAGACCATGTTTATCCAGCGAGTTGTGGACATTCTGCTTCACTGTTAGACCTGTGTATTTCTCTAGTACATCCCAACGATCGGTCGACAGCAAAAAATGTGTATACAGCGCCTCAAGACTTCCAAAAAACGTTACACAAGACGGATTGTTAGCAAACGAATGTTTGCCACAAAGGTTCAAAGAATGATTTGACCAAGGTAAAAAAATTGCCTTCAGATTAGTGTCTTTGATCTTTTGTTGCACACCACCGTGGATTCCAGCCATGCTTGCTGCATTATCGTACCCTTGACCGCGACATAACTGAATATCCAGTCCTTCGTTTTCTAGTTTCTCGAGGATATCGCCAATCAACGCAGTAGCTGTTTTACCTTTCAGATGAAAAAATCCAAGGAATGACTTCAACTGTACCACCGCTGATGTGTACATATCTAATTAAGGTTGACATGTAATCTGTATGCGAAACGTCCGGTCATATTTCCTGTGTTGGTTGGGTTTTTATAACAATTCTATTTTCAGACTATTTTCGCACTTTAGCCTGGCTGAAAAATTTTGTTGGAGATGACATAGTGTCACCCTTCATATGCTGTCACCCGGGGCGGTCCGCCCCCTCGCCCCTCCCCCCTTAGCTACGCCACTGCGTCATTCAGCCATTTAGTAAACCCATTGTACTGTCCTTGCATATTGGCTGCCCATCTGTAGCATTACCGACACAATATTCATTATTTGTTACATTGAATGAGTTTCTCTTGAAATAATTCAAACATACCTTTTCCAATAGAAGATGTACAGTTTGCAATGCATATCAATCGCTATGAACTTTATCTGTTACATATCTTATAATTATTGAACATTGGTCCTTCACACTTACATCCTGAGTTGTATCTAATTGAACTGAAAACATACCAGCAGATTTAATCAGAGCCGGCCTTAGATATTTGGCGGCCCTAGGCAAAAGTAAAAATGGCGGCCCCTCTACATATCAATTTTATATAGTAATCATGAACAGCAAAGTTGGACTAGATAGTGACAATAGTAAACATTTTTTTTTATTAAAAACTAATTCATAGACGAAAGAATATTTTTTTCAGAATTATGAAATTTAATAGTTAGGTTTATTTACAGGACAATTTTTATACACTTTATGTTTGCAAATTCGTCAATTAAACTTGCATAATCCAACGATGATGCTATATCATTCTCAATGGAAATCAGGGCAAGGTCTACCAGCCTATCTTGCGTCATTGTGGAGCGCAAATAAGTTTTAATGAACTTTAATTTTGAAAAACTGCGTTCTGCTGATGCAACAGTAACAGGTATTGTAAACAAAATGCGTAAAGCATTTGTAACATTTGGAAAGACCTCATTTAATCGGTGTGCATAAATATACTTTAACACGTCAAGTAAAGATGTACCTTCAGGTATGGCAAAAGTTAAAGTTTTTAGTTCAGTAAATAAATTGAGTTCCTCGATGTCACTATCGATTTCCTTGATTGGTAAATGCGCAGAGACAGAACTGCTAACGCCAGAGAATACTTCATGTAAGTTTTTGCATCGAATTTTTAGCATTGCGTCGTCACGATTTTTCAAGTCAGAAATTTTAAAGAGGAATCCAAAATTATTGTTAAATTGGGTTAAATGCTCTAATCGTTCATTAAAAGACATTATAGCTTGATCCATCAACACGTTGAAGAAACTTACCCGATAGTTTTCAGCAGATTCATGTAAAAACTGTTTTTTAACTTTTTTTCGTCTCAAAGAAGTAACAATTGCTGGAATACCCATTTCGTCATCACTCATTTCCAGCTCTTCTGCTAATAACTTTGCTGCAATTTCCGATGCCTGGAAGCCATTTGCTTTGAACGAAATAGGAAACTCACGCAACTTTTGTAGTAGCTCCAAATTTAAATCCAATTCTATGTTATCACGTTGCATCGTCTTACTTAGCAAATTTATTTTATTTAGTAATTCATACCAAACTAACAATGTTACAAGGAACGTGAATTTTTTTTTTAATTCTTTTGCTAGAGAATTAGCTTCTGTTCTGCATTTTGGATCATTAGCATTTTCTGAGACTCAACCAATGCGTCGTATATATCACCAATTTGATAGAGAATGACTTTTACACTGTTCACTTTACACTGCCATCTGGTGTCGGACAATGGTTTCACTGTAAGATTTTTCACATATTTTTTTAGGATTTGCCATCTTTGAACTGATGCAGAAAATAAAACATAAATTTGCTGAACAATACCAAAAAAAGATTTAGCAACTACAGAGGAGTTAGCCATATCTCCAAGAATTAAGTTCAAACTGTGACAACTGCATGGCACAAACAATGCTTTATTGTTTATTTTCAAAATTCTGGATTGAACCCCTTTATTACAACCCCGCATGTTTGCGCCAATATCCTTGGCCACGGCAATTTGCGATTGACAAACCCAGTTCAACAAGTTTTTGTAAAAATGCATTAACAAGTCCGATTTCAGTGCTATTTTTCGGTTGGTATAAAACCTACTAATCGCTCAACAATATTCACAGTTTTTTCGTTTATATCAACATACCGAATGATAAATGTCATTTGCTCTTGGTGGCTGATATCCGGTGTACAATCTAACATGACAGAATAATACTTTGATTCAATAATGCTGGCTACAATTTTCTTTAAAATTCTCTGGCCGATCAAATGCAGAAATTCATTTTGCATGGTTCTACCTAAATAGTGATCATGAATTTCATTGTATTTTATTCTGCGAAGATGTTCTTGCAAAACGGGATCAAATTTAGATAACAGCTCTACCAATCCCAAAAAAATGTCCATTGTTAGCACAATTCAAATGATCATTTGTTCCTCGAAATGCAAGATTATTGTTAGCCAAATATTGGTTAATAGCTAACATCGTTTCAAGTACACCACGCCAGTGCATTTGTTCTGCATTTAATAATCTAATAGTTTCTTTATCAATCGTTATATTTAAATTCAATCTATTCTCCATTTCGATCCAGTTTATCTGCGCAGTGATGTGGTTACATGATGTTTAATGAAGGCTGACAACTGCAAGAAAATTTTTCCAGTTATTATAACCGTCAGAGGAAAATGAGTTAAAAGTATTAGAAAAAAGTTTACAACAGAAACAATACATGCGGTCCTGCATGGTAGAGTAAACTAGCCAACGTCTGTCAAGTGGTTCCTGATTGCAGAGTTTCCTTTTGTAGTATGCTGTTAAAAATTGTCTCCCATCTGTTTCTGGAAAATTAAAATTTTCAATACGTATTGGACACCGCTTAACAACAAAAACACGCTGCTGATTGTTGAGAGATGATGGCCAACAACTTATGTCAGTCCAGTCGACTGCGTTGTCTGGATTCGTTATCTCAAGCTTTGAGACCATTATTTTTTTGGATACTTTTTTACGTCTATTTCTGTTTGATTTTGATCTTTTCGTTTTTCCGATGTTGTTTCTTCTGTTTTGTCGGCAATGCTATCTTTTTTCAATACGTCATGATATGCTATAGTTATATGTTCTTGCTCATTGTCTTTGACTTCGGACGCTTCACAAAGTAACTCGGAGAAAGACTCTAAAACAACGTCTGCATTTTTAACCTTCATCTTCAAGTGTTTATAAATATCACCCTCTCGTGATTTCAATAGTTCCATTTCGACTTTTTTTCGTTTTCGTTTTTGTGCTCCGGAATCCGATTTAGTACCCTTCATGGCTGAATTATTTTTTTTTCATTTTAAAAAGATTAAAAGCAAATTATCAGTGTTGTGCTTATTAAAAAAACATTAGCTTGTGAAAAGAGGACTTCCAAAAAGTTTACTAACAATATTATTGTGATCGTTAGTTTTCGCCAGCTATTGAACGAAAAAAAATAAAAATCGTGTTTTTAAAACATTGTAAATAATTTGTGATCTTTAAATTTTTTTTCAATAATTTTTACAAAATTGGCGGCCCCTTTGAATTAGGCGGCCCTGGGCAAATGTCTAGTATGCCTAGTGCTAAGGCCGGAGTAGCTGCAGTGAATACATTGAAGTAACAAAAGTGTATGGTTTACTTCAAGATATGCCACAGTATGCGGGATATTATTTTTATAGTAAACCTGAAGCGGCCAATTCGCTACTTTTAATGTTCTCATTTATGTGTAGGCTTATGCTCAAATATTGGTCAAGATTATTATTAACGATTGCCTAAGTCAGCAAGTCACTGAAAAGTACAGACATATCCAACAACACTATGATGCTTGGAAGTTTATAAGTAGCCATTCAGAGAATGCAGAATGCTGAAATAAAATCACTGCAAGGGCTACAGACAATGATAAAAGATGGTTGTTCCAGACCTATTTTTTAGAAGAGAGACGTATGAAGACACTACATACTTAACAGTTAATAGAGGAAGGAATCGTTATTTTAAACGTGAAATATGTAGTGAAAATGTTTGTATTGTAATAGGTGGTGGGTGGGGGTGGCGCCTCAACAGCTCCAGCTACGGACTGGGTTTTAATGTAGTGCCATTGTGACGTAGATTGGTAATGTTTCATTCTGGTTTAGACAAATTAAGCTGTGGAGAATGTGATCATTCTTTGAAGTTCTAAAAGACTTGAATAGGTTTTGTGTGTAATCTTTCTCCAACATGAATATTGATAGAGAGATGGAAACTAAAAAATTTCATGATTTACAATGATTGAATGAATAACAGAGTGAACATAGCCAGTAGCCTTCCTATCTACTTTCAGTCACAATTCTGACAAGTTGTTGTAATGTAGAGAATCTCGCTTTGGAAAATAATACATTTGTTGATAAACAGATTTACCAGGTATTTATTTAAAAAGGAAAGACGAACTTAAGAAAACTTTAAATTAAAGATTGGCCAAGAAATATCTGACGTTGTTCTGTATTATTTAATTAAAGTTCTAGTATTTTTCTTTTGGATGGGGGGAGTTTTTGCGCCGACACCGAACCGACTCCGAACAAGGACAAATACCGACACCGACACTGGGCAAAGTACAAATGCCGACACCGACACCGGCAAAAACTACCGACACCACCGACACCGGCTCCCCAGCCCTGCACAATACGATACTGAAATCACGCTACCTCACAGAAGAGCTGAAGAAAGTTGTTGACAGGTAATTCAACGCAACGCATTCTTCAGTCATCCAGAAAACATGTTGTTTGCTATGCTTACCGACGAAATATCAGATATACGCGAGTTAGCTATGGGACGAATATTGAAATCCAGAAAGCAGAAACGCACGAGTTCAGTTAGATCTTTCTGTGTGCTAGTAATCAACTTTGAGGCTACTGTCAACATAGACATGATCGATTGGCAGAAAACTCCCATCGTAATGTACATTTATGACGATACCATGATCCGGGAAGAACATACACCAAGACTGGATTTCGCCTGCTATCCTTGTCACACCCAATCAGTAGAGAGACATATCAAGTTAGTTACAGTAGCTTCCAAAATGGTGTGTGGTCCAGAAAAACGCGACGGATTCAAAATAGAACGCTTGGATTCGAGATCGAAAATGCCAAAAACCGGACACCAAAGCCCAACACCATTTGTAGCTATAAAAACATTTGTAACATTTGTATAGACCGTTAAAAAGGTAAACCAAAACATGAATATGTTGTATATATAAAACTTAGTTTTTTAAAGATTATTGCTTTTTTATCGAAAAATGCCTATACTTTAGTTCAACTGCGGAACCTCAGGATATGCTTTAAATTGTCTACGCCACTTTCATAATATCATAACATAAAATTGGCTTAACAAACAAGTCAGATTATTTTACGAAAGAGGTATGATTAGGTACCACAAACTGATTTTTAAAATGGTTTTACAACTTTTTTCAACTTGAATATTGCAAGAACTCGAGAATCTAAGATGGTGGACATCAAATTTATCACTATAGCTCAAATAGTTTATGAGATATAAATTTTGAAAATGTGACTTTTTCATTTTTTCTCTACACCTTCAAAAGTGCTATTTTTGCCAAGCGTTATCTGCAAAATTATTTCTTGTACACCAAATCATTTACATTCAATACAAACACAGACATACATAGAACAAAATCAATATTTTTCAAGGGTGTAAAATTATAATATCATTAAAATTTATAGCACTGAAAATGGGTTTTCATCATTTTTTTGAAAAAATAAAAAGGGAGATAATTTTTAAAATTTGTGACATTTCAAAAAATCATAATAAATATTGTAACTAACACACATAAGAACTAATTACATCAGTCAGTAGGGTAACTTAAGTTCTATACATTCAAATAGTCATGATATCTTAATATTATTTATGATTAATATAATAAAGGTTAGAATGAGGTGGGGGAAAAAAAAACAACTAAAAAATTGGATCATATGTTCCGGTGTCTGTCATCGCGACTTCCGTCTGTCATCACGACTTCCGTCGGTCATCCAACATGGCGGCATAAACAATTCAAAGATGGCAGAAACATTTACTGTTTTCTTTCCTTAACATGCAAGATCCGGCTACCAACTGGCCAGCCGGAGTAAGAATTGTCTCCACCACGATGGATTAGCCATGTATCTATTAGTGCCGAGGTGACAAAACACCGTACACACTAACATACAGCAGGTAAGATCATGAATGCCAAATGGCAATCACAATGTAATATCTGTTTTCGACCGCCTCAATCATTACCAAAAGGGCAACGTAATGCGATCTTAGGAGAGGTGCTTACAAAATCATGGCAAAATATTTTTTTTAACGCCGCCATTGATAGCATGGTAGGGTGTAGTGTGCCTACCACACCAGCATTGTTGGCGGCGCTGATGCACGTCTGCCATGCTACAGAGCGGCGGGGTGAGTGTGCCCGCTATCATCTGCAGGGATAGCTGAAAGATGGGTTTTAATCCTTACCCAAACTGGCCAGACGAGCAGGGTGTGTGTGTGCTGCCGATCGACCAGAATGGTATGAGGAAAGGTTTTCCTGCCACTCGGACAGAGGAGGGTGTTGTGTGCCTGTACCCTCAGCTTCAGAAATGGCAGGCTGCGCAGGAGTGCTTGAGCGGGTGGGACGGAGTGGGAAGGGTGTTGTGTGCCGACCACATCCATCACCACCGCCAGCTGTGAATACTGCGGTGTCGGATTGTCCTCTCTGACCACAGTACCACCACCCTCGCAAGTAATATTTTTTTTTCCTGACTAGAGAACCCCTATGATCCATCCCCCGTGGATCATGGTATGTCTTACAGACCAGGAAGGAGAGTTCACAAAATATCATGCCAAAATATTCTGTGATCTACTTTCGTTACCGATACTCTCCGAGCTAAGTGTCCGGCCCAGTAGGTGCGGGTGTGTTTAAACTGAAACGTTGTTCCATAGGCCTCACAGTATCGTAATAAATCCATGGTGTTCAATATGTTATTAAATGAGAAGCTATCATAAAAGAAATATTTACAGAAATCGTTCAACTCAATATTCTGTGTTATGTTCTACAATTTAAATTTTAAACCAAAATTATGGATACCTCCAATAAGTAATGTAATATTTATATTGTTTAAATTGTTTTTATTTCTAAAATATGTCTATTTCTAATGTACAATTATTTCCCTTTATTACTAACCTAAAATACGTCACATTTTTTTCATTTTTGACTATTACGTCACATGAATGAATTGAATAAGGGTTGAGATTGAGTAGCGCCGTACATAACGTTTACAATGCAAATTAACCCCTTTATGATGGGGTCGCTTCACACAGGGGGTGTATGGAGGGGGCCCAGTTCGAGGAGGGCCCCGAAAATATTTTTTAACCTAAATATTAAGTACATTATCTCATGTCAAAAATGTAGTGGCTTCCGAAGATGCCTAAAAATCCCTTGGTTCGGCATTGGCTTCACAGAACTATAATGTTGAAAGCTTTGATATATCTTTCTTTTTAAGAGGCCCAATGCAAGTAGCTTTCTGCGTCTGCGGCCTCAACTGCATTGATGGAATACTATGTTTTTAATTGAAGGTCAGCTAAAAGCTACACAACGATTCTTTTTCTTCTCAGGACCAAGCTTGAGAAGCGTCAAAAAATTATCCCATGTCAAAATTCAGGGGAAGCCCCTAAAGAGGCCAAGCCCACTGGGCCCCTAAATCCCTAGGTTCTGCACTGCCGGGTCGGCAATTTTTCTTAGTTAATTGTACTATGCTACGATGTGTATAACAGTAAATAAACCACCTGTTAAACATGTAGCGTTTTGCTTAACACAAGCACTCACTCACGTCTCTCTTTTTGTTAAATACGCCATGTTGAACATCATAAAACATTAAACGAATAACTGTTTGGAAAGGAGTCCATTAAAATATTATGAAGGAATATGATTTTAAGAGTTGTTGTTTATGTTTACCCATAGTGAGGATTATTTTCTTTGAGAGGAATTATTTAACATAAGAACTTTATTTGATGTATTATTAGGTGTCCCTATTCTCAAATGTATTTTGGCTACAATAATATGTTCATGTCCTTGGGGCCACTACAAGTATATAGACTGATTGTTAACGCGCTAAAATATATATCACCATTTTCAACTCCAACTGTGTGCCTACTAGCCGGTTAGGGTACCGGGCCTTTGATAACTAGTCAGTCTATAAACGATAAATGGAGACTTTGCTGTTACTATTGTTTATATTTTTCACTGGCTTGTACGGTAGCTATAAACGCTACCCGTCATTAATCCTTCAGGACGGCTGAATACTTTGATGTATTATTCGGGGCATTGGATGTGAATCATTATGTGAATATTTCTGCATATGATTCTATTTCATATATGTTTTTATTAGAGCTGCTGTTCGATTAAAAAAATTGATCGAAATTAACGCATAATTAAAAATTTTATCGCAAATTAACGCACGTTTTAATCGACACAATATAATACATTTGTTTGTATTCAAACTAGTATGTCATAATATCATAGCATAAAATTGGCTTAATAAACAAGTCAGATTAATTTACGAAAGAGGTATAATTAACTGTAATAAATTTATTAAGCATTAGCATATATGTCTATTGAATTAGTTATTGAGATCATTTTATTAACATGTATCAATCACGTCAAACGATGCGATTTTTTATCTTTTTAATCAACAACAATGCCAAACATGTATTTTTCTCGTACCGTAGTTTCCGAACTAATGACGTTTGTCAACCCCTTTCCCTCCCTTCCCTCACGTAAGTCTTGTTTACCCTACCCTCCACCATCGTACATGCCCCCTCCACTTCCACATCCCAAAAAAAAAGCAATACACACGTCATTTTATATCCCATATGTGTATCAATCACGTCAAGTGATGCGAATTGTTTTCTTTTTAATCAACAACAATGCCAAATAGGTGTTTTTCTCGTTCCGTAGTTTCCGAACTAATGACGTATGTCAACCCCTGTTCCCCCATTCTCTGTCATATTTTGCTACAATTCGCCCCACTAAATCTTGTTTAACCTACCCTCCACTATCGTACATACTCCCTCCACTTCCCACCCCCAAAAAATACACACGCAATTCTTATGCGCCTTTTCCTTCATAAAATAATAGTATAGCCAGAAAGTACTCGATCCCTTATTATTAACGTGTATTTTTTATATTTCCCCCCTTTCCCAACCCAGTAACATTTTTGACAATCTTAGCAGTCTTTTACCTTAAAGATGACGTTATTTATTGCTTACCCAACCACCGTACCTCCTCTGTCCCAAAAAAAGTCTACACACGTTACATTGTTTCAAAACCATGGCACTTGTGAATGAAACTAGGAGCACGCTTCTGCATATGTCCACTAACTGTATTCAAGGTCATAATTTAGAATTAAGAAATGACAATCCTATTGTTTCAAGGTCAAATTGCAGGTATGATTTTATGTAAACGTGACAGTTTCTGTGTTCGGGTATTTTTTCTTGCTTTTTATCCTTGTCTGATATGGTTATAGAATTGAGTTAATTTCTGATTTTTTTTTCTGCAACTCTGATATACTAGCATTTGGATAAAATTTAACGCATTTATGTGTTAGTGTTAAAAAATGTTATCGCATATTTTTAACGCATTAATTACGCTTTAATTGCATTAAATCAACAACCCTATATGAAATATTAAATTTAACTCAGTATCACAATACTTCTGAAAAATACAACCACTGTCTCGTGTACAGATGTGTGCATCAGCCTAGTATAGACACAGATTACAGGTGTCATGTATATGAAACTATTAGTGCAGCTGTTGCAGTCGTGACCAGCAAGATGCTGTATTATCGAAATGCGAAACAAAATTATGTCAAAAAATGATGATACAAAATTCTAGCATCTCGTTATGTCGATCTAATTATGACCGGGTTCATTATACACTTGTTGGTTTTTTTTTTACCTTCAACAATACACTGTAGTACTTCCACCAATACACTATAGTATATAATGTTAACTAGTGAATGAAACTTTTCTCTTTTTACGTCGACCGGGAAGGGAGCAGGAGGTTTTCTTGTCTTCATTTTATATTACAAGTGGGGCTTTTGTCGACATACCTGGAGGGAGAGGGTGTGTGTAAATTGCGACAGGGTGGGGGTGGTAGATCTACTTAATAAGTAACTGGACCTTAACTTCAAATTGTTGAGTGAAATTCCGTTATTTTTCGATTTTGTGAACTTTCAGCATTTGGGTCAAATTAACGCATTTTGGTGTTGCGTTAAAAATTTTAATCGCAAAAACGCAGTTTAATCAGCAGCCCTAATAAAAACAACCTTAAATGGAAAAGGCATTGTCCATCCTAAATTCAAAGAAGACAAATGGCTGCAGATATTCACTTCATGGTGGATATCACAAAGAAACTAATTGAGCTAAATGTAAAACTGCAAGGAAAAGGAAAACCAGCATATGCCTTGCTTGAAGAAATGGTTTGTTTAGAAAATAAATTATTTCTTTTTGTCGAACACATGGAGAGCGGTAAATTACTTTATTTCATTATTTCATTACTTCATCTGAAGTTATATTGCGATGAAAACTTTTGCAACTATTGACAGTATGGCTATAAACAAAATAAAGAATGGATTCGCTGAGAAATTTGAAAAAAAATGCAAGTACTTTGGCGTTCTTAGTAAATCCTCTCAATACAAATGTTATCAACATTGAGCCATTTTGAATTTATGCTGGTTCGCTTCAAATGCAATTGCTGGATTAGAAAGCCAAACACTTGTGGAGTGGCAAGTTTACAGAACTCAAGAGCAAGCTAGAAGAGTTGGAGGTCCAGAAAAGTTGCGCTGCACAAGTGGACAGCTCTCACAGAAATACCGCGAGTTGAGGCACTCATATTGACGCATGGAATAGTCTTCCAGAGTGTTACAGCGAAGTGAAGAAGTTGGCATTTGGTCAACATATGCGTGCGAGCAAGCATTCTCTTGTATGAATATAATAAAAAGTAAAGTAAAAACTAATAAATAAAAATCTAGAGGCGTGCTTGAAACTGAAAATAACAAGTTATGAGCCAGATTTAACAATACTTTAACAAAAAACTGATGCAAGACCAATGCTCCCATTGATGTAACTATTGTTGGGATCTATTGAAATCATTTATTAAAAGTTTAATCTTTAACACTCAGTAAATCAACCTGAATATCACAAGGTTTTCCTGAAAAGTTGCAATCCCCATAAAACGCTGGTGGTATTTCGACTCACAGCTACTCTTACATGAGTTACAAACGGATAGTGTCTACACTGCTGTCTCTATGAACTCTCATTGTCTAGGTCAGGGGTCGGCAACCTTTTGAGACGGAAGAGCCAAAAGTTATAATTTACTATTTTCTCCCTTTTTAAAGAGCAACTAAAATTGTTGTTTCAATGTTGTGATATTTGATTAGGATTGGTCTATACATTTGATTTTCGATTTAAAATAAATGGCTTTAAAAACGAAATAATATTTATTCATATAATAAACTTGGGGCAAATTTTATTCTCCGATCAATGAAATACATTTATGATGTATATTGTAGGCCTATACAATTTTAATATGGGTATTTTAAATGAATATAAATTAATTATTTTAAAACATTTTTTAACCATTATAATTTTGAAACAAGAAGAAATTAATTTTTGAAAATACATAATATGTGTATTAGTCTGCGTATTCGGTCAGATATTTCTGTCGGCAGAGCGCTCATTTAGCAATCTAAAACTGGTAGGACTACAATATATTTTAAGAAGTGGAATCTCATAACCGATTATTGTGGACTTAGCAAGGCTGAAATGATCTATAACCGTGGACAAAACATTTCTTAAATTAATTTTATTATTGCCTATTTTGCTTTATATTTTTTTTTATATTTCATTATTTAAAAAAAATATGTATAATCGTTCATCTTATTGCGGTAAATATTGATTATTAAGCCAGATATCAAGTATCGAAAGAAGGGTAGTGGCTTTTACGGCTGCAAAAGGCGTGCCGAAATAGTAATCTTGAAAATAATTTTCAGCTAGACATGGACAGTCTATTGTCCGCCGTCAGGCAGAGCCCATTTGATCCGACCCTTACGTTCATTTAGATCGAACTATTTTACAATCATATTTAAGAGCCCATTTGGCCATTCCGTGGTTTTAAATCTATAATCTTTCGTCAAATATTTCACACTGCTCTACAAAATAAAATGAGCTCCTACTGTGTTTCAATGAGCTCCTGGCTTGACATCAGTAATTTATAAATCTTAACTAACTATAATCCAGACTTACACTTTCCTGGAACAATATTTTTGGGAACATTGAGTCAAATTAAAGACATTCAATACTAACTTAATTTAACAACATATCGGAAGTCCAATAACTTGTATATTCCACGATGTCGTTTTCCAAATGTATCTTCTCCACTCGTGGCATTCTACCAGTTTTAGTCATCCTCTGGCTTTCGACAGTAGAATATTTTTACCTTTGATACCTCTTTATAACATATGAATCAACCCAGTTAAGCGAGTCTGTATCTTTACTAAGTAGTGACTGGTGTGAAATTCGATACAATATCATTCCAATCTCCAGGGATGTTAACAATACTCTTAAATTGTATCGTCAATACCAATACTTCATGAAAAGAGTATCGCCAATACCAATACAAATACTCAAGTAAAAATGTATTGCCAAAATCGATACCAATACAATACCAATACTTTTCAGCAGTGCTTTTTTGTAAAAAAAATTAGGTGCCGGTACTCAGTGATTTATTGCCTAACTTTTAACTACAGGTTCGCACCTCGATGCAAGCTAAATCACAACTGCAAAGATACAAAATGTCAAAAACAATTTTATTTTATAATTAACCAACTTAAATCCTCTTAAAATACAAGAAAAGTAACAATTTTTCCCCGATTGAAAAAGGTGCTGGGACGCCGTACTGGTGCGTACCGTCACAAAAAAGCACAGCTTTTGAGAACAACAAAATATTTTTTTAAAAATATAATGAGTGCAAGTTTTTGCGAGTTTTTTTTTTTTTTTTAAAAGTAAAAACAATAAAATACAACGTCAAAGCACAATTTTAATGCTAATCATTTCACCACTTGGCAGCACGTAAGAAGACCATCATTTCAAAATAATCATTGCTTAGCCTAGAACGTAAAGGCATAAAAATACGCCCACCCAATGAAAACAGGCGCTGAACTACAGCACTAGCCTAAGTCCAGTGTTTAATTGCAGGTAGAGTTTCTTAATGCTTGGGTAGGCTGCTAATGACAGCATTTCTGATTAATTATCTTCAAGATATGTCTACTTCTACTATTAAGCAATTTGTCCTGTTCTGCCGCCGTGCAGTAAAACAAGCACAAAAAAAAATTATAGATTCAGATATCTGTACAGCTGACTGTACTGAAGCTGCACCACCTAGCCAAGTAAGTTGAGTTGGTACTGCACTCAATGCATTGCAGGCACCCATTAATGTTTGTACAACTTCAGCCTTATGATCCAAGTTGTATGTCCAGTGGGTATTAAATTTTGGATTGCCAGTTTTGCCTCTGGGTCAGAAAATATAAAATCGAATCGCGCATTAATTCCATCAATAACAGCTCTGGCAAGGGGTTCACACACCGCACAATCATTCCTGTAGTTGACCTTTTATAACGGTTAGTGTGGGCAGCAAATAGCCAAATCCAGTATTTTCTCCTTGAAAAATGTCCAGTCCACGATACAATGGAGCAAATATTTCAATAGATTCTGCTACGAATATTTTCTGCTGCGATATCAGTCTCTTGATGTCAAGGTCATCAAACACCATATCAAGTTTAACTTCTAATTCTGGATTGGATCGTAAACAATGTATTTTTGCAACATAATCGTAAGTGGAATTCCACCGAGTGTCACCGGGAATAACAAGATACGTGCCAATTGCCGCTTTGATTGAATCTGCACCCAAAGATGAGCGATTTTATTTGTTCCGGATAGCTACTAACTTTGCAAATGTTTGCAATGACAAAAGTTTGGTTACTTCTTGTAGTACTTTAGCATCAAGCCTAACAACAAGATTTAACAAGTGTATTGCACATTTACGATGTGGCGGTAGCTGGTAAATAACCAGTTCCTGTTCGTCATCATTATCACATGGTGGATTCAGTAAATCATCAATTTGTTCGAATTCCCTATTTAAATCTTCATCATCCTTATGCTCCTGCCTCTGACCTTCATTTAAATCCACATCGTTTAAACTTAAGTTCATCATTTCATCTTTATTCAGTCCAAAACAGCGAAATGCTCTAAAAAAATGGATCCGCTGTCTGTTACAGAGAAAGAAATTGTGTCACTTATTTCAGATTCTCTGTTGATTGCTTCTAGTGTTTTGGCAATTAAATCATAAGTATGTCGGCCAACTATTCTACGCACAGCCAAGCAACAGCCTCTTTGCTCAAGTGACTCAGGTTCTAACCAATGCACAGTAACACCAATAAAACTTCGTCTGGACGTCCAGCAATCGTCAGCTGTACAGACAATATTAATTGAAGCCAACTTATCTTTAAGCTATGATTACTAGTGATTTAATTTATGTATATTACTCTTAAAACAACGTATTAAAATCGCTATTGTTTTTCTGCAAATAGCTAATATTGGCAATAGAAAAGTATTGGTATCGAGTATCGAAAATTTTACGTTCAAAATGTATCGGCGATACACAAATCAATACTTGATACAAAAAGGAACGACAATACAGCAACTAATACTAAAAAAAATTCGCCGATACTGTATTGGCCGATACCGATACTTCGATACTAACCTTTACATCGATGTCCATAACCAACTGAGATGTATGTTTTAAATGTTTGTCCGTCCCCCAAGTACCCATGCAGTAAATCAGCTATCCAGGCTCGTAGTCCTGTATACTTGTCACCCTAGAGAATTCCCATCCACAAGAGTGGACACACATCACATAAAAGCCCACACACACTCACACACACAACATTGCAACACCATGACAATATTATAAATTTATAACATATAAAATAGGTCCATAATTAATAATATATATTTAGCGATGATCTTCAAGATTTCTAAACATTGTATCTAAATTTCATATGAATCATAACATCTCTGGTTACATACTTTAACAAGAAAAGTTAAGTACCACCCGTGGCCATTTGAAATGCCACCGCGGATGCTTGGTAACTCATAATATAATATAACCATGAGGGGGAGGGGAGAAGGCAGGAGAAATAAGTTTAGGAATCTAATTTAGGAATATATTCATTTTAGCCTCAGTGAAAATTTAATCTTATCAATAGTGTAGGGTTAGGGTTAGGTATACCGTTAAGATGACTTTGTCAAGTGTTTAGTATTACTGTCAAGTGTGTAGTGGTACATATGAAAATAAACTGAGAGTGTAATCCATCAAACAAATGTACTATGTGCAGAAACAGGTAATTGGTCAACTTTTGGTTGGTAGTCATCGTCATTTGACTGACTGAAACTTCTTGATACATCATCATTGATGCTGTCACATGGTGGTGAGTCCATTGGGACCTGGAAAATGATATATAAACCATAGTTTACTCAGAATATAGTTCACATAAAAAGACTGGAAATATTCCATCACATAGGCCTACTTGTTTAGTTTTAAATATTAATAAACAGGCAATTAATTCTTTTTACGTTATATTAGCAACGCAGAAGACCTGTTATACACTCCAAAAAAACCCTTTTAGATTCTGTCAAACATTTCATTTTATTTATTTACTAATAAAATGAAATGTTTGACAGAATTAATCAATTATCTAGTTATTGTGTCGTTCACAGTTTTGCTGACGATAACATTTTCTGTTTTGGCAGAAACTCTCTTGACACTGTGGGGTTTTGATGAGATAACATTAACTTGAGAGATAGTGAATTTCCGCTGTCCAAGTTGTTGATAGAGCCAAAAGAATCTCTTCAAAACTCTTAGCCACAGTTGATAAAAGAGGTCATGTGGACTGTTCTGCTGTCATATAGTACTCGCTAATGTCAACAAAAAAATGTTACATTGGCTATGAAATTATGGAAATTTTATTGAGATATTGAATTTTAACCTAAATTGACAGACAACATCAAGATGTATAGAGTGTGAAGTTTCAAAAATGTGACAATTTGTTATCAAATTGTATGACGGCCTTAGAATCAGTTGATTAGTATAATACTTCTTAGTTGGAACTTTTTTTTTGTTGCCGTCAATCAATAAAACAATAATGTCTAATCTGTTGTTATGTAATGTTACAATTTTTCTGACCCACTTTGTTACTCAAGAGAGACTCCTATTTTGATAGTTATGTACTGCTAACAGTCAGCCACGTTACAGCGTATCTGTCAGAAGACCTAGGCTTAAATGACTTTACAATAGGAGGAGCCCCAGTTGTCTAAGAGTATTCGGGGTACGCGATTTGCAAGCTGTGGCATAGACAACCTTTTACCAAGGACCGTAAAAAAAAGTAATGATTGCACTGAATGTATATATTTATGTCATTGTTTATGTTATTGTCTAATCTTACTAGTCACGCAGTAGACCTTACCCTTCGATGTTCTCCATCATTAGTGTATTCTTCATAGTCATTGTCAGATGAACGTGGATGTATGTAGCTAGCTCTGATGACAAAATATCACACTTAACAAACGTTATACATGTGTTTATCATATGTTATCTAAAATAATTACTTAATTCCACTGAAGGCATTAGATTACACCATTATTGGATTATCTTTATATCTCTGTTCAACACTCGTATCTCTGTTCAATAAGCTTATCTCTATACAATACTTGAATCTCTGTACAATATTTAAGACATTTAAAGAGTATGATAGTTGTCAAGTTTTACCCTCAACTAATATCCACGGTATGTAAACTGCACCCAAACATTACATGTATTTTATGTTAACCGTACCTAAACATTCCTTATGTTATGTAAACCGCACCTAAGCATTAGCTATTGTTTATGTGAACTGCACCTATGTACCACCCACTCAACTTCTTTCTATTATTAGACTAAAATATTTAATAAATAGTTCCATCCTCTGAATCATGGATTTATTACGTAATAGTCCATTGTAAGCAGCTTGAAATAATTTTTTTGTTCAAACCTGTAAATGACGTCATCGCATTCTACTTTATATGAATAATAACATGACGTCACCAATGCCATCCTCATCTTAGTCAAAACTGTAGGATTTATAGGTTAGTTTGTTGTACACAGTCTTGTCTTAGGTAAGAAAACTCTATTACTAGACGTAAATTTCAACTTTTCCTATCCTATGAATATTATGAAAAGCACTGTTA